>CM028381.1:22194013-22271841 GCA_013146195.2 Codonopsis lanceolata
GGGAAACAAGTGGACAATTAACTTGCAAGGACTCATTTTAAGAAAACGACGTGACGCAACATTAGAGACGGCACGCCGGCCCTAAAAGGCCGGTATTTTAAAACTTTTCAAACCTGATAAAACAGTTAAGCAATTAAACCAAGTCATCGGCGACACTACATGCCGGAACCCAAGCTAACAGTTCATGGACAAGAATGAAATAAGAGCTAATAGCATGCTCAACGGAAGACTAATACGTAGTGAACTATTATACATGATAACCAAAACTCGGCTTACACAATGCCGGCATAAAAGAGGTTACAAGTACTACAAGTGTTAAACTACAAGTAGCCAATAAGAGTAACAAGATTAAGTTCTATACAAATTCCCAAAGCATAGTCTAATTGACTTGCTTTAACCCATCGTCCTTGCAAAATAACAAAGGAAAGAAGAGGACATCTAAACCACCTCTTCAACCGCCACGGGCGAACAAAAGGAGAATCAAGACACGAACACCGCAATCCTCAGCGAGAAGGACCTGTCTTGATAGGATCTAAAGCAGTAAAAGGGGAATGGGTAAGTCATAAAGACTTGTAAGCTATCAATAATGCATGTCATGACAATATGCAACATACAAGGCAAGATATAGTCACATAAGCATAGAGATCATATATCCAAGATGCACATTATTTCACATAGGTGCTCGTAATTAAATCACATAGGATAAGGATATATGGAGAGCCGGGCCGCTACGTAGTTCCTGCATACAAGCGTTATCATGAGCGTGCATGAGTCGGATGTGTGTAAGTACATCGACCTTCCGAGGAATGCCCGGATAGTCACCAATGATGCTCGTATTGATTACAGAAGGGAGCTACTTCCCACCGTGGCCACGAGGGCGTGTGTGAACAAGGACAGAATGCCAGTGGACTCATGCAAATGTCAAGTAGTGTCTACTTAACAAATTTCAAGTAGGGAACGAGGTCGACAAGAGCGGTCTCGTTCATGACAAGTAAATATTCTCATCAATAATCAAGCAGGAATGAGTTCGACAAGAGCGAACTCAACATGTCAAATAGGTATTCTATTACATGACATCAAGAATCAAGCATGGTAATCAATCCAATTCAATAGTCTAGAATTATCATTCTTAGAGAAACGTATTTAGAATGTCGTAGGGATTGATCATTGAGCCGGTATTGTTCAATGGCTCACTAGGTTTGACTCCGTTGAGTCGTCTCTAACAATTCATCCAATAGAGTTAAAATGCTAAATGCATCCAAAACTCTTTTCTAAGTTCTCGAATCGAGTAGACTAGGCCATTAATCCACTTAACAACCATAGTCAAGAATTATCATTCTTACAATATTTCATGGGAACTTTAGAATCATCATTTCAAAAGTTAACAAAAGCCAATGGTCCAAGAACATTAGTTAATCCTAGAAAGACATAGAACACATTTGATTCTAAGCATAGGACCCAAATCAATAGGATGAACAATTCATGGCATGTTAAACCCTAGAATTCATAATCTCCAAGAGTTGTCAAAAGTCATAAGTCCAAGAACAATAGTTGTTCCTAAGGAGGCATAGAACATATTTAATTCTAGGCATAGGACCAAAAACAACAAGATGAATATATCATTCAAAATCTTTACAAACTCAACTCATCCTCAAGTATGGCATGGACAAGGTAGGAGCATGGGAATCATGAGAAGAGGGGGACATGGCAAGTCTAACATACATCCTAAGGGGAATCAATAGCTTACCTTTCACCAAGGAAGAAGATAGGAAGAGCACAAACCAATCGGTTGGAACTGCTCAACTCTACAAGCTCAACACTTTTGAAGAAGGAGGCTTGAGCAATGGATGAAAGGATGATGGAGGACCAAGAGAATATCTTCAAGAGGCCATGGGAGAACTTGAGAGAAGAAGAATTTTCGTTCTTGAAGAGTGAGGGTGAAGAATGAAGGTCAACAAGTCAGATTGTGGCTTATATTGGCTGAAAATGCTGAGTGGGACAAATGTCACTCTAATGTGGTACATAAATATCTGATTTGGTTTGCTTAAAGCTTACTAATGGTTGGTTAATCCACTCTTAAAACATGTTAACTAATGTTAGGACATAAGCAAGGGGTGTTAGGAAGGTTTTAGAAGAGGTTTGGAATGGTGTTTAAGTGCCAAAGTTCGTACGGCGACAGCCGAGCAGGGAAAAAATCCGTAACGCCTCTCATTAGTTGAGGCGGGCGCCTCTACTAGCCGGCGCCTCGATGCAGGGCTGGAGCCGATTTTGAGATGCTCTCGAAGTTGAGGCGGTCGGTGCACAAATTTCGATGCGCGCCTCGACTAGGCCTTAAACTTGATCTAAACATGCTCTAAATGATCCCAAACTCATGGGCAACCATTCTAAGGTCTAACCCAACTCAAAACAAGTCGGAAACACACCCGAACAACACCCGGGACAAGGAAAAACAAGGCTCGAATCAAGCGACGAATGGTTAACGAATCCAACGCCAATCAACCAACAATCAAACTAGGATAACTTGGACATGGAAAAGGATTGTTTAAACATGGTTATGACTTGAATACAAGTCCAAGAACTCAACGAACATTTCGCACGTCGAAATACAAGCAATACGGGCAACAAAGGGAAATCGCTAAGGGCGAAACAAAGCAATCGCACCGGCGATTCAACAAGTAAGCATACAAGATTCTAAACATGTTAAGAGCTTCAAGAATGATTTAAGAATGCTTCTAAATCATATAAAAAGACTAAGTAAATATGCTCATGATCAACGAGAATGCATGAAGGCAAGCACACAATACACATGCAAGAATCCGGGGTGTTACATGTCTACTGAAAATCAGTTCTCTCAACACAACATTTGTAACTTCCATCGCTGTACTTTTTGCAAATGTTTAGGCCATTTGGTCCATGAATGTCTGCTGAAATCCATCATGAAGCCTACTGGATCCCCAATTCCAAAAGTCAGGCAAGTATGGGCTCCTAAAAATGCTAACCCTATGGACCCGAAAAGATAAATAAAGGGGACCTTGATTTTCTTATTTCTATATCTCAAATATGCTTCATGGTTGCTACAAGTTTGGAAAAGAAAGATGTATGGTATCTAGACAGTGGCTGCTCAAGACACATGACCGGAGAATCATGTCTTCTTTCAAATATTACGGAAGCAGAAGGCCCTCCAGTCATCTTTGGAGACAATGCTAAAGGAATAACTATTGGATACAGATCCATTATTCGTAGAAATCTCTCCATAGGAAAAGTCTTTCTAGTAGAAGGCTTGAAGCACAATCCATTGAGCATCTCTCAATTCTATGATAAAGGACTCATATGCCAATTCTCCTCAAACAGATGTGACATAAAGGATCCAGACTCATGCTCAACCTTAGTAACTGGACATAGACAAGGGAATGTCTATGTGGTAGATTTGAACGCCTATAGAAAATCTGCTAATTTATGTCTTGTGGCAAACTCTGCTCAAGACAAAAGTTGGTTATGGCACAAACGTCTCAGCCATCTAAACTTCAAGTACTTATCAAAGCTATCCAAAGAAGGGTTGGTGAGAGGAATGCCAAAAGTTTCTGTTGATCATGATCATATATGCAAAGCCTGTCAACTAGGAAAGCTTTCAAAAGCTTCCTTCAAAAGCAAACCAGATCTTGCAACTACTAGACCTTTGCAACTTCTTCACATGGATCTCTTCAGGCCTGTGACTACTATCAGTTATGGTGGTCATAGATACACTCTAGTCGTAGTAGACGATTATACAAGATATACTTGGACAGAACTGATGTCTTCTAAAGATCACACTTATGACATCCTCACAGCATTGTTCAGAAGACTACAAACACAAAAGCTCGATGAAATCAGTGATGTTCGATCAGACAATGGAACTGAATTCACCAATAATGGAATAGCAAAGTACTGTGATGATCATGACATCGGTCACAATTTCTCTGCTGTTCGAACTCCTTAGCAAAACAGTGTATCAGAGAGGAAAAACAGAACTCTTATCAAAGTTGCTAAGACTATGCTCGCCGAAGCAAAGCTGCCCAAGCACTTCTGGGCAGAAGTCGTCAATACATCATGCTTCACTCAGAACCGATCCCTGATCAACAAATTTCAAGGTAAAACACCATATGAACTTTGGAGAGGTAAAGCCCCAAATATTGGATTTTTAAAATCTTTGGTTGCAAATGCTTTGTGGTCTATAATGGTAATGATTACAGAAGCAAATTTGATAACAAGGCTGACGAAGGCGTCTTTCTGGGTTATGTTTTACACTCTAAAGCTTATAGGGTTTTCAACAAAAGATCTTTAAAAATTGTTGAATCTATTCATGTTTCATTTGATGAATTTGATCTATTAGAGCCACACAAGGCTCCAAATGTTGCTGATGATTCTGTTAATGTTGAGACAGGTACCTCCCAAACTTCAACCTCTCAAACACCAAATCCAGCTCCAGCAACTCACTCAAACATTCCTGACCATCATTTCTCAAATAATTCACCAGAAGACTTCAACCCTGCTCATGAAAACACCAATCTAGAGCCCATCGCTTCTGAACCTCAAATTCCTATTCTTTAACTCACCTATGAATCCAATCCTGACCCTCACTCTTCTCAAGAAACAAATGACTTTCCTCCTAGTCCTCCTTCTAAACCTCTTCATAAAGAACCAACAGTGAATCACATTCCTGCTATTACAAGAACATGTAAAGACCACCCAATTTCTCAAATCATTGGTGACATTCATGTAGGAGTGCGAACTAGAAGATCTTCCAGAAATGAGTGTATGTTATGTGCTGCATTTGTTTCTGAAGATGAGTCGAAAAATATTGATGAAGCCCTACAAGATCCAAGTTGGGTAGAAGCTATGCAAGAGGAACTTCAGCAGTTCGAAAGATGTCAAGTATGGAAGCTAGTCCCAAGACCAGCCGATCATACCATCATTGGCACAAAATGGGTGTTCAAGAACAAGGATGAAGATGGGAACATCATAAGAAACAAAGCCAGACTCGTTGAACAAGGGTATAGACAAGAAGAAGGAATCGACTATGATGAAACTTTTGCTCCAGTAGCAAGGTTAGAAGCTATCAGAATCTTCTTGGCCTATGCTACGTACAAGGACTTTGTGCTATATCAATTGGATGTCAAGAGTGCTTTCCTCAATGGTGATCTTCAAGAGACCGTTTATGTCACTCAGCCTTCAGGTTTCGTGGAAAAAGGGAAATAGACTCATGTTTACAAACTTAAGAAGGCCCTCTATGGTCTTAAGCAAGTGTAGACACCCCAATTTCGTACCCCTGGTATGTGACATGACAAAAAATATCAAGACCTGTTAAAACATTAACAAATGTCAAGTTACAGGGTCAAAAGTGCAAAAGGACAAAGCAGGATGCGCAAAAGGACGAATTGCAGGGATTAAAGTGTTAAAAAAAGCCAAACTTTGAATAGTGGGCGTGGCTCCCATAATATTTGGGCATGGCGCCCAAAATGGAGGAGGATGGCGCCCAATTTTCCTCCTCTGCCACTGTTCATGAAAAACTTTGCCGTAAAATGCAACATTCACAGCACATTGTACACTTGTTTGATGCATGAAGAAGGAAATGGGCATGGCTACCCATTAAATTGGGCATGGCGCCCAAAATGAAGGAGGGTGGCGCCAAAATTCCTTTCTCTGCCACTGTTCATCCAAATAGTTGCTACAAAATGCAACAAATCCAGCGCAGTGTACACCTGGTTGATGCGCAGAGAAGAAATTGTTATTCCTCCGATGTCCCAGCTTCCTCCTATAAATAGAGGCACCTGGCTCCTCATTCAACAACATAAAATTTGCGTAAAGCTTCTCCGCGTTCTCGTTACGCTGGAGAATTAGAGAGCGGTGTGAGATAGTGAGAGATCACCTCAAAAGCCTCGAAACTCTGCCAAACTTCCTCCAAACACAAAACCAACCGATAGGAGTGAACCTTAGCCCCCCAGCTAGGTATCCACCATTTTTCCCCGGTCCAAAAGTCGTGGAAAGAGCAGTTGCTCTGCCCGATTTAAAAGGCCAAATCGCTCAGAAATAAGCCGTTATTCTGCCCGATTTCAGCCAACAAACAACCAAACACAAACAGTTACCCTGCCCCGATCCCGAGGCCGAAAAGTAACTTTCAGAGCAGTCACGCTGCCCAAATTCACACAACATACAACACACAATTTCAACAACAACAAAAAAGACTCTCTCTCCCCGAGGGATAGAGCGAGCACACCCTAGACTGTCTGTAAGTTTTTACTTTTAAAGTCTTACATTCGTTTGTAAAAGTATTATTTCCAATCCGGCCCAATGTAGTCATATAAGCAGTTGTGCTGCCCGGATTTAATTAGGAAATAGTACTAGATGTAGCCGTTATTATGGCCAAATGTTTTCAGATGTATTTGTAATTATTTGCTTTATCTATTCATTAAAGTCTTTATTTGTAAGAGTATTATTTCCAATCCGGACCAATGTAAATATATAAGCAGTTATGCTGCCCGGATTTTGTTAGGAAATAATACTAAATGTAGCCGTTACTATGACCAAATATTTTCAAGTATATTTGTAATTGTTTGTAAAAGAGATTGTTGTAAGTCCGTAAATAATATAGATGTAATGGATGTATTTGTAGGCAGTTAATGCTTTATTTATGTATTTAATAAATATAACAAAAAGCATACTTTAGCCAAAAACCGTTTTGAGACCGAAAGGGCGAGTTGGGTGCCTAGCACCTTCCCAACTCGTAACTTAGCCTCCGAACCCGTTTTCTTCATCTCTGGTTTTCTTTTTCTAGTTTTGCTTTATTTTTGCCTTAAAATAAAGATGGCGACTCTAAAAACATTTTGGATCCAGTGAGGCCTCGCAACATCTTTCTTTGCACTTTCACGTTCTCCCCTAAAAAAGGGAGAATGGGAATGGAAAAGTGATGTATTCCTATGTTCTGGTATCCCATAAACAAGGGATAACTTGACATAGAAAACCCAAAGCACTCATAGTGATCCGAAATAGGCCATAAGGCTATTTTCATAAAATCCATAGTGGGGGCGCTGCAACATCTTTCTTTGCACTTTCACGTTCTCCCCTAAACAAGGGAGGATGGGAATGGAAAGGTGATGTTTTCCTATATCCTGGTATCCCCTAAAAAAGGGATAACTTGACATAGAAAATCCAAAGCTCCCATATTGGATCAAAATCCACTAAAGGCAACCGAGGCGCATTCCAACGCGCTATTCCGACAGCACTCCTCCCGCACTTTTGATTTCGTCCTCCCCTAAAAAAGGGAGGGTGGAACGGGAGCAGTGGATGTCACCGCATCCGCACGACGCCGCACTTATCCAAGGGCGGGCGCGGAGCACGTTCCAGGAACCCACAAAGAAGCTCCTCGTGCATGGTATGAGACACTATCCAAGTTCCTGATAGAACAAGGATTTGTGCGAGGAAAGATCGACACTACTCTCTTCATTCTCAAACACAAAAGTCATTCGCTGCTGGTGCAAATATACGTTGATGATATCATTTTTGGTTCCACAAATGAAAAGTTGTGCAAACGATTTGAGACACTTATGACTGGAAAGTTTCAAATGAGCATGATGGGAGAACTCACATTCTTCTTAGGTCTTCAATTTCAACAATCCAACAAAAGAATCTTCATAAGCCAATCTAAGTATGCTAAAGAACTAGTCAAAAAATTCGGATTGGAATTAGCCCACACTTTTGACACCCCAATGTCTGCTAAATGCAAATTATCAAAAGACTTGCAAGAAAAGAAAGTTGATATCACCTTATATAGAGGAATTATTGTATCTCTGTTTTACCTTACCGCCAGCAGACGTGACATAGTGTATGCTGTTGGGGTATGTGCTAGATTTCAAGCAGACCCTCGTGAGTCACATCTTCTTGCAGCTAAAAAAATCATCAAGTATGTATCAGATACCACTAATTTAGGCATCTGGTATCCAAGAGAATCGTCCTTCAACTTAGTTGGCTGCTCATATGCAGACTATGCTGGTTGTCAAGTAGACAGGAAAAGCACAAGTGGAACCTGTCAATTTTTAGGCGATAGACTTGTCTCTTGGGCTAGCAAGAAACAAGCATCAGTTTCCAACTCCACCATTGAAGCAGAATACATCGTTGCTGGAAGCTGCTGCTGTCAACTGCTCTTGATCAAACAACGATTGGTAGACTATGGCATCAAGGTAGCAGATTGCCCAATCATGTATGACAACACATCAGCATTCTCTATCACCTACAATCCTGTGATGCACTTCAAGACAAAGCATATCGATGTTCGATATCACTTCCTAAGGGATAGTGTAGAAAAGAGAAACATAAGCATGAAGTACATTTCAACTGAACACTAACTAGCAGACATCTTCACAAAAGCACTGAAAGCAGACATGTTTACTTATCTAAGGGGAGAGCTTGGTATGCTTGACCCATCTGCCTAATTTTAAATTCAAACTTTCTTCATTTTCAAATTATGAGCAGACTTCACAAATCCTCTTAAGCAGATCTGACTTTGTAATTAAGAAGACTTATGTCTTTAGAGCAAAAACAGTAGTTTCGCTATTTACTCGAAGACATATAAGTCTCCTAATTCCTAGTTTAAGAGGGTTATTTATAAAAATTGTAAGGGACTGATTTTAAAAATTGGTTGAGATATTCTTTAAAATGTCACTTTTTGACTATCTTAAGCGGTCAGTCATCAAGTCTTTTCAAGTGACAGCCATCTGACTTAAAGTCACTTCACCGGTTCAGATGACTGATTTCACACCTTTTCATTAATAAACCTCTCAACCGCCAATTTCAAACTCACTTTTCCAAAACCCTTTATCTCTCAAACTGTCCTTTGCTCTTCTCTCTCTCTACAACTCTCTTCCTCCTTTCGCTTCGTATCTGTGGAATCTGCAACGATATCACAAATTTCTGTAATCTTCTTCAATGGTAAGACAAATCTAACCAAAAATCACTCTCTAGGTTGTAATTTCATTTAAAAATATTTCTGAGCTGTGCATCCGCCATTGTTAAAGCTTTATGGAATTTTCTTGCTCTATTTCATAAAATTGCTTTCATTTTGCTTAGTTTAGTTACAGATTCTTGCCTAATCTTTAATACATTTCAGTTTTCTGTGTATTTTTAGCCTGTTGAAATGTCTGCGAACTTCTGTAGAAATTCGTAAATTTCTGGGCTCACGCACGATATCTTGCTAAGACTACGAGTTTCTTATGTTTCTTAGTATTTGCCCTAATTTCTCTTCTTAAAATCTTTCAGGCTGGAACATTGTCTATTGCTGCCGTTCCTGAACAGGATCCGTGCTCTGACTCCTCTATTCTCAACTTGCACCCAGCAATGTACCATCCTGGGATGTGCATTGATGAACCGTATGTGCGTGCCTACGCACCCTGCCCTTCTCCTGTCTCTTCCACATCTTCCTTCTTCAACAGTCCCTGCTGCTGTTGGGGAGGAGCCGTCTACACCTTCATCTCCCCCTCCTTCAACAACCCCTGCTGTTGTTGAGGAGGAGCTAATTTCTTATCTTCCTAAGAAAAAGAAACGCAGACTTCGCATGAAGTCTGTGGCTCCACAACTTTCTTCACCTCCTCAAGCCAATCTAGAATCCATTTCTTCTCCACCTTCTTCCCCTGAACCCATCTCTTCAATTTTCCATGAATCTTCTTTAGCCATCATCCCTACTCCTACTCTTTCTACCTTTTCCTCTTCATTCTATATATCAGAAACCTTGTCTTCTCTTGACCCTCACATCTCCTCTCTTCTATATCAAATCTCTTTCCCCCTATCACTCCATTCCTCAAACCCATCTCCATCTCTACTGACCTCTACCAAATTCTTTTTCCTTCTATCTCTTCCGCCACCCATAGATTCCTCTTTGACTTTAGCTCATTTTCTGATCTCCTGGATCCTTCTCCTCCAAATTTCATTCTTCTTCCTGAATCTCCCTTTCCTTCTTTCTTGAAACCTCTTCTTCGCCTTACTCTCCCTTCATCAGTGGTTCAGACACTGATATGGAACTTGATCCCACACCTTCTCTTCCTTCTTCACCATCCAACACTGTTGACCACAACACTACTTCTTCTTATTTTTTCCCTTCTTCTGACCCTCATTTTCTTCACCCTGCTGACACCTTCATCCCCGTCAACCTTATCCCTCAACCTCTTCCTTCCAACTCTCCTGACCCTGCTATTCTTGGCCTCCTTCGAGCCAATCAAGCCCAACTTGAGCGTCTCAACAGCACGGTCTCTTCCATGGCACAACAACTAGATGTGCTAAACTACGGCTTGAACGCCACCCACGCCACAAATTTTTATCTTAGAAAGATCGTTGAGCAGCTTGTCAATGACACTGCTCAAGCTTTCACTACCCACCGCTTTCTAATTCAAGATCAGCATGAGTCGCTGATGGGCATGCTCCACTCTCAGCAGATCAGCATTCGAGAACTTTTTGATGAGCTACGAACTTCCCTGGCCTGCGCCATCATTGCTAGGCGCGAAGTTCCCGACTTCACTGATGTTCGACACGTTGAACGCGCCAACCAAAGGGCTGATGTCGCTGAACAAAGAAGAGTTGCTGCCATCAGGGAGGAGAGAGTTGCTCACCACTTGAATCAAGCACTTATTGAAGAACAGAGTAGACTGCGAGAACGCCTCAATGACCGCATCAGAATTTGGGTTAGTGACTACTTAGAACGCCGCCGAACTCATCCTAACCTATTCTGATCTGGTATAACTCTTTTGTTCTACCTTTAACTTTTATGATTCAAACTTTGCATCTCTAAAACCCTGCTGTTAAACAGCCTGTTTAACTTATATATTTAAGATTACGATTACATGCTCTGTCTTCTGATCTCGTCCATTTAAACTTCGAGTTTAAATCTTTAAATTTCTTATATTCTACTTCTTGTTAAGATTTAAACCATGCTTAACTTTGTACTTGATCCTCTTACTCTTTACTTTGTAAGTACCTAGTTTAGATATCTCTCTACTAAGACTTCTGCTCTGAGAGGCATGTCTACTTTTCTAAACAAAATCTTTAAGACATGTTATTATCTTAGTGCATGATTCAAAGTCTGCTAGTAGCTAAGATGATGACATCAACCAAATAGGAGGAGATTGTTGACCCTCATAGGTTTTAGATTTGGTTGAGTCATCTTCTGATTCTACTGCACAATGGCTAATAGGTCTGCGTACCGGTTAGTGTGGCAACTGTCTTAGAATTAAGGGTGTATTAGAACTAGTTTGGTGTTAGTTTCTACAAGGCGCGGACCAGCAGGCTTCAACAGCAACCTTTGAAAGCACAATTCGAACAGCAGACTTGGAAGTCTGCTCAAGCTCAAAATCAAGTTCAGCCAAACACGTGGAATTAGGTCACATATTATTTGATCTAGATATTTTTAATATCTAGTAAAATAATATTCAATTTATCTTCATCAGATTTCCCTCCAAAGAAGTCAACTATCTGGCTTCAGAGACAACTGTCCAGACTGTCACTTAAATCATGAAGACTGAAGACATTACCTCATTTGGCTAAGAAGACTTTCATAGCTGTAACGCCTGTGATCTGAAAACTTACTCTGTTTAGGAATGCCTGCCTCTGCAATTACTGCATCTCTGATGTCTGTTGCTGCACGCATCCTACAAAGCGCCGAATGCATTCAATGCATTTTATCGTTGGACACATCTCTCCACTTTCAGTCCAACGGTCCAAAGGGTCTCCTACGATATAAATTCAAGTAATGAAGTTCTGAAGAAATAACAATCTCTTACACATTCAATACTCAAGCTTCATCTTCATAACTCAAGTGTTCAAGAGATCAAAAGGACTATAACTAACACTTCACCAAACTTCCCGAAGCTGCAGATTTGTCATTCTTTATTCTGTTTCAGCTTCTTCTAGTTTGCTTGAAACTGTTCTTTACTTTAGCACTTGAGAGAACAATTATTCATTAATTGTTTCTCTCATCATTATACACTTGGTTGAAAACTATTTTTGTACACAATCCATTAGTGATCTTACCTTAACACCTAGTGGATAAACAAGTGCACCTTTTAAAATCCAAAGCTAACCACTTTGGTAGTGGACGTAGTACTATTCACAGTACGAACCACTTCTAAATTGTGTGTATCTCCTGAATTACTTCTGCTTACCTTCACTGATTATATCATTACTGCTTAAATCTGCTGCTGAGTCAGTACAACATCAACAACAGCCTTCAATCAGTTTTGTGCTTCTTATTTTCCGCTGCCTTGACTCATCTTATACAATTGTCTTTGAAAGTAAAAGAAGAACTCTTTAAAAGTATTTCAAAAAATTTAAAATCACAACTAGGCTATTCAACACCCCCCCCCTCTAGTCTAGATTGAGCCTATCACGGGACCAACAGTGCTAACCTTTTGAACATATGATTGCAGGCTATATACATTATTAATGGAAATGAACCTCATCAACAAAATTTCCTCAAAGTAAAAATGGTTTGCAAGATAAGTACTCACACCATTATGCCACTTTATCAGAATTGTTTCCATGCGATTTTAGTATATAAATATTGATAAAAAAATGCATACACTAATTCTCAAAAGTGACTTTCATTGTAAGTTTAAAATTATCTAATATAATATTGCAGCATCAAGAATTTACACCTTGATTAAGAAATTTTATTTGATATAAACAATAATTTTTTCGAAAAGTTATTTTGATAAAAAAGAAATAGAAACACACATTTTGTTTAATGTTAAATAACAAATTTCTTAATAAAACATACCTTTTGATGAATTATTTGGGATCTTACGTTTTTTGGAGATCAATGTTGATTTTGTGATCTTCATATCATCGATAGTCAATAGAATTTGAATGTAACCTTTGATGATTCTTCGTACTTTGTTGTGCACTTTGTATGTATGTGGTGGTAAGAATGAAAGATGGTTTTTGGAGACTGTATGACTTGTATAATTTGGTAGGGAAAATGATTTTAAAGTAGTCAAATGGAAAGCTTTAACCTTGTTTATAAATTACCCTCGCACATAAAGGGATGCCCTACAACACTATTGACTTGTATTATTTTAATATGTTTCTTCTTTAGATGCTTTTAATGATGATTTGCTCTAACCAATAGAGCAACTTTATTTAAATTTTTGTCTGGTTTATAATTGGACCCCTCGTCTTATGTTATGTTCATTTGTAATAATTAAAATGTTAGTCAATGTGATTGGCTTGTATTATTTTAATGTGTTTCTTCCTCTACTGCTTTTAACAATGACCTGCACTTAGCAATATAACGGCTTTATGTTAAATTTATGTTTGATTTTTCAACTAAACTATATATAAGTAAAATGAAGAGCAAAAATAAAACTAAAATAGAAAGTATGAGAAGTAAATAATGATCCTAAAACTACACGCCGACCTATTTGCACTAATAATCTGAATAGAAAGTTAATTTTCTTCTCACCTTTAAACCGTCATACGTGAGTCTTTCGTAAATCAATTTTTAGTGGGAAATTTGGTTTGCATTACCAATGGGAATATGAAATATATCCTAAAGGGTTTACTTGACCCCTATAATTTTGAAATTTCAACATTTTTTTAATTAAATCACATTCTGTATGCATTTACTATATTTTTTATTAATCCTGAAGCAAGAATTAAGTCGAATGTTAGTACGAAATACGTGAGGCTTTGATAAATCAAATTTTAGTAGGAAATCTGGTCCCATTACCATTGGGAAACGGGAAATATATCCTAAAGAGGTTCCTTGACCCACTTTTATGTTTGAAACTTTGAAAATTTATTACTTTAAATCATATTCTTTATGTATTAATTATATTTTTATTAATCATGAAGCCAGAATTTAATCAAATGTTTCATTTGAAGTGTTGTTTATTAATAATTTTCCTTATTGGTGTTTTAGTCATATTCATAGCAACTTTATTTAATAGTCTTGTTTATTAATAATTCTCTTTTTTGTTATCAACTTTTAAATTGGTTTGTAAGGTATATTGTTACAATGTTTTATGATCTTAGTATCCATTTTCTCTTTGAATAACATTTTATCTAAAATTGTTATAATAAGTTGAAAAAAATGAAAGTTGCAAGTTTTAAATAAAGTTGTTTATAGTTTTTGAAAAAACTTACATACCCACTGCACATATCATATACAATTTGGTAAAATGAAAATATGAAAACAATCCATCACATCAAAACAAAATTCTCTAATAATAAGAGTTCAACTCTAGGGATCAAAAGATACAACTTTTAAATAGATATGTTCCAAGCTGTTCTTTAACTAATTCACCCTTATTACTTTTCTGTCTTTATGATTTTGTCACACTTCATGATTTGAACTTTTGTTGATGAACCACTATCCCCAGCTTGATCTTTTGTTGAATCCCCATCCACAATTCGATTTTTTGTTGATGAATCCCCATCCCCAACTCTGCAACTTGTAAGTGTGTCCTCGCTTGACAAAAGAAGTGTAAGCCTTGTTGGCAACTGACAAGGTTAGAGGGGAGTGAATAGCCTTTTAAAAAACTTTAAGGATGGATTTGAAAAACTATAAAAGTTTGCAGCGAAAAATGTAAATTGTCAGTAGCTGATACTGTGTCAGCTGACTGATGATTTAAAGGGGCTGCAGCTAAGGAAAATTGGTCGGTCGACACAATTGTTTTAGAAAATTTCTGTTTAAAAATAGATCACCGAATATAAAGAATGGACTGAAGAACAATTTATCAAAACAAATAATTAAGCAATTAATGTAAGTAACTGGCTGACACTTAAGTAAATCAAGACTTCTTAAGTGTTAGATCAGTTTGTAATAGCTGATGTAATAACTGACGGAGGAATTGAAGTGGTTCACAATAAAACTGTTACGTCCACTACCAAGTTGGTCAAACTTGGATTTTTGAAGTGCACTAATTTTATTAAAAATCTAAGTGATCTCTAATGGATCAGTGTACAACAAAAGACCAGTGTTTATGGAGTATGATTGAATAACAATCAAACTTGTGAGACAAACTGACTGATTTCTAAAGAGTATGAAGTAAATCACTCAGTGTTTGTCTAAACAATAACTAGAAGGAAATTTTCAAAGAAGAGTATCTAGCTAAAGTTTTTCAAGAAGACTAAGGCAGAGATTATTTCTTTTTGAGTAGAATGCTTCAGACTTCTATATCTTTCTTCAAATGATTCATGAGGGTATTTATAGATGATCTTAAAGTGTAGCCCGTTAGGAACACATTTGAATTTGAAATGTGTTAAGCTATCCATACGTATCTTCTCACAAAATCACATGGATCATGTTAGACAGATAATATACATAATATCTATCAAAACACAAAATAAGAAAGTGTCAGTACAAGAGAATATTCAAGTAAATGATGAAAAGAAGCTGACACTTTAAAACTATGGTCAGCTGATCAAAGTGAGCGACAAAGGATTATGCTGCAAGCTGACCAAAATAATGTAGCAGTTTATAAGTTTTTGGCTGACAAAAAATAGAATGATTTTAAGCAAATTTAATTTTAAGTCAAGATTCAACAAGAAGTCGTTTGGAGACACTTTTTGGTGTTGTATATTCATTATCATTCACGGAGTCATTTATCTATAATGTTATTTCAGAAACAAACATATAATTAAATCCCTATACACACACACACACACACACACACACACACACACACACACACACACACATATATATATATATATATATATATATATATATATAATTAATTAAATCTCTATACATTTATATAAGTGTCGATTACATTTATATTTAAAATACTTAATACCTCTATGACTTCTTCATCTGCCTCAATAAGTGCTGATAGAACATCTTTTTTCTAATCAAAATAAAAAATACATCAATCTTTTTAAATTGTTATATGTTAAATTTGCATCAAAATCGTAATTTTTGTACTTACCCTTTTGATGCCAACGTTTTTTACCTTTAACTTATCAATCAATTTCTCATCGGTTGAAATACGACTCACATAATAATATGTCTCAACATCTGTAATATTTTCTTGTTTTACACTCACCTTAAATAGTGTTGTTCGTCCAACTAAGGACTCAATCTCATCAGGATAAGTATCCTTCAAAACAACATAGTTACTGTTATTTTCTTTTGCATTTTTCTCTTCCTATATACAAGGAAGTTGTTATTAGTCAAAAATCAAGATTTGAACCATTGAATTTTTTTAAAAGTAATTGCTAACCTTGCATATTTGCTCCTTTAATTATAATAACGTCTTTCCTAGAAAAGTTTTCACAAGCTTGATCCCACATTATAAATTTTGCACAATTGTTTCCAAAAAGGACGTTGACCTTAACCTTGTACTTTGGTATGACATAAGTCTCAACCCTTTTACATGATTCACAAACATGTCCAGTTGTTGTAATGAAAAGTTTCTTTCTACATTTCTTACAACTATTATAGGACCAATTTCCATCTTTTATCAACTCTGAAATTTGGTCAACAGCCTAATAGAAGCCATCCTTCAAAAAGACAAATTACATTTGTTACAATAATCTATACTAATCTTACCTGCTTTTATTTATGTAAAGGTAGAAAGTGTTTTACAAATTAAATAATGTTCAATTGTTAATGTGCATAGAACTTGGGTACATGATATTATATCAGTAATTGAAATAACGTCTATGGTTCCACTTTCAAGTTCATCCATCCCAGCTCCTGTATTGATGGAGGAAAGTTGTGTAATTTTCTCTAATGAATTATAGTCTTCAAGGAATGACCTAATGAATAAAATCAGAGAATTTTTCTTGCTTAAATCATTTATTTCATTTATGATTGATATTTGATTTTATTATGTTGAATACTAATTTGTTTATTTTAAATATTGTATTATAACTAATTAGTTACATCATCACCAAGTAACATTATTCAAAAAAGTATAGTTACTTGTAGACATTACCTTTTCATCTCTTCAATTTCGAGCACTGTTGAATCTGCTATTATTTTAGTAGCGTAGAAGACATTTGAAAGAGTTATTTGTCCTGGATTGTAGATTATTCAAAAATTGTCAGATTTAACAAAATTATTTCCATGTTTTTACTAAATGATTTGAGGAAATATTTTACCTTGAAATGTTTTTGCCTTGCATAAGTGAATCAACACCACCGTGGATCTTTTGTTAACGTTTCAATATGTGTCAAAATGTCTTTAGCATAGGATCCCCACAGTGTGCATTTTAGCCTATTCTTCCTGCAATCAAATAGTTAAAGTAATCAACACATTTTAACACAAATTTAATGTTAGATTTCAACTCAAAAGTTGGAGGATATATATACTCTAGGTCCTCTAGCTCAATATCAATATATTTTACATTTGACACCCGCCTTTTGTTTGATGTTTCAAATATCCCTTTCCAACAACCTTGCCTAAAACTTCTTCAGTTGAAATCATTTGGTTTTTCAGATCTAGGAATATATATTGAGCATCAAATATTTAATGATACGTCTATTTAACAATTAAAAAGGTAGGCGAAACATACCTAGTAATCCAGCACCAGTCAAATTTTCAAGTGTTATAATGTCTGGAAATTTTGTAATTTGGTATAGTGTCTTTGGAAAATTTTTGTCCCCTATAGTGAACACATCAGTTGTGTTCATGAAGTCCAATTTGTACTTATTTGTTAATATTCGGTATTTGCTATTATTTTCAACCACACAAATATTCGAAATGTAGTACAAATAGGTCTCATGAAAAGATGACTCAAACTTCTGAATTAATGATTTATTAATTGAAGTGTGAAAACGGTTACCCTGAGATAGAAAACAGTAAGCAATATAGTTTATTTTTATACTTAAATGGTTGATATATAATCTTACAAATTAAAGTAATGAGAAAGTTATCTTTATTGTTATCTTTGCATCAATGACAATTAACTCTATATTTGGCTTGAGATTTAGATGATTATATGCTGGAATCATCCACTTCCTTACGAATCTAACTTTTATAATCTAGTATGTTCTACCTTTGTGAAGGTCTTTTAACAGGGAAGAAGTAAAAGCCATGACAACATATTTTTTTTTGTGTGAAGTTAAGTTCTCAGAGTGAAATGTAGAGTTTGAGAATTATGTATTATATTTATATTGGGAAAAGGAATTCAAGTCATCAGTATGTTTTTAGATGGTGGGAGTTTTAAAATTTGAATATGTTGTTTGACACAATTGTCTATATATGTAAAGTTTGAGAAATCAATGATACTTCAAAGATTTTGCAGATAGCATGCATGTAATACGTATTTCAAGATTACTTTTGACAAAAGCCTACCCTTTGGCACAATTGTCGAGAAATGTTAAGTTAGGGAATTTATTGGTACATCTATTTTTTCAAATAACATGCATCCCTGGTTGTACATATTTGAAGAAATGAAAAATATATTATATAAAATATGGTTCTTTAACTGAAGTTAGAAGAGTTTCTTTTTTTAGAAAGTAAGTTTTGGTGGGATTTTGTCATTTATAGATGCACATGTCTATATATATTTCACACACAATTTAAGAGAGCTTAAAAATTGTGGTCGGTCCCTTTTCCAAAGTTTTTGACCCCTCCAGTACCTCGTTCTTTTTTTTCAGCTGCAAAACATAATTTTTCGAAATATTATTCAAAAAATGTCATTGTATCATTCAACAGCTCTGACAACACATTTTGAATTAAAAAATCACCATTATTGGGCAACAAAACGAGGATCGACCTATGTTTGGGATTGACTTAATTTATGGAAAACTTGTAATCTATATATGATTAGTAAAGTTTTTGTCCCCAACTATTATAACATGTGTTGTAGTCATTAACTGTAATTTATAATTGTTTTTTGTTATGTGGTATTTATCACCATTGTCAACCACACTTACATTTAAAATATAGTATAACCAATTTTCACGCAACGTTAATTTGAATTGCTTCATTAAAGATTTATTTATTATAGCTTGAATTCTTTCTCCCTGCAAAATGAAAAAATAGCAGAAAATTTCAACTATGTAAACGATATTTGATATTTGAAATATTTCTTTAAAGAACTAAAACTTGAGTTGATGATTTAGGTCAGTACCTCTGCATCTACAACAACTAACTCCAAACTTTGTGGGAGTTTGAAGTCATTTTAAACGAGAATATACCACTTTCGAGCTAGCCATATCTTTAGAGTTCAATCTGACCTACCTTTGTGAATGTCTTTGAAAAGGCATACAATGATCGACATTTCTTCTTTCTGTTTTTCATTATTTTATTTTATTTTTTGTATTGAAAATGAGTATTTTGTGATTATAATTTTTATGATATCTCAAAACTACTTAAAGTCACTCAAATGTTATATATATATATATATACAAATATAGATAGTTTATTGTTCTGCTAGTTTCAAAGCATAAAGAAGATTACATAGTAATAAATGCATATTCTAGTTCCTAGGGTTCTGTTTTAATTGGCTTTTATATATATATATATATATATATATATATATATATATATATATATATATATATATATATATATATATATATAAGAAAAGGGCTAAAGAAGGGTTTATATTTTAGGAAACTGAATTTGGGCGAGATATTTCATCTTTTAGAGTACCACGCTTTTATAAATATATAGATATATAATAGATTCTCTAGACATTTCATGTTTCACTCTCATGGGAAATCATTAAATCAAAATCTCCAATCACAAATTCAAGAAAAGAAGCAAGTCGAACTTGGCTCCAAATCGTCTATCACACTATTTGTCATATTGAATATCGTACATCTTCCTTTATTTTAGTCATTTTTTTCCAAATGACTCGTGGACTCAGCCTGAGCCTATTTTGTGTGAGATGAAATCAATTCCAGTGAAATTACGGTGCACTCCACAAAATCAACTGGTCTTGTCCTTGGAACGGCATGAGAATGTGGAAGTGGGATATTGAACAGTAAAGAGGACGAAAAACATAACAGAATACTTCCGTTGCCGGGACTTGAACCCGGGTCTCTCGGGTGAGAGCCGAGTATCCTAACCAACTAGACTACAACGGAGCTTGTTTAAACGGTTGCATTTCCTAATAATTAACGTAAAATATGTTTAAACACATCTTTACCAAATTCGGCGCTGATCTTACAGTTTTTCACATTAAAATAAATAATGTTTTATTTAAAACTATTTGATCTAACTTAAATAACTACTCATTCTGTTGTAAAATAAATGATATTTTAGAAATTTTCACACATATTTAAAAAAAGGGTTAATATCAGTTTTGATACCCTAACTTTGCCCGTTTTTCAATTTTGATACCCTTTGTACCAAGGCAATCAAATTTGAGCCAAACGTTTCACAAATTGATCAATTACAATCCAAATCGTTAACTATCCGTTAAATACTAACGGTTAACTTGTTTTTGTAGGTTGTATTCGCCGTAATTACAGACCCGATTCGAAGCCGGCCGTGATATGGATGTTGTTGTCGATGCCTGGCGACAGAAACGCAGTTGATCAGGCTGAAAGCTGCTTCGCCGGAATCGAGGTGAATAGAGGCGGAAGGAGATGATGGCTTTGCGTGATTGGTTCTGGAAACTCACCCATGGTGGAGATTAAATGGAGGGGGGTCAGCGTCGGTGATGGAGAGCAAAGGCGGCTTTTTGTGCTGATGAAGATTGACGACGGAGATGAAGGCTGGGAGATGTTGAGGCGGCAGATATGGAAGAAGGGGCGACGCCGGCGGCTATGGTAGGCATGGGAGATCGGGAAGAAGAGAGAGAGAAAGATGGGAGATGAGTGAGAGAGAAGAGAGGAGGCAGAATCAAGACGGATGGATGGAGATACGGAGAAAAGAGGAATGAGATGGGAGTGACGCCCGACTTGGGGGCGATTTGGCCAAAGAAGGAGATTGTAAGGGTAAAATAGGCATGACCTATTTTATCTTGTTTTCACCTTTCTTGGTCAAAGTAGGATTTTAATTTAGCAATGTTTATTTTAGGTGTTAGATTTTGTAGATTATTTTGGTAGATTGGTGTGTTTTTTGATAGGAAAATCTTTTAAAAGATTTTGGAGATTTAGTTATACATGTTTGGTAACTAAATCTTTTAAAAAAAAGATTTAGGTTTAGATCTAAATTTATGTAAATAAATTAGTTATTCCAAGTATTATAGTCTAATTAGCAGAGCTTTTTAGGGACATGAGGTCCGAACCGAGGGAATGTCAAGCTTGAAGATGGTGATCGAGAAGAAGCTTGAGTGGCCGTTTTAATTCTTTCTTCTCTAGTAGTTTATGTGGTTTTGTGATTCTCCAAGATTTTGGCTTTGATTTTAATATAGTTTGTTTGAGGCTTGATCTACAAGATGATTCTTGAGATTGTTTTTGTGTGATTTTCTGCCTTACTAATTGTTTTTAAATCTTAAAACAATTCTTAGCGCAGCCGCAACATTGAGTAACATCGAGACGGCGCTTTTCGAGAGATGGAGATGTGGATTGATTGGGCAGAACCGCGATTGGGGAGGACAGATTTGAAGATGAGGGAGATGGAGGGATAGAGATGAAGCTTGGCCGGGTGATGGCTGGACGATGACGACAGTTGAACCACCCAAGTAAGAAGCAATTGGGGGAAATGGAAGATATGAGAAATTTTGGAGAAATAAACAAGGGTCGTATACACATACATGTTGCTAAGCCAGTTGTCGGTTTCCAACCTAGGATAGCAGGTCAACCGTTAGTATTTAACGGATAGTTAACGACTTGGATTGTAATTGATTAATTTGTGAAACGTTTGGCTTAAATTTGATTGCCTTGGTACAAAGGGTATCAAAATTGAAAAACGGGCAAAGTTAGGGTATCAAAACCGATATTAACCCTTAAAAAAACTATAAAAAGACTTATCTACCTTTATTTAAGTGCAATTATTATTGAACAACACATTTAATTAAAGTGTGATCAATAAATAATAAGGGCAATTTTGGTAAAATGTGGACCAATTTTTTTCGAAATTCTATAACGTCATTTATTTTGAGACAATTTTTTTTCTTTCCGAAACGTCATTTATTTTTGGACGAATGGAGTATATACTTGATTTAATAGAATATCAGTTAATTGAATCAAACAAAATTTTATATTGTTTCATTACATATATTTTTTTTTTGAAGTGCTAGTGTAAATTTAAAATTTACACAACCAGTGTATCAAAAATAAAATTTAAATCAAATACATTAAAGTAAAAATAAAAAAAGTAACATCCATGAAGAAAAAAGCTCAAATATCTAAGCCAAAGGTCGAATGTAGGCCTGACAATTACAACTTATTACACATTAACTCATCCAACACGTTTTTTTTTGTTGGGTGAAATGGGGGTTAAAGCGGTCTGGGCCCGTTACTCATCACGACCCGCGATTTTTATACCATAAATTCATGTTTTTCAGGGGGAAAAGTGGATCAAGACGGCTCGGCTCGCCTCAACCCGTCGCCCGTTTCAACACGACAAGTTCGACCCGACCCATTTCAACCAATTTGATAGTTTGACTCTAACGGATTTCGACCCGTTTCATCATGTTACACATTCTAACCCGATTTAAACTCACCCCAACCCGCCCCACCCAATTGGCATGCCTAGTCGGTTGCATAGTTGATATGGACAGTTTGAGCTTGACCGCCTATAAAGTATGGTGTCCAAACTATACAAACAGCTAGGTTGTTCAAGTGAGAGCCTAGCTAGGTTGCAACAAATATCGTTTTTATGTGGATAAAGTAAGTAGTTAGACATTTGACCAAAGACTTGCTTAGAGCATCACAAATGCAGACGTAAAAGTGGAAAAAATTGTTTGTCAATTAGGATTTACACTTTGGTTGATGAAAAAAAATATTTTCAATGCAATCGTGGATAAATGTTGTAAGTATAACGTGTCAACTAATTTTTTTCACATTCACGATAAAAAAATTAATTTTTCACATTTTAGTTAAGGATGCTGGAAAATTACAAAGAACCTTTTGTTGGCCTTATTCAGTCTCCTTGTAAAGGAAGCTAGAAGGAGAGGGCCATTATCTCATATGTGGTCTATGTTTTAAAACTTTTTCGAGTTTTGAGATTGGCAATGACATCACCCTCCTAATTGTATATATTGGAGAATTGGACCCAACTGGAATCTCAAATCTTCCTTCTGGCCATTAGACTCTGATGGATGTATATTTTTTCTTAGCCATCTAAACACCAAAAATCCAACTCACTTTCATTCCCCAATCCCCATGCCAATTGCTATCAATACTTGGTTGATAAACTCATCTAGCTAACTTTAAAATCTGAAACTTGTACCAAAAAAAAAAAAAAAAAAAATAAATTCATTTTACGTGATGTTATTCATTCTTACAACTTAGAAAGTACACATCAATAAATGTCAAATCTCTCTTCGTATATATATGTGTGTGCGCGTGAGAAAGATACGTCCCATAGAATACAAAAACCATCTTAATCCCAAATTTAATAAACCCAAACCAGATAATGTTCCATTGGTTATTTATCTCCAAGGCTTTTTGTTAGCACTTAGCAAAGCCAATGATTGTCTCTCAATCACTTTTATACTCCCTTCCTTCATACATTATTTCATTTTAGAATATTTTACTTTAAAAATCTACTTATAAAAATTAAGGTATAAATGTATAATTTTATTACTAATAAACTACTAAAAGTATCATTTTCTTAAAAAATTAGCTTTCAAATGAAGACTTTTTATCCAAAACGAAGAAAGTATTCATTTTCATGTAAATTCTCTTCTTTTTTCGGATAACAAAGTTATATTTTATATCTTCACTTTTGTTTTCAACAACTTTATAGATATATATATATATATATATATATATAATTTATTTTTCAAGGTAATTCCAGGCCAGGAGGTCTAAGTCCAATCCTTGAATCAGAAGTGGGGGATTTAAGGCAAATCTATACAAAACATGTAAAACAATTAAGGACCACAAAGGCTTAAGCCATCCACTTGCTCTCTCTCTCTCTCTCTCTCTCTCTCTCTCTCAAAAGGAAACACCAATACTTAATACAACACACATTTTTCTTAATGCAACACACATGATGGAGAAAGTTACAATTTTACCAATTTTGCCCCTGCTTTTCATTGCCAAAAAAGCAAGCTAACAAACAAAATGTATAACCATCCTTATGAGATGACTATCATCTATGTATATCCATCTTTATTACATGACTCTCATGAACATTTTTAGACTGAGTTTTACATAGAAAGAATCGATCGGATGAGATAACTTTTTTGCTTACACAGTTGGCCCTATGAGATGACTATTATCCATGTATAGTCATACTTATGAGATGACTCATAAACATTTAAGATTCTTTGCAAAGTTATAACATTGGAATTTTTTTGGACAATATTATGTATTGATTTGACAATATTCTATCATGTATTGATGAATATCTGGTATTGTTCTTATTACCCTTTGTTTCATCACTTTTTCCATTTTAAATTCATAAGGACAAAATAGTAATTTTGGCCCTCATGTGTTGTATTAAGTATTTAGTATGTGCTGTAATAAGCACCACCCTATAGGAAACAATGCTCACTTTTCTGGGGCATTTTCTAGTGTTATTAAAGACAGAAGCTGAAATGTCACTTGCAAAACAAATGAGTAGTGACACCCAACATCAAAACCCGGCTAGTGCTTTTACCCAAAATCAATGAGAGCAAAACGGAATTGGCCAAATATGACGTGAAAAACTAGCACCGTGGTGATGACAAAATTTTAACACCAGACAGTTAATTGAGAATAAAACCTTTTATGACCACACAGACCCCTAACGTGTTTATCGGCTACTACTACTAGTAACAGAGTCCGTATTCATATCTCTTGTTCCTTGAACTGGATTACTTTGTCGCTGTTGCTGTTGTTGCTCCCAAACACTTTCCCCGCGTCTCAAACACAGACATGACTACATAATATTTTCACCCGAAAAGGATTTCCTCAAACTTATTAATAAAAGTTAACTTTCCCCATACAAACAGTCTAAGAATAGGATGATACATATCTACAAAAGGAAGAAGAGAAAGAGGAATCCTACAGGGGACACTTGATGAGCCACCGATCACCATACCTCTTGGCGGTTGTGAGTCTTAAAAAAAAAGAAATGTACACTGCCAAAAAGTAGCTACAAGCTAATAGCTCTTGGTGAAACTTCCAACTCTCCTGTTGTATCCCTGGTCAGCTCAGACTTTTCCTCCTGAAACCCAAGGTCAGGTATCTAATTCATTGAATTTGGAGGTACAAGCAGCTAGATAATAAGAATTCTATTTCGTAAACCTAAACGAAACTATTCCACTAAACAAAAAGCAAATCAGTAAACATCTTTCTGACTGATGAATGGAAAAGGAGAAACAAATGGTTTGGCATTTAAAAGAATAAAGGGGAAAGAATATTTCATTTAATACCAGATTAAAACTATTCTGAGTTGAATGTATCTTATACTCATTACAAAAAATGTCTCCTATGTTCAACAAATCTTGTACTCTCTGTTGTTGAAGAGTCCTTGTTAGAAAAATCAAACTACGCGAGGAATACATTGTTGCCTTAAAATGCTCATTGTAACAAAACCTCCTTTTTCCTAACTTGCTTTTGGATAAACCCTTCATGAAAAACCAAATATTTAGCAATGCATAGTTAACCTTGAATCTAATCATAAAAACGTAACCCTCCATTAATATCATAACTTGTATTTTGGATAATTGGAGATCAAAGTTAAAATAAAGAAGTTGCAAGATTTTCAGAAGGGACTCTTCAAATGGGATAGAGAGAGTACCGGTAAATCCATTGATTTTGTTGGATACAGGAATCTTTCTGATGCACCATCTCCATAGAGAATTTTTGCTCCACTTCCGCTTTTTCTACAGATCCTACAGCCTCCTCGTCAACCAATACTGCAACTACACAATTGTTTCCTGTTTTGGCATCTGGGATCTGCAAATAAAGTGCAATGTGTGCTGCAATTAGTAATTAAAATGTAGTTTGAAGTTATCAACATGGATCTACATGCCTAATGACCTATAGGAATACAGAAGATATACAAGTTGAATAATCTAGATTAATGTACATAAATAGTAGGCTTCAAATCATTCAAATGATGCACCAACCCCAACACACACACACACACATAAACTCGGTAAATCACATTGGGAATTATCACAAAAAAAAGAAGGGAAAACATAAAAATACTTCTTGGAAACCAGCACAATGTGCCAATACTTTTAGATTATCTACTTTTAATGAAAAACAGTCGTACACCCCACTGCTATGTGTCCATATACTCAGTTATTGCGAGACAGCTTCAAACTTGAATTTCATAACATGGGTTCCACTGAAACTGTATCCACTTATATACCTCAAACATGGAATCTACAAGAATGCTTTCCAAAATGGCTCTTAAGCCTCGTGCACCAGTGTTCTTGGCTATTGCTTTCTTTGCAATCAGTCTCATTGCTGTATCTGTGAAATGTAACTTGACCTGCAATTCACACAAGGTGAAACCACAATAAAGAACCAAAGAGATTTCATTTGCATTAGTTGTCGTGAATTTCAGACAAAGGAGGCTGAAATTACAAGTACACCATTCCTGGAATAGGAAATGCAACAACCGAATCAAATGCTTACATCGTTCATATCAAACATCTTCTTGTACTGTTTCCCAAGCGCATTTTTGGGCTCCATAAGGACCTATATTTTAAACCATAAAGATTGTCAAGTTTCTGCACACTCAATACAACAGAACAACTCGAAGTCCCAAAGCTCGATGTGTGCAAATTGCATATGCATCAACAGCTGATTTTATAATAGATTTATCATCCAGACATGCATAAATTCAAGTACTAAACTATCATCAAAGTATACATTTAAGCCATTCTCCTAATGAAATCACTGCAGTCAAGCTAAGCCCCAATATAACACAAATTTGACAAACTCGAAGAATAAATAAATTACTCTTTTCTTCGTGCGACGAAACCATATTCCCAAAGGGCCTCTCTCTCTCTCTCACACACACAAGAGAAACAAGACAAATCCCTTCAGGATGTGGTCGCTCTGGAGGCATATTATTCTTCATAATAAACAAGAAATTAGTGAGAATGGACAGACCTGAACAAGTTGGTCCTCATTTAGAGCATCTAGACTCACTAGAATAGGAAATCGTCCAATGAATTCAGGGATGAGCCCATATGCAATAAGGTCACCACTTTCTGCCTGTCATTCCAAAGCAGCTTTTGGGTAACTAACTAGAGGAATTTAGGAATTTAGGGAAATTGTCCAATGAATGCATAATTTTAAGGGCAAAATTCTTCAAAAATTTAGCAATGAAAGTTTTTTTTCTCACAGATTTCAATAGTGACGACGTCACTACTGCGCTAGTAAGTCCAATCCTCATATTAGCACGAATTGGTGCTCCAAAACCAATTGAAGAATCTTTCCGCCTGTATAAAGTAGTGACGAGAACATTATTTAAATGATCAATCAGCAATCAACAATTTGAACAAAGTATTACCTCTCAGAAATGGTCTTCTCCAAATCAATGAAGGCCCCACCACATATAAAGAGGATATCTTTTGTATCAATCTGCCAATATTGCATTGAGATGGAAGGGCAATAAAATCAGCAAAGTTAAATAGTAATCAACTCTACAAACGTCAGCACATTTGGCATTCATTTTAACACTAGGGACACATTCTTTCATTCAAATGATTCTTCCCAAATCCTAATTGTGAGACTTGTCAGGAGTTGAATAGAATATCCCAATCATCCTGATTAGTTTTAAAAGAGGGGGAAATTATACAAGGGCATCAACTCCAAGATTCATCCTTGTATCGTGCAATCAATGTCCTCAATGTCCCTACCATTGATGGAATGTAAGGAATGACTACTTCTCTTCCACAGTATGGTAGGACAGCTGTTCGCTGTTGCATCCTCTCCTTTTACCTGCTCTCTCAGATTTCTCCCTACCTTTAACTGGAAACTTCCTGAGTCCTCAAATGTTTCAATACTATGACAAGTGAGATTGGTGAAATGGAAGCACAAGCACAGAGCCGGGACAGGGAGAGTGTACAATACTTTAATGATGCAATGGCGAACAAAAAAGTAGCACTTTTTTGGCAAATGGCAAGATATTAGCCCACATATCTTGTTACTCCCTTGATCCCAATCCCAATATAAGTACCCCTTTTTTATTTTTCAAGAAAATTATGGAAGTGAGCTTTTATAGTAGTATAGATATACTACATAACTACCCCATGTGTCCACATTATAGTATTGCAAGTACACCCTCAGATATAATAGTAGACAAAGGTAAACTTAGTAACTTCATTTAAAAAAGGTATACTCATTCATGGACAGAAGGAGTTTTATTCATTTTCTTTTTAAAAAATATCTCTTTTTGGGTGGTTGGAGCCTGGAGGGAGGGATTGAGGGCTATGGGGCAAAATCATAGAAGGTACAATTTCTGCTCAAGCAAAGAAAAATAAATAAATCACACTAAACCGTCATTAAAACATAAAGACACAAGGTAGCAATGAAGATGTGAAGTGTAGAACTATTAAATATACCATCTCTAGTCAGTCCATCATACTTTGAATGACTCAAGTATGGTAAAGCCAATAGGCTCAATGCCCTCCACTGAAATGAATTTGTGCTCGTTCGGAGTTAACCAACCCTTTTCGAGGCGCATGAAACCTCAACATCTGCATGAACTGGCTTTTGATCACACTTGGTGCATTTGACGAACTGCTAAGAGAATCTTTTCTAAAGGAACTTTATAAACAAGATGGGCAGGAGTTAAAGCAACTAGCCTGATTTAGCGCCATTGTTGCCTTATCTGAGGGAGTACTACAAATAACTCGGTTTCTTTATAGATAATCTCACACAAGAACTGTGAGAAAAGATGATAGGAACTTTCTGTTAGTCTATTTTTATTCATCTGTTGCTGATCTATATGTCATGCCATGTGGCACTTATTGAAATCGTCAGAAAGACAACAAGTGGGACTGAATACTGCAGTACAAAATTAATAGCAGAAGAATTGACTGCTTGAAAAAACATGTAATATATATACACACACACACACACACACTAACTCAATTAAGGAATTACGTTTAAAATGAAATCAGTAAGGTCCAAAATACCTGAATGCTATCGCCACGAGGATGCTTTCGAGCTCTATTATCAGGAACATTCGCAATCTGAACAAAGACACTTGGTCTAAGATAATATTACAAAATCTCACTGACAACCAATTTATGGAATTAAATAAGTATAACAGAAAGGCGAGCATCATTGCTACAATAAGATATAAGATTGCAATACTAACTGAAATACAATGGTATGCAGAAATTGTACTCACAGTTCCTTCCAGCATTCTCAGCAGTGCCTGTTGAACACCCTCTCCGGATACATCTCTACCAGCATTTAAACTCTCAGACTGCACAAAATTATCAGCTATATCATATGATATTTGTTACACATGCATTCAAGCGAATACTAAGTTTTAAATTATTACCACACCTTCTTAGTTATCTTATCGATTTCATCGATGTATACAATTCCCTGCTGAGCTGCTTCCACATTGAAGTCAGCAGCCTGAGGATGCAGGCATGATATTAAACCAAAGATTAATGATGTGGAACATCTTGACCCATTTAATGAAAAAGAAGAATGATGTGTGCTACATGAAAGTACTAAAGAAACAATAATTTAGTAGTAACTAACAGAAAAGGTTTCACTTCAGCTCAGAAAAATGAGAGTGCAATTCTGTGCATGAGATGTGACGGTCATTAATGAAAAGGACATTATATTGGCATCGTCCAAGTACCATAAGATGAACAACAGTATAAATTATTATAACCAGCAAGTGGATGGGGATCCAGCCCACTTGCATGTGGTCCCATGTCCTAAGTTAGCTGCAATCCAGAATTCATATAAGCATTCCATGCCACAAAAATACCAAAGCACAACAAATTGGCATGCATACACTAATTCTTATGCAACGAGTCACAATCCATCATACCTTAAATAATCTATTTAAACACAACCACACATCAGCTTGATGATTATTGAACAAGGTAACATGATAACAAGAGTAATAGAAGATCCAGAAGGAAGAACTTTGAGGTCTATGGACGACGCGCATACTGAGGCAAGGTTCACCTATTTGGCTATTTGTAGTACAAGCCAATTTCTACCCTAGAAACTCAAGTTGTATGCTTGTCCGAGTCCATTTAGCCTAAGAGTGACACTTCCAGTCATATGTAATTTCTTTTCACAGGTAAATTACCAATCTTCCAAGCACATAAGGTAAAACATACTGTGTTCCCAAAAACAATACTTCCTCCAATCCAAAGAGAGAGTTCACTATTCCTTTTTAGGCCATACCAAATAAAGTGTCCACTTCGTAATCTTTCATTTTTGGGATGTTACTTTGCTTGCTACCTAATTGATGGGTTCTACTCCCCACGGGAAATATTAGAAAATACACAACACCCTAACATTTATAATATAGTCAATTAGTTTTTTCTTAATCTAAGTGCAGAGTCAAATAGGACTCTTTTTTTAGGAACGGAAGCAGTAATGCACAAGTAATGTGTCCTCAGTATACACACTATGCATGAATCAGTGAACGTACCATAAGTAGTTTGTACAATATTGATTCAACGTCTTCTCCAACATAACCTGCCTAGAGAGAGAGACATATCAGTGCCACTGGGTCACAACCATGATTAAATGCAATATATACTTGCAGAAAAATCAAATGGAAAGAGACCAATCTTCATCTTTAATGCAAACAAACATCTGCAGTTCTGCACTATAATAGACACAAAAAGAAATCAACATACAAACTCAATACCTCCTAGACAAAGATCAAGATGATGTATTAGGTCCATATACTCTAAAAGTTAGGGTCTCTCGGATAAATACAAATTAAATAAAAACAAACAAGAAGAATAACTAGTTCATTGTATGAATTATGAACAAGGATTAGATGGCAGTAAATTAATATACTTATTCTTTCAACAGGAACGTGCAATCAATATAATTTACATACATACCAAAACAGTTATATTAAAGTATGAAAGGGTATGTGTACAAATTGTCATGTCAATCAAATCGGGATATTTATATCCAGCATCGCAATTCCATTTTCATGGTATGTAGCAGATATGCCTCCCATATGTAGGATATATTAACATATTTTAAAATAGGTCCAAAATTCAAATATACTTGTAGAACAAGATATATCTTTTCAGTAACATTTAAAGACTTCAGTAAAATTGGTAATCCAAAAGTGACCATCTCTATTTCTATCTTTTTGTAAGATATTCATTCGATAAAAATATATGTAAAGTGCAAGTCATTTCATTACTATGATATCCAAAATATGCCACTCCCTATAAAGCCTTTTTTTTTAATAGTTAAGTGTGACTCCTTGGTGTGAGGATTGGAATCAAGGACCTCAAGGTCATTGCCTGAGTGCCCTATAAAGCCTATTTATTCCATGACCATGTCTGGTAAATGGAATAACAAGGTGTTGGAGAGTTTCAAAAATCCTATTTTCTTTAGAAGAAAATTTTAAAAAAAAAATTGATAAGTAAAATATAATATAAACACAGCACCATATTAGGTGGCACGTTCTTGTACACAGGGAGTATACAAGACCAAAAGAATTAGATCTACAAACTATGCATGATATTAACAAAAGAATCCCCTGAACATGACACCACATCAAGAATGCCAAAAATGCAGAAAAACTGATGCACTTCTTTCTTTAGCTGATCAAAGTCTAACTCCACATTATCAAACACCCTATGATTCCTCTCCTTCCAAACACTCCAGCAAATCGCCAAAGGATTAGACTTCCATCTACTGGTTTTACTAATACTACTGAAAGGAGCCCAACCATGAAGCAATTGAAGAGAAGACCTAGGCATAAATACCAGCTGCAAGTAAGAAAGAGTCCCATAAGTCCCTAGCAATTTGGCAGTGCAGAAGCAAATGATTAACTGATTCCTCCTCCTTTTTGCACATGAAGCACCTATTAACATAAACCCTCACTCGAGCTCGCAGGTTGTCCCCGGTCAGAATTGCCTCTCTCCAAGCTTCCCATGCAAAGAACATCCCTCTACTAGGAGCCCTTGACTTCCAAATTACTTTCCAAGGATAGTGTCTCATGTCCTCATTTTTTAAGTACTAGTACTCTTGCCCGTGCCGATGGGACGGACTGCACGGTGCCAGTTTGAGAATTTATCAATAAATGAAGCAAATAATGTGGAAATGAATTAATATTTACTTAAAATTTGTAGGAGTTGGATATATGTACACTACACAACAAAAAGAAGAGAAAACCCAAATGCGTAACAAAATAAAGCATTTTACTACGATATTTATTTCATTTTTTTTTATAAGTAAATAATATATTAAATAACAAGCATCAAATGAGGTGATGCGTCCTTTGTACACTAGCCGTATACCAACCAAAAGATTAACCAAATCTGTACTTTATACAAGATCTACAAAAGCTATAATCTAGGAAGAAAGTGATCATCCACAGAACTCCAAAACTGAATAGTACGAATCAGCAAATTCTTCAGCTCCGGGACTGACGTTTCCACGTTGTCGAAAGCCCTATGGTTCCTTTCCTTCCATAGAATCCAACACACCCCCAAAAAAGCTGTCCCCCATCTACTATTCCTCTTCTTCAAATAACCCCTATTCCAACCTCTGACATGGTCAATGATCGAACTTGGCATGACCCAAGACATATTAAACATACTCAGCACATAATACCAAAGCTCTAAAGCCACAGTGATTTGCATACACATATAGAATCTATTAACAAAAACCAAGTTAGCAAATTGTCCCGGTTAGAATAGCCTCACTTCCCACATGAAAAAAGCCACTCTCTTAGGGCTTTAGACCTCCATTTTCTCCACGGAAAAGAAGTTCTACCACCATTGAGAAGCTTTAAATAATAGCTAACCGAGAAAAGAGGGCCCCCGAGAGCCCAAGCATCCTTAAGAGCTGCACAACCGACTCTAACTCCCAATCATGAAAATTCCTTGAACAAAGGATTCCAGATAGGCTTACCCTCCACCCTAGAGCTAACTTTACAAAATAGCTCAAATAGGTTATGAAACGCCTCCCTCAAGCAAACATCCCCACACCATCTATCCTCCCAAAACCTCAAGGCCCCATTACCAACCTCAAAAGCAATGAATCTTTCAAAAGAATTCCACCCCTTCCTTATACCTCGCTGCACTCCCACCCCATAAGACACCTCATTAGGAAACCAACAGGTGACCCCCTCCCCATACTTGCAAACCACCACTTCCCTCCACAAAGCCTCCTTGTTTGTGAGATATCGCCACAACCATTTCCCAAAGAAAGACTCGTTAAATAATTTGATCTTTCGATATTCAGAACCCTCGAACACACCTTATCCCAATTCACTAAGTGAAACTTATGCACTTCGATTGACCCTCCCACAAAAAATCTCTCCAATTTTTCTAATCTTTGCCTAATTGTAGCAGAATCACAAAAAGCGATAAGAAATAAGTTGGTAAATTAGCAAGAGTGTTCTTGATCAAAACTAATCTCCCCCTTGGAAAGAAGTTGCTTCCACCCCGCCAATCTCTTCTCGAACCTCACTACCAGATTCCATAACTTTGACTTTGCACCAATAGGAAGCCCAAGATAGGAAGTAGGAAGAACCCTTCAACCAAAAATGCAGCTAGATCCCCAACATTCTCCACCCTCCTCGGGAATAATTTCACTCTTAGAAATGTTGATGCGAAGACCAGAAAAATAATAGAACTAATCGGAGATTTCCTTATCCGGTATCAGAAGATGGAAATCGACACCTACCTCTCCCTCTCCTCCCCACCTTAAAAATATGAAAAGAAAATTTTATTGAGCAACTCGGTCTTCTTCTTTGGGGGTTCTTCTTAACCAATGGCAAATTAATAACTTTGTCAAATTTTCCAAGAGATGCAATAATTTTGTCCATTATAAATAAATCTAAGCAGACATAAATTAAGCGGGATTACTACGATAGCAATCAATTAAGAAACTACAATTAAATATTTATAAAACCGCCTTGAACCTGACTTTCAAATTACTACGAAATTTAAACAAACAAGGATTAAGTTAATTACGTCAAATTACAATACGTAAAAAACCTCAAATTAATTCGGTTAAGTTAAGTACGTCCAAACTTGACATAAATTAAATTGGGATTCAACGATAGCAATCAATTAAGAAACTACAACTAAATATTTGTAAAACCGTAAAGTCATTTTATTATTAATAAACTACTAAAAGTTGTATAGGAAATTATGGCCAAAAAAATTAAATTGATTAAGTTAATTACTAACAATTTCGAACCATCCCATACAACTCTATCCTCCCCAAACTGATTGTGTTTAGTAAAAGCTCTCCTTTGAACAGCTCATTTTTTAAGTATGAGTAAAAAGATTTCAGAGAGAAAGTTTTCCTTTTCGAACCATCCCATACAACTCTATCCTCCCCCAAACCTCTCCTTTGAACATCATATAGCATATCGAAGAATCTAGAAATATTGCCAATCTCCCAATCACGTAGATTTCTACGGAATGAGGGGCTCCAAGAATCTAACCCATTAGAACACTCCACCACTGCACTCACCAACTCTTCCTGATTGAATAAATTAGGGAATCCCCTTGGAAGAGAAACTTCTCCACGCCACTTATCCTTCCAAAATCTCACCTTCTCCCCATTTCCAATGTTAAAGGAAACCTGACTTTCGAAGAATTCCCAGAAGATCAGGTTTGTACGCTATGCGATATATTAATAACCATGGACAGAGTGAGAGAAAGAAAACCGACAAATGATCAGGTTCACACATATTAAGGGGATCCATAAAAGTACAATTAGTTAGTGATCTATTAGGTTGTAATGTATTATGATGACAAGGTGCATAGCTCATTGTATAGATCTCTTGTACAAGAAAATACCAAACAACCAGTAGCAAAGCCAGATTTTTGCGGAACCCGTGGGGGCCATATATACTTCTTTATATTTGAACTGATTAACAATCCACTTCTTTATACAAATAAACAATAGTTAGCCATTACAATAAAATATTGTTTCTTTTATTTATACTTAGTTGCTATTACTAATAAATTAACAATATTCAATTACGCCAACTTTACTTTTCTTTTACCGAGCATTGGAAGAAAGAATCTATATATGAATTTTGACTTTAAAAAACTTTAGGAGGGGCCTGCGGTACAATTTTTTTTCAAAAATAACCAAACTCAATAACTCATGCATAGTAATAATAGAATTATTTTAAAAAGCCGCAGGGGGTAGCCATGGCCCCTCTTGGCCATATGGTGGCTCCGCCAATGCAAACAACAATGCCAAAATTCTCACAATTCCCTTACTTTCCTTGAGAAACAAAGATATGCAAACACTTGGAGTATACTACTTGCAAAATGGAAAACATGGACAATTGGACATGGATATTTACTCGAGCTCCAAAGTTTCAATAAGGCAAATCCTCAAACAATACCATCTTTTTTTTAAACAATACCTAATAACAGATGTAAGGTACAAATTACATCAAACCTGCCTGTGTTAGCGTTGTTGCATCGGCAATGGCAAATGGTACATTCACAATGCGAGCTAAAGTTTTTGCAAGTAATGTCTTCCCTGTCCTTTCAGTCAAATGGAAAATAACAATTCAGAATAAAAGTCTTATAAAGAAAACAGGAATCAAAAACCACAAATAACCACATGTATGACATCAAAAATTAAATGGTCATACCTGATCCAGTTGGACCCATCAACAAAACATTGCTCTTGTCAAGCTCAACATAATCGCTATTATAATCTTCACCTCCACTACCACCAAACACTGCATCTGGGCTGGTATCACAAGCACTTCACAATCATGGAAAATAAGGGCAAAAAAGTATTGCAGCTAGATCCATGATTTAGAAATAAATAAATATGTGTGTGCAGAATTCACATATAGGGTCACATGAAACTTAAAGGGAAGAAGGAAACTTAAGCCATATGAATATATCATACGTCGAAGACATACTTGACTTTTAAATGTAAAGATTAAAGTTTTAGATGAGTTCATCTGTAACTCTGAAATAGTTCGCATAAAAAGAAAATTATCAAATAAAATATATAAATCAAGTTTCCTTTATTTTGCAAAGAAACTACTCCCTCCATCCAAAAATGAGTGTCCATTTTATTATGAAGTTACTACATTCATCTTCGCCAACTAACATGTCAAATATGCACTTGCAATGTTATACGGTGGACAACAAAGGTATTTATGCATACATCATACTATATGGAACTAAAATAGCTTAAAAATCAACCTCCTAAATTTCTTTTAAAAAAACAAAAATGGTGGACTGTTTGGTATATGGTGGACTAATTGGTGCGAGAGAAATAACAGGGCCTTTGATAGTGTAGAACGGACGATGGACCTATTAATGGACCAGCTGTTGCGCAATCTTTTTCACTGGTGTTATGAGGTTGACGAGGCAGATAGCACAGATCATTCTTTTGTGGACTTTGTTAATAGTTTTAGTCTTGTGTAGTTCGATTCTGTATACATCCAGTGTACTTGGTTGCGCCTCCCTTTTGGCGTTTTTATTAATATATATCTTTACTTATCAAAAAAAAACAATAATGAAACAGTCATTTTGAGACGGAAGGAGTATTAAAGAGGTTAAGCCTTTTTAATAGCATTAGAAATTGAAAACAGGAATATGACAATTGCAACCAGCATACTTATGATACAGTGGGCCATGATTGTCTAACAGAACAAAGAGATGAACATGCGTACAGAAGTTGATCTGCATGATTTCAGTATGATGCGATTACTACTGATGAAAAATCAAAATAGAATCAAGCAAACAAACTCTAGCAATTTTGATAACACTTTTCAAGTCACAGACTTCACGTAAGTCTAAATCAGTTGGCTGACTCTATGGATATAATGTGAACAAGGTATAGTAATGAGTATTACCTTCAATCCTTAAACTAAGGTTTAAGCAATCAAATACAAGCAAATAAGCACGCTTTCGTTAAACTACAATATATATATATATATATATAAATGTAAAATAAAAAAATAAAAGGAATGCAAAGAGAAGACAAGGATTACGTAGTGGACAAGGATCTACTTATCCTACATGTGGTCGCAGGTTCACGTCATGCACAGTGGGGAGGGATATCCCCCATTGTGTAGCTTACCGTCATTGTGAATAAAGAGAAAATAGTGATAATAATGCCCATCAGTAACCAAAATCCAAATAAGTCCTGTTCTTTTTATTAAGATGATAAACATACAACCCAAAATAACACTTTCCTCTGGACTAATTTAGCCTAGATACAGTTAGCCACGAAAAAAATGGGTATGTCCACACAACCTAGTTCTTACTTTTCAGCAGTCTATGTCTGCCTATTGGAGCATGTTCTTCTATTCTTCTTTCTGTTCGGCTTAGAGTTTAATGCTTGGCCATCTAGCATTAGAAATCATATACTTCTAGCTGGATGTTGCAAGAAAGTAGTATATTCCATTTGTTCATAGCGAAGAATCAAGTGGTTATGCGCCATCAGTACATAATTTATATATGCTACAGCAGTTTATGAAGATGAAGGCTCACAATTTCAATAATATTTCAAGGATAACGCAACACTTTTTATTTTCTGTTGCCTTAGCATTATCCAACGAAACAAGTACACAAAAGCAACTCACTCTTTATGTGAGGAAGCATGATATATTCTCTTGTAGTGGTTGTAAACAGCCACAGAAAGCACCTGCCATGTGAAGCATATTATTAAAATTTTCAAAATATTGCTTCAAAAATTATGAAGTCCTTCAAGAGATTAACATAAACAATCTAATATAGGAAATTTTCAATCAAGATGTCCCCAATATTTACCAAGACCTATATTAAGGTTCTTTTAAATATTATCATGGATATTATTCACATTTTGAATATGCAAAGTATCAAAAACGGTGCAATTTTCATTGGCATTGCAAGCAAATCACAATGTACCTATGCATCACTATCAAGATCAAATGACAGAAATTTCAAAATAAAAATCAATTCAAAACATTTCCGTACTTTGTTAAGAGATAGACCTGATAAAGATACACAGTTACACACACATTATTACATCACAAGCAACCATAACATTCCTTCACATTTGTAAATGCTAATAAAAATATTCCCTCCATCCCAAAATGGATGTTCATTTTTACATTTTTCTTGTCCCAAAATGAGCGTCCATTTCTCTATAATTTTCTGAAATCACAATTGCTAACTACCATGTCCTAGTATTCACTTGCAATGATATAGCATGGACACTAAGGGGTATTCATGTAGATGTGACAGTGAAATGTCCCAAAAATTTAACTTCGTTAAGTAAAAATGAACACCCATTTTGAAAAAGAGAGAGTAGTAAAGAAATTATCATCCACATTGATAGTATACAAGTACAAATTCCATACTTGTTTAGCCTTTTCCTGCCCAATAACAAACTCATCAAGCCCTTTACATATCTCCTTAGGAGTAGGCAAACTCATCCCTAAATTCGCCCCACCACCACCACTCCCCTGTTTGGTCAAAACAGCCTGCTGCGCCTCCTCCACTACCGGAGCCGGAGCCGAACTATCCATTACATCACTGCCTCCATAAGACCGCAACTTCTCCCACATCTTTACACCTCTACCGTTTTCGTCATCATCATTATTCCCTCTAACCCTACCAAGCTCAACAAAGTTGCCTTGCAAAGGCACCAACTTAGACGGCCTAAAATAGAAAGCGGTCCTGCAATTGGGGCATATATTTAGGGCTTGATAGATACCGGTCTCGCCGGCGGTTATGGATAGCGGGCGGTTGGAGAAGAGGAGGTTCATGAGCTTGGAACATCTAGGGCAGTTGACTTGGGCTCGAATTTGGTCGTAGTTGTCAGAGCTTCCTTCCCATTTGTGGCGGCAATGAAACCCTAACCCTACAAAATTTGACCGGGACTTACAAATTGGAGTGAGAGGGGAGTGGTAGCGAGTAGATGGAAGATAGAGAAAGGAAATTGAAGAAGTTGTTATTTGTCTGATTAGACTAAGCTTTGATCTCCATCTCAACATTGCAGACATCCCTCCAATCTTGACTCTTCTTTCTTCGTTACAGGCACGAGTATATATCAGCAGCTGTATCTATAGGTGCGATGTACATGAGCTAGCTAACTGAGTGCTTGCTTCTAAGTTCTACCTGCAATACTGTTCTTGACCATTCTTGACGATTGACAAAATATGGGATAATATCATTTTTGGTATCCTAAGTTTACCTTTTTTTCACTTTTGGTACTTATTGTATATAAAATATCAAATATCATCCTAAACGATTGCCAGTTTTATTAATTTTCATACTTTCCATTACCAATCTGTCAAACCCAAACGGAAGACCTGTTGTTCTAGGTTGGAAAGGCAAGAAAACCGGCTACATCACTTTGTCTTGGTAGAAAAATGAGAGAAGCCGACTCCAACCCTTATTTTTTTTCCCCAATTTCTCTCGCCATTTCAGCCCTCTTCATTTCTTCCTCAATTTCTCTTCATTTCAGCCCTAATATTTATGGGTGTCCAACTTCTTCAAATCTTAGTCTTTAACAGGTAATTCTTCCATCCAAATTCGTACTTCATTTTCTCTCCCATTACATTCCGTTTTCTCAATCCGTCTTTCCCAATTTCTTCCTCAGTTTCCCTTAACAAGTAATTCCCTCCAAAGTTTGACTTCGTTTTCTCGAGCTCATTCTTCCCTTTTCTCAATTCGAGTTCATTCTGGCCCCACCTACTTTCATCTGTTTTCTTAAGCTATTGATTTTGAAAATGAATAACTCCACATCAACCTCTTCAAATGGAAGTTGGAGCTCAAGTAATATGGAAGACATGTACTGTAAATGTGGAATAAAGATTGGATTGAACACTTCTTGGTCTAGAAATAATCCAGGAAGAAGATATTGTGCATGCCCAAAATATGGGATAATTTTAATTTTTATTTCATTTACCTCTTGTTTTGTTTGATATGGTAGATATATCTAACTTTCTTTTTTTAAAAAAAATTATAGCAACATGGATATTGTGGATTTTTAAAATGGTTGGATGATGAATGTAGCATAAGGTTCAAACAAATTATTCCGGGATTGTTAGCCAAGTTGAACATATTTGAAGCTGAAGTTGAGAGATTGAAGATGAAAGAGGCTGAGATGAAAGCTGGGTTGATGATGGCAAATACCATGGTCGAGGCCATGAAAACTGAAGTCATTCAGTTGAAAATAACACTCAGATGTGTGTTTATTGTAATGGCAATTATAATTGGTTTTTGTATGACCGTGATGTTTGATTTGTAATTATAAATATGTAAAACCTTGCAATCTTCTGAATACAATATGTTTTTTGTTAATCTATTGATTGCAATGGAATTTGTATTGGCAATTCTATTTGGCAAGTTTGAAGAGTTTGGAAAATTTTGTAACCAGCACAACAACTGACAACATTATGAACCAATATAGCTACCTAATTTGTGTTGACATTACTGAAAATTATGAATCGGCATTGACACAATCAAACCAAAAGTGTTGACATTAGCAAAGTCTGAATTTTGTACTGAAATTCCAAGTACCAAATCCATACAACAAAACTAGACATAAATAACTAAATACTAGAGTACTAAAGTACTGTAAATTGGCTGTAAAATAAAAGCCAAAGCTAAATCCACAAGTACCAAACATAACATGTATAGCTGGACATAACATAAATGTAGACACCCCAATTTCGTACCCATGATATGTGACATGACATAAAATATCAAGACATGTTTAAAGGACTAACGAATGTAAAGTTACAGTGTTGAAAATACAAAGGAAAAAGCATGATGCATAAACAGTGAAATGCAGGGGCCTAGGTGCCAAAAAGAAGAAGAAAAATGGCCCTGGGCGTGGCGCCCAGCCTCCCCATGGGCAGCGCCCAATAATCCCCAATGTAATGTAGCAGTTAGCCTTTGGTGCAATCTTCTCGACGCGCGGTATAAGCCGGTGAAGCACAAAAAGTAAAACTTAACAACGAAGAAAGCCTCACTCTCAGCCTATGAATAAGAGGCCCCGGCTTCAGGAATTCACATAGTGAAACACAGTGAGAAAACAGTACGCAGTGAGTTTCACCGCGCAGTCTAAGAGAACGCCAATGGAAATTCTTCCTCTAGCCCCAAAGTTCTGTCAAATCTCTCTCAAACACTAAAACTCTCCGGCCAAAGTGCAACCTAGTTGCCCTGCTAGGATTCCGCCATATTCCACCGGTCCAAAAATCCCAAAATGAGCAGTTGTCCTGCCCGAATCCAGACGTCAAATCAGCAAAAAACAAGCAGTTGCTCTGCCCGATTTCCGACGCCAGCAAGTAAACAACACCAGCAAAGCAAGCAGTTGTGCCTCCCGGATCCTGAGGCGAAAAGCAACCAAAAGGAGCAGTCACTCTGCCCTAATCTCCGCAACAGCAAAGCAGCAGCAAAAAGACTCCCTCTCCCTAAAGGACAGAGGGAGCGCACCCTAGGACCTACCAGAAGATAATTGGTATGGGATAAAACCCCCACGCTTCAAGAGATATGTTTATTAAAGTTTTTATTTATAAAAATTGTTATTTAGACTAGTCAAATGTAAGAAAAATAAGTAGTTATGCTGCCCAAAATTCTATAGAAAATAGCACTAAAAAGAGCCATTATTATGGCTAAATTTTTATAAATGTATTTGTAATTCCAGGAAGGAGGCTGTTGTAAGTTTGTAATAATTTGAGACCGAAATGGCGAGTTGGGTGCCTAACACATTCCCACCTCGTAACTTAGCCTCCGAACCCTTTACAAATCTGGTTATTTTTTGTTTTTCTTTGTTTTCCTTAAAATAAAAATAGCGATTCTGTTGATCACATTTTGAGTCCACAATTGAGGTCAAGCGTATTCCACGCGCTTTAAAAGGTTTTGAAACCACCCACTCTTTCACCAAGCGAGGGGGGAAGGTCGAAAATCGAGGCACTCACAGTGGCGACTCTGCTGGGGACGTTGTTTTTTTTTAAATAAAATAAAAACAGAGGGCTAGACTCATTTTTTATAAAAAAGGAAAAAACAAGTTTTTCTTTTGTTTTTGGCTAAATATGCTTATTATATTTATTTAACAGCTTAAATATTTCATTTTTATATATCTATGTATATATTTGTGCAAATAAATGTGAAAACTTGCAGCAGCTTCCTTCCGGGTACCGCTGCGAATCAAAAAATGTTTTTTAAGAAAGGAAACAAAAATAGAATTTCGGGCATGATAACAACAAAAAAGGGAGCGGAGGTGCTATCGCTTTATTTCATTTTTACTCTACTTTATTTATTATTCCTCGTAAAATATGTAAATATTCTTTTATTCTGTCATTTTATTTTGGGGATTAGGACCAAATGTAATTAATATGAACAAATAGATTCCTCACTTTTCTTTCTATGTATTGATCTGAATGGCCATCACACTCGCTCGCGCCGTCCTTTCGAGGATTCAAACTAATTAGTCGAGAAAATCCACAAAGAACAAAAAGACGAGCCATTTACTGCTGTATTTACTATATATCTGCAAAAAAAAAAAGACTTTACTGCTTTTTAGATACCTCACACACGCGCACGCACGTAGAAATATTCCGAACTGCTACCCTACACCATGGCCAGCCTACCCCCTGCATCAGCCAACATTAAATACATATAGATTCTCAGGACACTTCATGGAACGATCAGTTTTTATATCTTTAAATTTTTGACCAATCTCTGTTGCAAAAAAATAAAAATAAAAATTATATATATATATATATACTCTGGACAAAACAAAGCGGAAAAGTCCCGAGACTATCAAAACAAAGCAGGTGCTTGTCCGATCAATCTTAGGAGAAAATGAATAATAAAAAACAAAAATTAAAGGCACATTGTACTCAGAACTCAAAAGCTTAGAACCCTCCCTTCTGATACCTTCAACCATTTTTCCTTAGAAACCTGGCTCAAATTTGGAAAGGAAGAGATAGCACCGATGGGTTGATATGAGATACATGCACATGGGTCAGATCAGAAAATATCAGAATCAGTTCAGAAAGTATAGATTTGGACAGAATGGCCGTCGAGAATGAGCATTCTATAGTGAGTACTGATACAAGGGCTCCAGGGTACGCTCTAACTCTGGCTATGCAGCAATGGTTAGATCAAAATTTGGGTGCACATGCTGATCGCTTATTGAGCCATATAGCAAACCTCATACAAGGTCCAAGGCCCAATTTTGAGGGAATCGCTTTCCCTGCAACTCCTCAATAAGCATCTACTTCTCATGCTCCTCTAAACCTAAACCCTTGGCCAAACACTAGCCTACCACCAACCACCAGCACCCCAAACCCAAAATTTCCACCAAACCCCGATTATCCAAATTTTAACCCTTTTTCACCAAATCCACCATATCCTTTCCCAAACACCAATATTCCTCAGAATCCAAATGACCTTCCATTTCCCATCACCAATCCACTTCAAAATAGCCCACATATGAACCCCAGAAGCTATACCCAACAAGGGCAAGTAATGACCTATTTACCTTTTCAATGATCTTGGTCGTCAGGTAGAAACTACCAATAACCTACCCTCCTCAAAATCCTTACCAAATACCTAGGCAAGGAATAAACCTATTTGCCCCCAACCCCTCCAATATATACCAAACCCCAACACCACCTCCCACCAAATTAGATATGGAGAACCTAAAAGGAATGATGCTCAAAGTCTTGAACAAAGGAGAATTTTCTACACGGACATTAACATTACAACCTTCAGCCATACTACTCTCAAAATTCAAAATGCCCAGAAAAATTTGATGGGATTGGATGCCCTATCTCTCACCTAAAATCTTACTATACCGGCATGCAGTCAAGAGGGGCTAGTTTCGAAGCTATGGCCTCCAATTTCCATCTCACCTCGATAGGGGCAGCTAAGTAATGGCTAATGCTAATAGACAATAGTACCATGGGCACTTGGGACCAAGTAGCTGAGGAGTTCCAAAAGAGATACAAAGATAATACTGGCTCTAAAAATAAGAGGGAACCTGAGGCGTGCACCCAAATAGAAAAATAAATATGTGCAGATTTTGCAGCCAGATGGAAAAGAAAGATAGCTCAGACATTGGACATGCCTGATCCGGTTGAATCAGCCAGAATGTTTATCAAAAATCTCCAACACATTTACTTGGAGTATATGTGATATCTCCCTTATGGTAACTTCAATGAAATAGTGGAAATAGGGATCTGTATCGACGAAGATATACGAACTGGACATTTAAAAGTCGGTACACCTTCCAGTTCTTTCCGTTACTCAAAAGGGAAGACAGCTGCATCAGGGTCAGCTATCCACATGGTAGGAAATACGCCTACTATGCCATTAACCAATTTCCCTACCCATAGCTACAACAATGTACCATGGTCCTATGGAGCAGATAGGTCCATCAATACAGTTGGTGGAAATAATGGTCCAAACAGAAACTTTAGGGGACCAAACAGGGGAAATAGGCATTATGATGAATTGCAAGCTCCTCAATCTTTGATATTGCAAGGACCGATGGCACAGGGAGTGCTAAAACCCATGGAAAATTACAGGCCGTCGAATCCTCTGCCTAACTCATGGAACCATGCCCAATATTGTGAATATCATCGATGTAGTGGTCATCTCACCGACAAGTGCTACATACTCAAAAATGCGATCCAAGATCTAATAGATGATAAAGTCATCGAAAAACCTCACCCCAGGCCCAATGTAGTCAATAACCCTTTACCCCAAATCAACATGATTGAGGTAAATGAAGAAAATTGTGTATCGAAGTTTGAAAGGAATGAAAAGTCGTTACCATATATCGTTGTTCCTCTCTCTCTACCAATAAAAGAGCTTAGCAGCAACATGCTCTCTTGGGACTCTATCTTGGGTAGCCAAAATATCAGTAGCACTGAAAAAGCCATTTGGATCGATGGGGATGTCAGTCGTCTTACCAGGTCTGGTCGAGCATATCAACCAAACCAAGAAAGTGGTGATCACTCTGGCAAAGACAAAGAAATAGACATTGGAGCTAAAAGTATGGAAGATACCCTATTAGCTCAGATGAAGAAAACCCAAGAAAACATATCCATCTGGGCCTTGCTATGTGCTTCCAAAAATCATCGTGACACACTGGCCAAATCCCTAAGTCAAGTAGTCATCCCTATTGAAACCTCTCCAAACGAGCTCACTCAAACGATCGGAAACATACACTTTGGGAATGTGATTATGTTCACTGATCTAAATCTGCCAAGAGAAGGAACCAACCACATCGATGCTCTCCGCATCACTGTGGGGGTCATGGAAAAAAGGGTTCCCCGAGTCCTGATAGACAACGGCTCATCTTTGAATGTATGTCCCACAAGTACACTAGCCAAACTGGGGACAAAGATATCGGAACTGACTCCTTCATCGCATACAGTAAGGGCATACGACAACACTAGTCGATGTGTCTTAGGGGTGGTAACTCTGATAATGACTATTGGGCGACTAACCATGCCATTTGAGTTCTAAGTCCTAGACATTCCTGCTACTTTTAGTTTATTGCTGGGACGTCCTTGAATCCATGGGGTGAAAGGGGTAGCCTCCTCGCTACATCAACGTGTCAAGTTTATCCACGACGATCACATAGTAATCATACTTGCCAATAAGATCGTGGAAAACAAAGAAAACGAGGACATCCCAATCCTCGAAATAGAGCACGATGACACAGGTATCTTCCTTAGTGGTTTCGAAGTTATCCCTCAAGTCAGAGTCAACACTATTGAATATGGGCGAGAGACTGACATTATTGGAAAGAAAACCACAGTCTTCGAAGATATGGTCCCACTAAACATGCTTCGAAAAATGAATTATATGCCTGGTCTAGGTCTCGACAGAAATCGGCTGGGGCTTATCAATCTAGTCCAAGATGAATTTAAAGAATGTATTCTTCCATTTAGTCTAGGATATAAACCTACGCCAGTTGAGCTAGCTGCGGTCATGAGGCAAAAACGTGAGAAAAGTAAGGCAGAACGTGAAAAACGTCCTTACAAAGATCCTCCTCTACAACCCTATAGAAAAACACTAAATGGATATTTTATAAGGAAGGGAGAAACATATGCCTATCTCATGTTCCCCGAACTCTGGATAGACCAAAATGGGAAGAGATGTCCTGGTTGGGAAATCTTCGAAGACGCCAGTCTCGCCACTAATGAAATGGAACAGGTTACCCTGGAACCCCGCAGCCCTGCATATAAAACTATAACAATCGAAAACACTTGGACTATAGATCAAGATGACTGTGCCCTGGCCCTATTGGGTGATGACTTTATAAGAGATAGTTTCCTGGGAATGATTGATGGAGGCACTAGCTATGAAAGGCTGCTAACTGAATTTGAGTCTTGAATATCTTGATGTCTTCGTGTATTCCTTAGTTGCACCTACGTTAAAAGATGAATTCATTAACATAAATAAAGAGTCACTTAACGAAATGAACCCGAGCGATAAAGGTTACTTACTCGAGCTCGCCAAGTCAGTCAAGCACCGAGAAAAGCACCGATCAGCAGCGTCAGAAGAAGACTTGTCTGTTGTCAATCTGGGGCTAAACATAGAGATCAAAGAGGTCAGAATCGACAGTTATCTGCAAGGGTCAGAAAGGGCAACATTAATCAGTATACTCAAAGAGTTTGTAGATTTCTTCGCATGGTCTTATAAAGACATGTCTGGGTTGGATCTAACAATAGTTGAGCACAGAATTCCGACATACCCCAATGCTAGGCCAGTTAAGCAGAAACTCTGCAGAATCAAAGCCAGAATGGTCACTGAAAGTAAAAGAAGAAATCATGAAACAGTTGCACCTTAAGTTTATCCGGGTAGTCGAATACCCAATTGGGCTGTCAAACATAGTGACTGTTCCGAAACCCAATGGAAAGGTTCGGATATGTGTAGATTTCTGCGACTTCAACAAAGCATCGCCCAAAGATGACTTCCTTTTACCCGACACTGATATTGTGGTAGACGTCGTGGCCTCTCACAAAATAAGATCCTTTGTAGACGGCATGTTGGGCTACAACCAAATCAAAATAGCAGCAGAAGACCAGGAAAAAAACTTCATTCATCATCCCCTGGGGAACCTATTGCTATACTGTTATGTCATTTGGACTGAAAAATGCTGGGGCTACCTACCAAAGGGCCGCCACTACCCTTTTTCATGATATGATATATAAAGAAGTCGAGGTATACGTGGACGATATGATTGTGCATTCTGACGATACAAATGGTGCCCATGTCAAAGACCTTCGAAACTTCTTCGAAAGGTTAATGAAACTCCAAATGAAGCTCAACCCGACCAAATGCACATTTGGAGTTACCAAGGGCAAAGTCCTAGGGTTCATGGTAACCGAGCAGGGCATTGAAATATAACCTGCCAAAGTAAAAGCCATCATGGACATGTCGCAGCCAAAAACCCCAACGGAAGTCAAGGGTTTCCTGGGCCGATTATAATATATCAGTCGCTTCATCAGGCAGCTAACATCCATGTGTGGGCCACTATTCAAACTCCTGAAAAAAGACACTGACCGAGTCTGTGACAAAAAATTCCAGCTAGCCTTCGAAAAAGTCAAAAATTACCTTGTCAGCCCACCAGTGCTAGCTCCTCCTCATACTCATAAACCTCTCCTCCTATACCTGACTGTCACAGACACGACAGTTGGGGCTATACTCGCACAAGAAAAAGAAATTTCCTACATTGAGAATGTCATCTACTTCATAAGTAGGAAGTTACAAGGAAGTGAGCTAAACTACTCGGCCTTAGAAAAAAGTTGCACTGGTCTAGTCTGGGCAACACAGAGGCTCAAAACCTACTTGCAAGTTTGGTTCATCAAACTTATCTCTAGAATGGACCCCATGAAATACATCTTCGAAAATCCATCACTTTCCAATCGATTGGCTAAATGGTCATTTCTACTCAACGAATTTGAAATCACCTACGTCACACTTAAATCTATCAAAGGAAATGTGATCGCAAACCATTTAGCTGATCAACCTTTAGAATCAGAAGATGTATCTGAGCCAAGTTTCCCAGACGAGGGTGTCTTATATATCACTGATCATGACATCAAGTGGCAAATGTTCTTTGATAGGGCTGCCAACAAAAGAGGTTTCGGCATAGGAATCCTGCTAATTGATCCAACAGATTCCCACTCTCCTTTAGCTATAAGATTGGAATTTGAATGCTCAAATAACACTGCTGAATATGAGGCTTGCATTGCTGGTCTGGAAGAGGCTCTCCGAAAAGGAGCTAAAGACTTGGAATTCTTTGGTGACTCCGCTTTGATTATAAATCAGATCGAAGGGAAATGGAAAACCCAGGATCCCTGGCTACAGCTATATCATACCCGATTAACAGCTCTAGCAAAAGAATTTGATAATTTCTCGTTTCATTATCTACCGCGAGATAGGAATCAATTCGCTGATGCCTTAGCCACTTTAGTTTCGTTGGTCAAAATTCCCACAGAGATCAACGTGCAGCCATTTGTAGTCGGGAAGAATATAACTCCTGCCTACTGCTTCAAAATTGATGCCACTCCTGAAAAGGGTAACAAACCCTGGTACCTAGACATTTTGAATCTACTTCAGAAAGAAGTCTATCCACCCAACCTTGACAAAAGAGGGAAAATCTCCCTACGAAGATGGGCATCGCAATTCGTAATCAGGGGAAGTAGTCTATACAAAAGACTACCAAGGGTTAAACCTGCTATGCATCAATCAGGCTAAAGTCGAACGAATTATGACCAACTGCACGGTGGTACTTGTGGGCCACACATGAATGGGCATAAAAAATGAAATGCAAGGGGCTTAAGTGCCAAAAAGAAGAGGAAAAATGGCCCTGGGCGCTGCCCACAACCACCTTGGGCGTGGCGCCCAGCTTTCCCATGGGCAGCGCCCAATAGTCCCCAATGTACTGTAGCAGTTAGCCTTTGGTGCAATATTCTCAACTCGCAGTACAAGATGGTGAAGCACAAAAAGTAAAACTTAACAACGAAGGAAGACTCACTTTCAGCCTATAAATAAGAGGCCCCGGTTTGAGGAATTCACATAGTGAAACACACAATGAGAAAACAGTACGCAATGAGCTTCACTGCGCAGTTTAAGAGAACGCTGAGGGAAATTCTTCCTCTAGCCCCAAAGCTCTGCCAAATCTCTCCCAACACTAAAACTCTCCGGCCAAAGTGAAACCTAGTTGCCTTGCCAAGATTTCGCCATATTCCACCGGTCCAAAAATCCAAAAAAGAGTTGTTGTCCTGCCCGAATCCAGACGTCAAATCAGTAAAAAACAGTTGTTCTGCCCGATTTTCGACGCCAGCAAGCAAACAATACCAGCAAAGCAAGCAGTTGTGCTGCCCGGATCTCGAGGCGAAAAGCAACCAAAAAGAGCAGTCACTCTGCCCGAATCCCCGCAACAGCAAAAGGACTCCCTTTCCCTGAAGGACAGAGCGAGCGCACCCTAGGACCTACCAGAAGGTAGTTGGTCGGGATAAAACTTCCATGCTTCAAGAGGTAGGTTTATTAAAGTTTTTATTTATAAAAAGTGCTATTTTGACTAGTCAAATGTAAGAAAAATAAGCAGTTATGCTGCCCGAAATTCTATAAAAAAATAGAACTAAAAAGAGCCATTCTTATGATCTAATTTTTATAAATGTATTTGTAACTCCAGAAAGGAGGCTGTTGTAAGTTTGTAATAATTTACTTATATATATGCAAATATGTATATATAATCTTTTATTTCAACTGTTTAAATAAATATAAAAAAAACATATTTAAGCCAAAAACAATTTTGAGACCGAAAGGGCGAGTTGGGTGTCTAACCCCTTCCCACCTCGTAACTTAGCCTCCGAACCCTTTACAAATCTGGTTATGTTTTGTTTTTCTTTGTTTTCCTTAAAATAAAGATGGCGACTCTGTTGATCACATTTTGAGTCCACAATTGAGGCCAAGCGTATTCTACGTACTTTAAAAGGTTTTGAAACCACCGGCTCTTTCACCAAGCGGGGGGAAAGGTCGAAAATCGGGGCACTTACAATAACCAATTTCATTAACATAACACAAATCCATAGAAGAACATGGTTTGATAAGTCAAATCCACAAGTACCAAATTCCTATTCAAATCCATACAGAGTTTGATAACTACCAACTACCAAATACCAAATTCCAAATTCCAAATCCATACAGAGTTTGATAACATCAAATTGTTTAACAACAACAAAGTTTAACACAAATTCAATCTTCATGTCCTCCAGATCCACCTCCAATTTCATGTCTCATTCCCTTCAGTGGTTATATCTTGTCTTTGCCACTTGGATTATCATTCCTTTTTACATTTGTTGAAGTTCCACCTCCACATCCACCTCCAATTTCATGTCTCAAATTGGCCATTGTAATGTAATTCACTCATCTCCTCACAATAAGTGGAGTACTGATTGTTGATGTTTGATTCACCTTAAAAATAAAAGCCAAAGTCAGAAATTTTCAATTAAAAAAAGAATATAAAATGGTGAAATTATTTCTTACATTTACAGAAGCAATCCTATTTGTATTGCCCCTTATGTTCACCCCCACACTACTTGAACCTCTCCTTCTTTTAACTTGAAGATGATTAAAAAGTCAGTATTCAATTTCACAAAAAAGTCAATATAATACATATCAATAAAAAGTCAGTATTCAATTTCACAAACTTATAGGTAATTTTGAAGGATTTGATGATTGAGGTCGGTTGCTAGGTTAACTGCTTTTAGTTGTGATAGATTATACACTGGGTTGTGAAACAAGTTCAGGTCCAGTTAAGGGGATCTCATCAACAAGTTGTGAAATTGAGTCAGTATTGGGATTCCTTTTGTTACAAGTTCTTGAATTATGTCCATCTACTCCACACTTTCCACACTTTAAAGATTTCTGACATCTCTTCAATTTGTTTTGATTGCTAGAAGATGCAGGTGACTCATCAGGTTATCTTCTTCTCAGTTTCTTTGGTCTTCCAGGTTTGTTTTCATATTTTGGGGGCAAAGGGGGTGGTAACTGACACTTAGGCCACAACTCAGATCCAGTAATACCCATTATGGCATGCTCATATGCCTTCATGTATGTCCCAACAGTGTAGTAATCATTGACATAAGACTCAGGATTTTCCTTCCTACACCAAATGGCCAAGCAAGCATGTTTACAATAATTGGTTTGTCTCTTGCATCAAGTATAAAAACATTGAAGCTTTCACACATATTATTAAGCAGGATATCACACTTAGGTTGAGTGCCAAAATGTGACCTAGACCATTGACTTGCATGCTTATTGACTAGCCACTCATAAGCATCCCCATCCAACTCTTTTAATTCTTCCATTCTTGCCTTAAACACTTCAACCCTAGTTGCCCTAGCAGCTGCCCATAAAGAATTTTTGATTGACTGCCCTGTGAACCCATTCCTTTTCATGTTTGTGTGTAAATGTCTAACACATAACCTATTTTCAGCATTTGGAAACATATCTTCAAATACATGTATGAGCCCCTGCTGTTTATCACTCATGAATGTCCATTCATATTGATCTTCTAGCCTATGTTACTCTCTAACAATGATAAGAACTAAGTCCAAGAGTCTTTTGTTTCATTTTCAACTACTGCATAACCTATTGGAAACATTTGGTTATTTGGATCAACCTCAACTGTTGTCAACAACTGTCCACCTTGAGGGCCTTTCAAAAAACACCCATCCACCCCTATAATCTTCCTACATAACTGAAACCCTTTTTTACAAGCATCAAAACAAATGTAAAGCCTTTGAAATGTAGGCTTACCAACTTCAACACCAGACAATTTCAAAACCACACTAGAACGTGGATTTGACCTAAGCAATTCTAGGCAATAGTATCTTATTTGGTGAAATTGCTGCTTCAAATTCCCTTCCAATAGTTGTTTGGCTTTATTTTTTGCTTTATATGCTTGTTGTTTTGAGACATTAGCCTTAAGTTTGGTACACAACTCATTCCTGAATTCTTTAGTTCCTAAACTTGGATTTTCTTTGAATTTCTTCATGAATGTCCCTCCAATCCAACCAGACCTAATACTTGGGTTGTTGTAAGTCCATCCACACTGTGTATGAACTGGATTGTAACCTTTGAAGTGCCATGATTTGTCATTTTGCATTGGTGCAACATATGCATACCAATGACATCCTTCATTTCTACAACTTGCTCTTAACCTTCTGCCATCATTCCTATCAAATATAATAACCATCCCCCTTCTAAGACAAAATGTTTCAATAACATCTTTCACTTCCTTCTTGCTACTATATATGGTTCCCAATTTCAATTCAGGTTTCTTATCAGTCTTATGATTGTGTTTAATATATTTTGTTTCCGGTTCCTCATTACTGCCCAAGTTGCTCTCAAAGTCATCACTATCAGAAAGTTCCTTATCACCATCCTCATTCATCCTATTAATCATAGTCTCACTCACATATTCATTCTGTACTGACTTTCCCTTCCCCCCAGCACCATCAAACTCAAAATCATAATCAACATATTTTTCAAATTCATTATCATCCTCTTCCATATCATACTCAGAGTCAGTAAATTCTTCAAAATCAGATGAATTAGAAGACAAAGAAACATTGACATTTGGGTTTTCTGGAATGGTGGGATTTTCTGGAATTGTTTCAAGATGTTCTAAATAGATATTTACCTATTTCTTAGTAGGTATAGACCTAAGTAGGTTTTGTGATTCTCTTTCAGTGACAATAAGATTACAACCCACGACTATGGTTTTCTCAAGTTGATGCCAAATCTTAACAATTTCAAAATTGTAACCTAATTCCTCTACAAAATCCCTCAAGTCAGTTAGCCAAAAACTCTCTCCATCCACCCAATCAAAAAAATCTATCTTCCCTCCAACATATATTTTAGGGTCATGCTTCATAACACCACCATGCATGGACAATTTCATTGTAAAGGAAATGATATCCAATTCAGGGTCTAAAACAAAGCAAAATAAATAAATATCATCAACTAACACAACAATTTCAGAAAATTCAATAAGCTAACAATAATACTACTATTATTTCTATTAATTTTCAGAAAATATAATAAGGAAACAATAAGCTAAGACAAGTCTAATTTGAAGAAATTAAGCTAAGACAAGTCTAATATATTTTCTGAAAATAAGCTAAAACAAGTGGATTTTATACTGATTGAAGAAAGCAAGCAATATAATAGCAGATAATTATAAAAATAAGCTAAGACAAGTTGACTTGGTACTGATTGAAGAAAGAAAACAATAAAATAGCAGGTAATTCTGAAAATAAGCTAAGACAATTGAAATTATAAGCTAGCAAACAATAATCTAGCAACGAATGACAAGATAATTTAAATTGAAGACACATAACATACCGTAATCTAGTTGGGACGCATCCTTGCCTTTTCTCGTCATGTGAGTTCAATTGCACGAGTTTAGAGGTTTTAATCAGCTTAATTCAGGGTTGATTTGATAGTGATTGAAGAAATATGGACAACATTTGGGGATTAGGGTTAGGGTTCTAAAGGGAAGGGGGCAGAATTGAGGAAACAATGACGAATTAGGGAAGAAATGTCGGGCTAATAGAGCCTTATTTCCCTTTCTCTCACTTTTCTACCAAGACCAAGTGACCAAGTGGCAATCGTTTAGGATAATATTTGATACTTTGTGTACAATGAGTACCAAAAGTGAAAAGGAGGTAAACTTAGGGTATCAAAAATGATATTAACCCACAAAATATCATGCCATTTTATCATTTAAATTAGGGTTAATCGTACTAAGGTCCCTTGACGTTTGGTTGCTATTAGTTCCTTAAGAAATTTTTGTAACTTTTGGGTTATAAAAGTTTCAAAATTTTACAGCATTAGCCCTTTTGATGGATGTCATTAGAAAAATATCGTTAAGTATCTCATGTGCTGCTCACATGTATTTGGGTAAGGACTAAAATGGAATTTCCAACACCCCTCAATCAAATCGTCGTGTCTCTGAGAACATGTACAATGGTTTTGGAAAATCAAACTCAACCCATCAAAAACTAATAAAATAATTCATTAGATACACATTTAATTCAAAACCAAAAAACCTTCCCAATGGTGGCACAAAATTCAACACATTTACATACCCCACTATCTTTATCTCCATTAATAATGGCAAAAAACTCTAAAAAATCATAGAAAGTTTTTCTGATGTCTAAATGAAACAAACCAAGTCTCTATTTATAGGTAAAAATGTGTACTTTAATTCACGCAAAAAAAAAAAATCGGCTCAAAATTGGTCAAGAAAGACAATGGGAGAAAATAAAATGTTGTCCAGTCAAATCATGACACATGGAAAGGCAACCTTGGATTTCGAGCCTCTTAGGTTCATGAGATGATTCTTTTTTTCAAAATCACCGGTTGATTTGGGTTAGATTTTTTAAGATTCACCATTGGGAGGGAAGATTTGGGTTAGATTTGGGGAAGAACCCCCATTGGGCTTGTTCTAATCGCTCTCCTCCGCCTATCTCCTCCCTGTCCTAAAATGGAATTTCCTATTTTTTCAACGGTAGTGGTACTGGAATCGAAGTTGAAAGGGGGTGGATCGAGGGGAACTAGTGGGTGATGGTAGAAGTGGGGAAAGAGTTGAAGCAGTGGCTGGTGGAGGACTCGTGAAGATAGATAGAAGAGAGCGAGTGGGAGAAACATAAGGGAATAGGACAGGGAAGACAGAGGCAGAGCGATTAGAGAGAAATATGGTTTTATTGGGAGGTGTGAGAAATTACATTTTAGCCCTAACCCAAACTTACGTGGGTGCCACATAGGTACTTAAGGAATTTTTCTAACGACTGTGAAAATTTTGAAACTTTTAGGACTCCAAGTTACGAAAATTTCTTAATGGACTAATGGTGAGAATGACCCAAAGTTAAGAGACCAATGGTGTGATTAACCCTTTAAATTACTTTAAGTGTCGAATTTCGTGACTTGATTAATAACGAGTGCATGAAACAATTTTAAGCTTTTGCCATCCTTTTTTTTTTTGTGTGTGTGCCTATAAATCAAATTTAAATCATTAAATCACAAAGTCAATTATGTTAAGTCCTTTGACAATATACTCCCTCCATCCCAAAATTATCGTCTGGGTTGACTTGACGCACAGTTATGAAAACACATTTGATTGGATTATTAACATTGAAATAGTGTGTGGTTTCCTTTAAAGTTTATGAATATGTGGCTCAAAATTAAAGTAAGAAGAAAAGGTAAGGGTAAATGGTAAAATTGATGTCTTAAAAATGAAACTTTCAAAGAAGACAATTATTTTGGGACTGACGAAAAATGAAAGTAAGACACGGAGGCAATTTGCCATAAATTTGACATTTTTCCAAGTGATGTTAGGAAGGGAGAAAACGATAGTGACATGGTAACTGGTAAGTAGGGGTTTCTTATCCAAATATGGAAATGGGTCAAGTTGGTCAATGGTCATATAGCCTAATCCAAATAGTAAATGAAGACGTCAGATTGGTTTTATCCAGTTTTTTCTCTTTGGGCCGATATTTCCTGTTAGTCCTTAAGGGCAAAATAATAAGCTAGAAGGGGGGGGGGTGAATAGCTTATTAACACTTAAAACTTTTCGTAATAATTCCTAGAACAAACACTTGCAATCTATTAAAAAGATTGAAGTAGCAAAAGACTTGTAAGGAGGACAGATTAAGTCTACTGGTGAAGCAGTACCGGTAGACTTAGCTGATTGCTTAAGTTTGCTGCTCAAGGGAATAAGTAAATGTTATGAAGACAGTATAAAACAGTATGTAAGGAACACAAGTATTTTGAGATGATTCGCACTATAAAGAGTGTTACGTCCACCACCAAGGCAGTCAACCTTGAATTTAAATGTGCACTATATTTTCCACTAGTTATATTATAGAAATATCCAATGGATCGTGTACAAAATATTTGATTTGTGTTTGGGGGTGGGGAAATTGAATATATGGAGAAACAAAATATTCAATGTGTAGAAGAATAGTAAAGATTACAACAATAAGAAGTAAATAAGTAAGAGTTGATGCAGATCTTGTTGTTGTTGTTGAGGACTTCGATGATCAGTTAATGATCTCTTGAATGCACTAAGTATAAAGTTTGATGTTGTTGGATAGATTCAAAGCATTGTTTTCTTCAGTCTTTAATGACAATATTTATAGCTGGGCATCCTTGAGACCGTTGGAGAAGACGAAGTGAGAAACAACTTTATTAGGTTAAATGCATTAAATGTCTGGAGTTGCTTTGACGACGTCATTCTTCAACTGGGACTGATCAGGGAATGGTGAAGGGTGGTTGCAACAACTGGTAGGTAAGCAACAATCAGAGCTGTAGACCTGCAGTAGTTGGTACAATCTGATTGTGAGAACCCAAAACCCATTACTTGTATTACTTGTTCTATGCCCTAATAACGTGCTTGTTTCATGCTTTAACATGATTAGATATTTCTTTTAGTCCATGCCTGACTCGTATTATCATTATAGCATTCCTTATCGCTTGATTTCCTTCTATGCTTAGCATACCTTCCCGTTATGCCTCGCGTGTTGCCTTAACCTGATTTGCACTCAACCGAGACTCGTTAGGATTCTATTGTCTTTCATAGATGACTTAGAACACTCGTCTTGATCCTAGTAAGCTTGATTGGAAGTTTAGAAACCTTCTTGCCTTGTTTTGGCCTTAGCGATTTCACCCGTCTCCCGTTTTGCTCGTATTTCGACGTGCGAATTGTTCCTTGAGTTCCCGGACTTGTATTCAAGTCATAACCATGATTAAACAAGCCTATTCCATGCCCAAGTTACCCTAGTTTTATTGACGTTTGATCCGGGTTTGATTCGTCAACCAATCGTCGCTTGACTCGAGCCTTGTCCTACCTTGTTCCGGGTGATGTTCGGGTGTATTTCGGACATGTTTTGAGTTGTGTTAGACCCTAGAATGGTTGCCTATGAGCTTGGGACCATTTAGTACTTGTTTAGGTCAAGTTTTGGTGCTCCAGAAGTTCAGGCGGCCGCATGGCTCGAGTGAGGCGCCCGCCTCAAATACTGAGAGCAAATGAAACAGAGAACCAGTCTCAGCAGTTGAGGCGGCCGCATGGCCCCTCATGAGGCGCCCGCCTCAGCCTCTTTTCAGCTACGGGAATTTTTCTTCTTCTCTGTTTTGTCCGACCTTTAACCCTTAAACCCCCTTCCTAATTGTCCCTAATCCAATCTATTAAACCCTAACTAAGCTAGATTAGTCCTAATCTCAAGCCACCACCTTTGGACATGTGGATTCCACCACTCCTCTCCCCTTGACATTTGGATTTCCACCAAATCCATGCATGATATAAAAGGGCTCCCTTGTTGACTTTGCCTTAATCTCTCATTTTCAGATTTCTCTCCTCTCTCTCTTGCCATGGTTAGTGTGTATAGAGAATAGGTGAGATTGGTGTGTGTGTTTCCCCTAGGTTGAGCTCCCGACCTCCGTTTGCCAAACCGAGACCACCGGAGTGAAGCTACCGACGAGGAGATCGTTTCCATCCGGTTACTTTGTACTCCAACCTTCCTTTTCCTTGGTGAAGGTAAGCTATCGATTCCCCTTAGGATACATGCTAGAATTGCCATGTTTTCCCCTTTTCTATTGATCTCCATGCTTCTTCCATGTCCAAACTATGATTGTGGATGATTTGATCTCTTGGGATTTTGATTAATGTCCATCTTGTTGATTGAGACATATGCTTAGAATTAACTATGTTATATGCTTCCTTAGGAACAATTAATGTTCTTGAAATTTATAGATTTTGATAACTCTTGGAAACTATGATTTCTAGGGTTCCATATACCATGAATTGTCTATCTTGTTGATTGAGATCTATGCCTAGAATTAAAAGAGTTCTATGTCCCCTTAGGAACAACTATTGTTCTTGGACCAATAACTTTTGATAACTCTTGGAGATAATGACTTCTCGGGTGTCACATGCTACAAACTGTCCATCCTATTGAGCGAGTCCTACGCCTCGAATTGAATATGTCATATGCCTACTTAAGAATAACAAATGTTCTTGGACTTACGACTCTTGATAACTCTTGGGAATTATGATTCTAGGGTTTTCACATGCCTTGTATTGATCATCCTATTGGATTGGGTCCTAGGCCTAGTATAAATTGTGATCTATGTTCCCTTGCAAGGAAATAATGTTCTTGGACCCTTGCACTTTAATAACCTTGAGAGAATGATTCTAAGGTCCTTGAATTCGAATTATTGATAATTCTTAATTACGGCTGTTAAATGGATTAATGACCTAGCCGATCATCTACGAGAACTTAGAAAAGGATTTTGGATGCATCTAGCATCTTAACTCCCTTGGATGAATTGGTAGAGACCGACTCACGGAGTCAAACTTAGGTGAGCCATTGAACAATACCGCTCAATGATCAATCCTACGACGCCCTAAACACGTTCCTCTAAGAATGATGATTCTAGACTGTTGAAACTTGAATTGGTTAACTGGCTTGATTCTTGATGTCATAAAATAGAATGTCTATTTGACATATTGAGTTCGCCCTTGTCGAACTCCTTCCTGCTTGATTATTGATGAAAATTCTTAACTACGGTTGTTTAATAGGTTAATGACCTAGCCGATCATATACGAGAACTTAGAAAAGGTTCATGATGCATTTAGCGTCTTATCCATCTTGGATGAATTGTTATAGATGACTCAACGGAGTCAAGCTTAGCGAGCCATTGAACAATACCGGCTCACCGACCCATCCCTTCGACGTTCTAAACGCGCTTCCTAAAGAATAATAATTCTAGACTTTTGAACTTGAACTGATTACCTTGCTTGATCTTGAATGTCATATTATAGCATGACTAATTGACATGTGAGTTACTCTTGACGAACTCAATCCTGCTTGTTTATTGATGAGAATAATTTACTTGTCTTGAACGAGATCGCTCTTGTCGACCTCGTTCTATACTTGAGAATTTTGTTAAGTAAACATTACTTGGCATTTGCATGAGTCCAGCTGGCATACCTGTCTTTGTTCACACACGCCTCCACTGTGGCCACAGTGGGGAAGTAGCTCCCTTGTTGTAATCATTAAGAGCACCATTGGACTATCCCGGGCATCTCCTCGGAAGATCGATGTACTTACACACATTCGATACCCGCACATTTCCAGATAACGCTTGTATGCAGGAACTACGTAGCGGCCCGGCTCTCGATATATCCTGATCCTATGTGATTTAATTATAAGCACCTATGTGAAACAATGTGCATCTTGAATACATGACCTCTATGATATCTTGTCCTGAATATGAAATCTTGCCTGAAAATGATATCTTGCCTTGAATGATGAATATTGCCATGACATGCATGATTGATAGCTTACAAGTCTTTATGACTTACCCTTTCCCCTTTATTGCTTTAGATCCTAGCAAGACAGGTCCTGCTCGATGACTCGCGGTGTTCGTGCTTTGTGCCCTTTTTGGTGCGCCGTTGATATTTGAAGAGGTGGTCTAGATGCCCTCTTTCCCTTGTTTTATATTTTTGTAAGGACGACGGGTTAAGCAAGTCAACTAGACTATGCTTGGGTATTTGTGTAGAACTTGCTTGTAAATCTTAACTGCTAGTAGTTTAATACTTGTAGAACTTGTAACCCTTTTGTCTTAGGCATTGTGTGCCAGAGCTTTGGTTAACTTGTTAGTATTCCTCCATGTATTAGTCTTCCGCTGAGCATGCTATTAGCTCCTTATTAATTCTTGTCTTTGAACTGTTAGCTTGGGTTCCGGCATGTAGTGTCGCCGAAGACTTGGTTATTTTGTTTAACTGTTTATCAGGTTTAAAAGTTTTAAAAATATCTGGCCGTTTGGTGCCGAGGCGTGCTACGACTCCAATGTTGCGTCACGTCGTTTTTATAAATTAAGTCCTTGCTTGTTTAATTGCTTACTTGTTTCCCTCCTTATTTGGGCGGTCCGACCCTCGGTCCCATCTCGGGCCCGGGCCGGGTCGTCACACTGATTGTGTCAGACTGTGCACCTGCTCTGCCACATTCAGGAGGCGAAAGTCTTCATGCTTTTTCGGAAAAGCTGGAGGGACGTGTTTAAGAAGTCAAACGCTGATTTGAAGATGGATTAATTCAAATTCAAACTAAACAAAGTTGAATTAAATAATCCACTTAATCTTGATATCTGGATGAGCTGGACACGTCACGCTATCCGAGTGCAGACAAGGTCTGCCGCTGGAGGCTGCTGGTAAAGTCTGTCGGTGAAGCCTTCAGCCGAAGTCTTTTGCCTAACCTGTGAAGTCTAAAAACTATTCTAAGGCAAAGTTCTATACACATTTGCCACGCTAATTGGTACGCAGCCCATTTAGCCACTAAGTATAGAACCTAATGTAATGAATGAACAAATGCAAATTAAGATACAATGAGAAACAACATTTCCAATAAGAACTACTTGAGAGCCCAACTCGAATGGTCAATTACTTTTGAAAAAATAAATAATTACGGGCCAGTCTCATTTTGTGAAATTGTAACCTCTCCAGTATTTTATTTTTTTAAACCGTAAAAGTCTTTTTTTGTTTTTTTATTACTAAAATACCCACACTACCTCTCCTCATCATCGTCGTCATCATCGATAATGAGTTTTATGAACTACTTTCTTATATCTCTAGTCCCTTTATTGATTTTTTACAATGCACCTCACGAATCTCCCATGATCACAACGGTCAGACTACTCCTCAAAGCAGAAACAAACTCAAACTTGTTCAACATGGGAAGTTCGGAAATTCGAAACTTGCTTTGCAAGGTAGGTTGGTGTAGTCGTGTAGACACCCCAAATTCGTATCCCTATTTTATACTGTCAAATAAATATTGTAATATGAACTACTAATTATCTCTTGTATGTTTCAGGAACAAAGGTACGAAAAGATAAATAAAACAAAAAACAAAAGAAAAGAAAAAAAAGAGAAAAACAAAAGAAACGAAAAAATGAAGAAAAACAAAAGAAAAACAAGAAAGCAAAAGAAAACAAAAAGAGAAATCAAAAAGAAAAACCAAAACAAGAAAAAGAAAGAAAACAAAAAAAGAAAGAAAACAAAAAAAAGCAAAAAGAAAAAGAAAAGAAAGGGGCAGCCGGTCACCCCCCACTTTCTTGCTCCCCAATTCATTCCCTCACAATTACTCTCCTCACTCTCTAGCCCTCACTCACTCCATCCGGCCCAAACTCCCTCATTTTCCCCACAAACAACTCTCCCTCTCACAATCACTCTCTCAGCCGACCTCCCTCTCTCAACTTTCACTCCAGCGGCCCACCCTCACAATTAATCACTCACATATACCCTCTCCCTCATTCCCTCATTCCCTCATTCCCTCATTCCCTCACTCACCCGCACATATACTCCCACTAGTCGGCCCACTCACCCACACATATACTCCCTCCATTTCGGCAGCCCCCTCCCACACACACAACCCGCACACACACACACACACATACATAAACACACACTTAAACACACACCCTGTCGTTACGCTGCCCGATTTCAGGCAGCAAAATCAACAAATACAAGCGGTCACGCTGCCCGAATCCCCGCAACAAAATCAACAAATACAAGCCACGCCGCCTCGAATCCCCAACAACAACAAAGAAATTAACAAATACAGCGGTAAATCCTCACCGCCTTTACCCATTCTAGGTAAAGCGCAACACTCCATCTACACAACACACACACACACACAAGCACACACAACACAAACAACACAACACACAAAAAAAAAAAAAAAACTTTCTCTCCCTGAAAGACAAAGCGAGCACATCCTAGGCTGTCTGTAAGTTTTATTTTAAAGTCTTTCATTTTGTAGAAGTATTATTTCCAATCCGGCCCAATGTAGATATATAAGCAGTTGTGCTGCCCGGATTTAGTTAGGAAATAGTACTAAATATAGCCGTTATTATGGCCAAATATTTTCAGATATATTTGTAATTATTTGCTTTATTTATTCATTAAAGTCTTTACTTATACAAGTATTATTTCCAAATCCGGTCCAATGTAAATATATAAGCGATTATCTCGGATTTAGTTAGGAAATAATACTAAATGTAGCCGTTATTATGGCCAAATATTTTCAAGTATATTTGTGATTATTTGTAAAAGAGGCGGTTGCAAGTCTCTAAATAATATAGATGTAATGGATGTATTTGTAGGCAGTTAATGCTTTATCTATCTGTTAAATAAATATAACAAAAAGCATACTTTAGCCAAAAACCGTTTTGAGACTGAAAGGGCGAGTTGGGTGTCTAGCACCTTCCCAACTCGTAACTTAGCCTCCGAACCCGTTTTCATTATCTCTGGTTTTCTTTTTTTAGTTTTGCTTTATTTTTTCCTTAAAATAAAGATGGCGACTCTAAAACATTTTGGATCCAGTGGGGCCTCGCAACATCTTTCTTTGCACTTTCACGTTCTCCCCTAAAAAAGGGAGAATGAGAACGGAAAGGTGATGTATTCCTACGTCCTGGTATCCCCTAAACAAGGGATAACTTGACGTAGAAAACCCAAAGCACCCATAGTGATCCGAGATAGGCCATAAGGCTATTTTCACAAAATCCATAGTGGGGGCGCTGCAACATTCCTTCCTTGCACTTTCACGTTTTCCCCTAAAAAAAGGAGAATGAGAATAGAAGGGTGATGCATTCCTATATCCTGATATCCCCTAAACAAGGGATAACTTGACATAGAAAACACAAAGCTCGCATATTGGATCAAAATCCACTAAAGGCAACCGAGGCGCATTCCCTCCTCCTCTCGCATTTTTATTTCGTCCTCCCCTAAAAAAGGGAGGGTGGAACGAGAGCAATGGATGTCACCGCATCCGCACGTACGCGCACCCCTATCCAAGGGCGCGCGGGGCGCGGGAGCACGTTTCCCGGGAACCCACAGTTGGATTGACATTTCTGGGCATGATAAAAACAATATTTGGCTCCATTTCTGGCTGCAATACGTGAACAATCTTGCTCGATGGCAGTGAAGGAGATGGGCGAAGACTATGATGTGGGTGTCAAAGATTACGATGTGAGAGTTGTTGTCTATAATGTGGATGTCATTGCCTATGATTTGGGTGTTGTTGCCTATGATTTGGGCGTCATTGCATATGATTTGGGCGTCATTGTCTATGATTTGGGCGTCGTTGCCTATGATTTGGGTGTCGTGGCCTATGATTTGGGTGTTGTTTCCTATGATGTGGACGTCATTACCTATGATTTGGGTGTTTTTGCCTATGATTTGGGTGTCGTTGCCTATGATTTGGGCAACGACGCCCAAATTAGAGGTAAAAACACCAAAATTAGAGGTAATGACACCCAAGTTGGATCCAACGACGCACGACATGCAAGTATGGTAGCATTGCATATGAAGAGTATAATCATTATCATGACAGCTCTAGTGAATATAAAGCATGTTGTTTTGAGCTTATGAGTCACGTTTTCATTTATTTATTTTGTTTTGCATGTGTTGCATATGAAGTGGGTGTATTGGTCATGGCAACGACGCCCAATGTTTTGAGCCCCACAAAAATGAACGACGCCCAACATGCTCCTGTGTTATTAATTAGACATCATTTCTTCCAATCATGTCTCAATGTTATAAATCAGGTGTCGTTTCTTTAATATGGTGACAAACTTCAATTTATTTTTCCAATCATGCCTGACTTTTTCATATATTTACGAGTCAAAAAGAAATATCACTTTTTGTATTGATCGATGCAGAAAATTAATTATCGATTCCTAATTTTTTATTTGCGAAGCCCAATTTTTGCATTGCGAATCCCAAATTTGGGCAGTGGCTTTTGAGCTGCGCCCAAAAAAAAATACCAACACACAAATTGGGACAATGACTTTGTGTACGCGCCTTTCCCTCATTAATGGTATTTTCGTCGTTTTCCCCCCAAAAGTGCACTGCAGCGATTTTAAAAAATAATAATGGACTTTTGTGGTTATAATTCCATCGCATAGTACCGGCCCGGTTATCACCCTTCAAAAAATTGCTCAGGGGTACCTTTTGTCAAATTTTTAACCCCTCGAGTCTCGTCTTCTTCTTTTTTTTTTAATCGTAAAAAAATACTTTTATACAATAGTTTCAAAAATGCCCAGATATGTCTCCTTCCACAGCTCCAACATTTCTTCCATAGATCCAACGTATTCTTCATAAATTGTTCAAAAATCACAATTGTTACGACAACAAAACGGGGATCGATCTGTCCTGTTAGGTCACATGGGTCAAGGGGTAGCACCCTATTGTCGGGGTTCGGGGGAAACGCCCGATTTTTTCGATTCATTAAGTACAATACTGGAATGGATCTGGGTTGAGTTGGAAGATTTTTCATGACGGACGAAGGAAAAATGGGGAGAATAGGACTTACAACGAAAAAGGAAGGAAGAAGAAGGCAGAAGAGATGCAGTCAAAAATAGTTTGCATCAGTATGCATCTATTTTCAATCGTGATGCGTTGATTTGAATTTTACGAGGTATCAATTTGGAGTCTCGATGTGACGACTCGACCCTAACCCCAACACGGAGTTCCCGGGCCGGACCGACCAAATAAGGACTACAATTCATGCAAGGACACTTTTCAAAACGGACGTGATGCAACATTAGACACGTAAACCGACTCGGCACCAAAAGGCCCAAAAACTTTTAAACTTTTAAACCTGATAAAATCGTTTACATCAAATCATCGACGACTTTAATACTAGAACCCAACAACTAAGCAATATTTAAACTATATAACACACCTCGACGCTAACTGTGCCGGAGGAACAACGAAAATAAAATAAGAGCTAATAGTGTGCTCAGCGGAAGTAAATACTAAGTGAACCAAACTAGCTACTATAAACAAGGCTCGGCGTACATGCGTTGGCACTCAAAATAAATACAAGTTACTACAAGTATTCAACAACATGTCAAAGTACAAATTCCCGAGTCTATATGACTCGTTTTACCCAGCAACCTTGTCAAAAGAACCATCTATGACAACCTTTTCCAGAAGAGATCCCTGGCTAGCGCGAACAGGACTCCTCAACGGGAACTGCCCGGGCAACTCAGATCTAAGGAAAACAAAATTAAAGGGGGTAAGTCATAAAGACTTGTAAGTTATTAATATGCATGTAATGACATAATGTAAGACATACATAGCAAGATATCATATTTGAATATCAAGGCATAATCAAGAACATATTGATATAAGCATATAATTCGCATATCCATGATGGCACGTTTATTTCACATAAGTGCTCGAAAGTAAATCACATAGAGATAGGATATGTTGTCGAACCGGTGCAGTTGCGTAGCTCCTGCAATACGCAGTGTTAAACTATATCGTTCATGAGATACACGTGACTAGTGTATTAAAGTACATAGAACTCTTCTCGGGCAAATGACAAGTCAATGCGCTCGTATTGATTACGTCAAAGAGGCTACTTCCCCACTGCGGCCCACGGTGGAGGGATGTGTGGTAAATCTGGTACGACGATCCATCACTACCACGAATCCTATAATTTGTGATGGCAATGCATCGTCCCACCATCGACTCAACCAAGTATGCTAGTTTGACTTAAATACAATGAACAAGGAGTGTTTACTCGCCATTAAATCAAATAAGGATTAAGCTTGACAAGAACGAGTTCATCTGATATCAAGTAGGTGTTAAACTCGACTAAATACTCACGATGATGCATGTTATTGCTATAATCACAGAAATCACATTTTGAGCTCATAATGAGTCTCGAAGGCACAAGTGTTAAATCATGAACATAATTCAATCCAAGTCTCGAAAGCTAGTTAACTAGTCAAACAAACCCTAAACGTTGTAGGGATCGAATGTGGAGTCGGTAATATGCAATAGCTGTCTGACTTCGTTGAGTCATTGCTACGTTTTCGTCCAAATGGGGTATGAATGCTATATGCATATCAAGCCCTCTTCTAAGTTCTCGATTCGTGACTAGTTAAGTTGCCAATCCATTAAGACACCCTAGCATAGTAAGTTCACAATTTCACCTAATAGTGAAACCCTAGGTTGGCTATTTCAAAAGCAAACCCTAGTTCAACAAGTTCATGAACAATAATTCATCCAAATCATAGCTTAAACATATTTCAAACAAAGCCCTAAGAAGTATCACTAAACATACATTCATGGAAAAAAAATCTCACAAATCAACCAAACATGAAAACATGTTATAGGCATGGTATAACTCATTTCTAGCATATACCAACAAAAAGATGAAGCTAGCATGTTAGACAACATATCATACATATATATAGGGGATTAGTAGATTACCTAGACCTATTAAAGGCCAAAAAAACAAAAATAAGCCAGGGATTATTGATCTACAAGTTGAGGTCTTCGATTCGGTGGTCTCAGATCAACAATCGGGTCATCGAAGCTTCGGGAACCCTCTTCATAAACACCAATCTCACCACCAATCACCCACACTCAAGCTCTCTCTATTTGAGGTCTGAAATATTTGGCGAATGACTAAGTTATTGGAGTTCTCTTGCAAGAGGAAAGGTCACTAAGGATTAGGGAGTTAGTAGGGCAAGTGTCATGTCCCTATAGGTTGACTAATAAGGGTTAGGTTCCCTAATGAGGTCTTAGGGCTAAATAATTACAATTAGGCTTAGTTTAGGCTAATACGGGTCTAACACAAAGGTTAGGTCCGATTTAGGTCGGACTTAGTAATGGTCGTTAGGTAATTGTGGGTCGCCGGCGCGCCCGCCCGCCTCGGATAGGGGTGCGTCGTGGATGCGGGGACACCACTACTCATTCCATCCTTCCTTGTTTAGGGGAAAACGAAATTAAAAGTGCGAGAGGAGTGCTGTCTAAAATAGCGCGTTGGAATGCGCCTTGGTTGACTTTAGTTGATTTTTTATCCAATATGGAAACTTTGAGTTTCCCGCATCAAGTTATCCCTTGTTTAGGGGATATTAGTATATGGGAATGCATCACCCTTTCATTCATATTTTCCCTTTTTTAGGGGAAAACAGAAAAGTGCAAAAAATGATGTTGCGACGTCCCCGCTATGGATTTTATAAAAATAGCCTTATGGACTATTTCGGATCACTATGGGAGCTTTGAGCTTCCCACATCAAGTTATCCCTTGTTTAGGGGATACCAGGATATGGGAATACATCACCCTTTCATTCTCATTTTCCCTTTTTTAGGGGAAAAATAAAAGTGCAAGAAAGGAGTGTTGCGAGGCCCCACTGGATTCAAAATGTTTTATAGAGTCGCCATCTTTATTTTAAGGCAAAATAAAGCAATTCCAAAAAAAAACCAGAGATTATAAAACGGGTTCGGAGGCTAAGTTACGAGTTGGGAAGGTGCTAGGCACCCAACTCGCCCTTTCGGTCTCAAAAATGGTTTTTGGCTAAAGTATGCTTTTTGTTATATTTATCTAGCAAATAAATAAAGCATTTAAATACAGGAAAATAAAAGCAAATACATCCGTTGCTACATTATTTACGGACTTGTAGCCGTCTCCTTACAATAATTACAGGTATATTTAAAAATATTTGGCCATTATAACAGCTCTTTTACATAGTATTTTCTAACTAAATCCGGGCAGCACAACGGCTTATATTTTCCACATTGGGCCGGATTTAAAGAACAACTTTTATAAAAATAACGCCCTTAAAGGCTATTACCTTTTAGAGCGGGGTGTGCTCACTCTGTCCTTCTCGGGAGAGGGAGACTTTTATTACTGCTGCTGCTGTGATTTGGGCGAGTAACGGACTTATTTTTGGTGGTTTTGGCTCGCTCACTCGAGGCGGAATGACGGCTTAGTTTTGGTGGTTTTTGGCCTATTTAGTTGGGCGGAATAACGACTTATTTTGGGTGATTTTTAGCCTATTTACTCGGGCAGAGTAATGGCTTACTTTATGGTTTTTGGGCCGGGGGAATAAGGTGGATACTTAACTGAGGGGCTAAGGCTCACTTTAACCGGTGAGTTTTAAGTTTGGAGGAGTTTTAGCAGGGTTTTGAGGCTTTGGAGAGATCACTCACTATCTCACTTTCTCTATTTCTTGAGAGTTTTTTGGAAAAAAGGTGTGTTGAAGGCGAACCCAGAAGGCTCTGTTATAGCTTGGGATGAGGATTCATCGAGGATTAAAATTCTCTCTTCACGCTTCCAATTGATTGTATGCAGCGGAAAAAATTGGACTTTACGCAAGCGTAGCGAGTTCGTAGCAACTTTTGGGAATGCTTGTGGATCAAGCGGCGCCACCCATGATGAATCTGGGCGCCACTCCCACTTTGAGTGTGGGTGGCGCCAACTTTGCTTTTGTTTTTTCATTTTTGACACTTTAAACCCTGCATTTCACTATTTTGCTCATCCTGCTTTGTCCTTTTGCATTTTCAATCCTGTAACTTGACATTTGTTAATGTTTTAACAGGTTTTGATATTTTATGTCATGTTACATACCAGGGGAACAAAATTGGGGTGTCTACAGTAATTCCCCAACAAAAGAGAAAATATCTCAATGCTGGAAGAGGGGGGATGTGCCTGGCTTACGCATTGTCTTGGATGCGAGTTGGCGAGCTTCCGGTGCTCATGCGAGCACCAATGCGAGGCCAATGCGACCGCATTGAGATATGGGAGGAAAAGTTAAGGTTTTTGGCTCTAAAATGACCCCAAACAACCCTATATCCTACATGGTTGATTCCTCACTCAAAACATAACCGAAACAGGTCTGAACATCAACTGAAATGAGAAAGATCGATGGTCGAAACACAATACGAACACCCAACAACTCCGATACTTAACAATCACGCAAGGTACATAATCAAGATCAAGTTAAGGACTAAGGTAAGGTTTTCAAGAACTCTAGCCAACCAAGACCAATATAGGATACAAATCAAAGGCAAGGTAGGGCATTACAAACCGTATGTATATAAGTGTCTAAACAAGGCAATCGAGTCTCTTAACTCAAGGTCAAACATGTATTGGGAAACACCAACACAATCAAACATTCATTAAGCATACTAAGGCCCAAAGTGACTGAGCTAAACTCAAGAATAACCAAGGCAACACTTGAACCACAATAAACAAATGCAAGAATAATGCAAGGCATATAAGTCTCAATATGCAATTATGAACTTAACCAAATAAAGGCAAGTAAGTTAGGCCTATTATGCATATCTCTAGCGTGTTAAACAAACATATAAGGCATGTTAAACAAGTAGAGGTTTGGGTCTTTACACCCGATGCATCATTATGAAATGAGAGTTTTGATGTATGATTGTGAGTATCGCAATTCATGATTTGTGCATCACGATTAATGATTTGTGCATCGCGATGCACATAAGCATTCATCAAAATCATGCATCGCAGTTGAATTTTATGCATCACAATGCCTTAAGTAAGTGATTCATAGCGCGACTTTGGTTCATTAAGAGTATCGTAGTATTTTTGCCCCAAAAAGTGTCTTTTTCGGTTAAAAAATATATTTTGTAGCGGTCCGAACTTCACCATTGTTTTTCTTCATATTGTGAGAACCTCGTCGCGAACGACGACTTGGTTTCAAAACTTGAGCGTGTGGAATACGCTCGGTCTCATGTGGACTCTAAAAATATATCAACATGAGTCACCACTTCCGTTTATAAAGGAACGACAAAAAATATAGATTTAATGGGTTTGGGGGCTAAGTTACGAATTGAGAAGGTGTGAATTACCCAACTGACCCTTTCGGTTTCAAAGTTGCAAACATGCTTGAATTCTAAATGGTAAGTCTCTTGTCATGGATTAATCACAATTGGTCAACATGGGTCAACTAGAGTCAACAAAGAGTTTATAACATGGATTAACACATTGGAACATTAAGTGTAAACAACACTAATCAATTTAGACATAAAAAGTCACTTAGCTTAGACCCGACAATATTAAAATCATAAAAACATGTTAACATTACTAACACACGGACCATGTTAGCATTACTAAGCTTTTTCTAAGCATGATGAAAATAATCATTTCTTTAGAGAATAACTTTTAAACAATTTTACGACAAAATTAAACTAGCTCGAAATGAAATAAAAATTTATATATATATATACAAATTACTGACTATATTTTAGTATTTTTTAACACGTAAAAAAAAAAGTTAGAAAATATACCTACTCCAAAAAATATGTAGTGCAAAAGATAAATATTGTCGTAGAAACGAGTGAATCTCGAGCCTTAAATTTTATCTCATTTTCTTGATTTTTTCTTGGTTTCGTTGTCCTCTTGTTGTTCAAGGGATGTTGTTGTTGTTGTCTGATTTTCTTCTCCTGAATGATGAGCCGAAAGGGAGAGAGAGAGAGTTTGATTTTTTTTTTCGTGGTGGCTCTCGGTAGTAAAAACCGAGATAGAGGAACTGATGGATGGATGTATTGAGTAGGGCTGTTAAAACAGGCTTGTGGGACGGTTTACTTATGAACCTAAAAAACCCGTTATAAAACGGGTCAGGATGGGTTTGCCCACAAACATGATGGCCCCTAAAAACCTTGGCCCACCCCACCCCACGTAGGGTTGTCGGCAAAACGGGCATGCCCGCAATAGACGCACATCCCCACTATGGGATTTATCAAATACAGTCATTTGACCCGATTGATGAACATATATAGCCTTTGACTAACCAAAGAAAGGATCTCGAAACACTGGTCGACTAGAGCGACCACGCTGGTAACTAGACGACCACAATGATGTCGATTTCAGGTGGTCGCCTAGTCGACCACCGTGGTTTCATCTTCGCCCTTCTTCATCTCCGGCGACAATGGTGTTCATTCGCTCAAGGCGGCGTCGGCGTCGCGTGGGCGTCATCTTCATCTTGCCGCTTCATCCCCTAGCCTCCATCTCCAGCCAATATCCCGCCCTAGCCTCCATACGGCCAAGATCCCCATTGTTGTAGCTCTCTCCCTCTGTTCCACCATCAACACAGTCGCCGGCGGCCATGGACGCAAATGGTAGGAAAAGGGTATTGATGACATTTTTAGATAAAAGTGGCTATAAAAATATTTTTTTTTTAAGTGAGGTTATAAATGACCCAGTCATCCTTGACTTGGCCATTTGTGTAAATGCCCCCATCCCCACTAGTAAACATGCACATCCTCGTATCCTGAATCCTGATAAAGAACTTCCCTAATAAGTGCTTTTCTTTTTTCAACCTCACATCAGAAAGAATCTCCAAAGATTGGTCAATGGAAGCCAATTTCCCCTCCATAAGAAATGTCCAGTACACACTTATGAAAAAAGAAAAGAAATGTCCAGCACACAAAGTATTTTGTGCTGTAGGCATGGGTCAAACCTATTTGATTGGCTTAGCTCTCTCTTAAAATCAACAGAACCCAAAATATTTGGCTGGCTAGTTGTTGAGTTGATAAAGAACTGTGTACTTGCACTGCCGTCTTCGTCACATAACTGTAGCATTTTTCTGTTCAAAGACAAGAAAAACGAAGATATGACCGACCTCTACTGGGTTGCTGTGACAAAGAGGTGGTGTCGTCGTGCCGGAACTGGAAGCAGGATGACTTGATTAAGTTGATTTTTGAGAGAGAGAGAGCACGGAGAGTCTTAGAGAGAGAGAGAGAGAGAGAGAGAAAGATGCGCAGAGCCGGAGCCGGCGAGCCGCAGTCGGCTGAGAAGATGATGAAGACGGAAGGGCGGAAGGAACTAGGAGTCTAGGAAAAGATGATGGTTTAATACTTAGGTTTTCACTTTTCAATGTTAGACTGAAGTCAACTGGATGAATATTGAATTGAATGGGCATGGACCATTGGGCCGCCTCCGCCTGGCTGTGTCAACCAGAATGATAAATTAGGGACGGAGGCATATGGGCTTTATCAATTTTTTGGATATTTTTAACTTTTAAAGATTGAGAAATTACGGCATCAATCAACGATCTAAAATCAATCTGCCCGTCACCGCCCCGCCCTGATCCGTAAAAGCCACAGCAAAAAATCAATCTCGTGAGGGTAATGACCGAACATAATTTAAAATCAAATGAGGCTTGCAAGGAAAAAGTATCCCAAACGATACTTAAATCAATCCTCAATTTCATCGGTCCAATCTCACAACAGAGGAGGAGGAAAAGCCCCTAAGAGGCCAATTATCATCCCTGGCCGGGGGAAGCCCGTTTTGACAGATATCTATCATCTATAGTATTGAAACCAGAGAGGAGGGAAGGCGGTTTCTTGTTGAGCTGAGGCTGGTTTTTTCTTTTTGAGGAGGAGGCTTTTTGGGTTAGAAGGCAAGGCGAGCTGTCTTTGTCATTACCATTTGGAGCAAGAAGCTTAAAGTGAGAGAGGGCCTTTTCTTCTTCCAGATAGGTGAGGCCGATCCCCGTTGAGTTTTTATTGCTCCTCCTTGGGCTGCTATCTTTCGTGTTAAGAGATGGAGATGGAAGAGTATTTTTTACTCAAAATCTTCTAAAAATATTTGGATTGATTTGAAAAAATATTTTAAAAATATAGTAATTATTCTAACTTTTTAAAGGAAAATGAAAGGGGGAAAGTTTATAGGCTGAGCCCGTTTTGGCGGGAGGTGGTTTTTTTTTGGGTTCTTTGTCTCTTTGTTGTAGGTGGTGGGATCCCCTTTTTTTTGCATGTGAGAGAGAAAGAAGTAATGGTTTATAAGTAGGGAGTAGGGAATAGGTGAATTTTGTATTAGGGAGGGGGCGCGCCTGCTTCCTTCTTTTTTGTTTCTTCCTTGTTATTCTTTTTTCTTTTCTTCATTTTCTTGATTTCTTGATCTTCCTTTTTTAGAACCATTGTCTCTGAAACATATAAAAAACTTGTATTAGTTCATTTTGCGATAATTATTGGACAATGTAAAATAGATATAAGAAATTAAGGTGTTTACAGAGCCCCTCGACAATAAAGTTTACGAGTAAACGAACGTCGTTGATAAGAATAGATTCCCAATTTCGGATAAAAATGAAAAGGTATGGCTGGACCTATTATGATAATAGTCCTACGTATCCTAAATAGGAATCAACCCAAAACGTAGCTCAAAGGTAAAACATCTGAGATGGTCGGGCCATTGAAAGACTGCTTACGTATCCTCAACAGGAATCAGACCAAACGTAGTTTAATGTAAAACATCTGAGATAGTCGGCCCAATGAAAGGCTGCCTACATATCCTCAATAGGAATCGGACCAAACGTAGTTTAAATGTAAAACATATGGGATGATCATGCCTACTGAAAGGCTGCCTACATATCCTTAAAAAGAATAACACCAAATATAGTTCGAAGGTAAGACATTTGAGATGGTTGGGCCATTGAAAGGCTGCCTACGTATCCTCAATAGGAATCATACCAAATGCAGTTCAAAGGTAAAACAACTGAGATGGTCAGGCCATTGAAAGGCTACCTACGTAACCTCAATAGGAATCAATATAGTTTGAATGTAAATAATCTGAGATGATCGATAGGAATCGATATAGTTTGAATGTAAATAATGAGATTGAAAGGAAATTTCATATCCTCGCCACATATCCTCAATAGGAATCAGACCAAGAGTAGTTCGAAGGTAAAACATCTGAGATGGTCGAGCTATTGAAAGACTGCCTACGTATCCTCAATAGGAATCAGACCAAACGTAGTTCAAAGGTAAAATATGATGATGCAAATCTATGATCCTACAAATTTACCTAGTAAACATGATAGAGCATATAATACTTCTAGGGATCTACCCAGTAAACATGATGATGGAAATTTATGCTCCTAGGAATTTACCTAGTAAACATGATAGAGTATCTAATGCTTTTAGGTATCTACCTAGTAACCATGATGATGAAAATTTATGCTCCTAGGAATTTACCTAGTAAACAAGATAGAGTATCTAATGCTTCTAGTGATCTACCTAGTAAACATGATGATATAAATCTATGCTCTTAGGAATTTACCTAGTAAACATGATGGATAATATATGCTTATAGGGATCTACCTAGTAAACATGATAAAAGTCAAATGCAATTAAAACATGTAATTTTAAGGATTCAAGGCAGCTGTATCTTTTGAGGTCTCGTCGGCGATGTTTTGATCTACCATGGACATGATGTGCCATCTTTAGCACGATTAATATGTCATCTTTAGCAGGATTAATATGTCATCTTCGACAGGATTGATTGATGTGGCATCGTCGACAAGATTGATGATGTGGCATCGTCGGTACGATTGATGATGTGGCATCATCGGTAGGTTTGATTGATGTGCCATCGTTGACAGGATTGATTGATGTGTCATCGTCGGTATGTTCGATTAATGTGGCATCGTCGATAGGATTGATTGACGTGCCATATTCGGCAAGATTAATGATGTGCCACCGTTGGCAGGTTTGATTGATGTGCCATCGTCGACATGATTGATTGATGTGCCATCTTCAACATGATTGATTGATGTGACATCGTTGGTAGGATTGATGTGTCGATGATACTTACTGGGGAGTATCTCTTACTCAAATAGGCATTTTCGATCCTCAAATGTTTATGTTCTCAGTTTGAAATTTTTTCATTTTCGTTCCTTAGTTGTAAGTTGGCATGATTGAATTGCGGGGCCATTGGTAACACATTGTTTCGCAGATATGGAAGCTTTTGATGAAGATTGATATTGACGGTCCTTGGAAGGCGCCAACAGAAGACTTATATGTTGTACGGGGCCGATGCGGCAAACACTTGACAAGATAAAATAATGTAATGACAAGATGCAAGCTAATATGGCATGTTGATGGAAAAAGTTTCTATTTTTTTCTTCAAAATAGGACTCTTGACATGGGTGTGTGCACATTGTTTCTTAAACATGATAAGACAAGACGGGTTAGGGGATGGAAATGTGATAAGAAAGATTAAGATGTGGCTTTTGGCCGGCTCTACAAATCTTGCGAGTATAAGATTTGATGGTGACTTATGGGTGAAGGCGGGTGAAACTTTTGGGTCACTTTGATCATTTGAGTAGTACATCATTCGAAATTTGATTTCAATCATAAGTTCGGTGAATCCTACTCTTTGATGCCTCTGAAGGGACCTTTTTTTTATACTCTAACTTTTGCCTAGGCCGCCCTTTTGGGTTTTCAACCTAGCGAGTTTTTTTTTCTTTTCTGTTTTTGAACCTCACAGGGAGCCTCGTCTTCTAATGTATATAATCATTGTTGATGGAGAAGGATCATGTTTTTGCAGATGAAAAAGGGTGTAGCCCTTTTGTGCCTTTTGCGAGATGGAACATACAGATACCTCCAAAAAAAAAAAAGGGAGACTTGATGGACAATTCATGTGTTTAGTGGGGAAGGCCTAAGAAAACTTAATTGACAAGTTATATGAAAATGTTAGGGAAGCCCCAAGAAGACTCGATGACGAGTTTTGTAAAATTGTTGGGGAAACCCCTATGAAGACTCAATTGATGTGAAATTGCTAGAGAAGCCTCAAAAACACTTAATCGATGAGTTTGAGAAATTTATGGGGAAGCCCCATGAAGACTTGATCAATATGTTTTGTAAGATAGATAGGGGAAGCCCATAGAAGGCTCGATTGACGAATTTTATGAAATTGCTTGGGGAAGCCCTTGGAAGATTTGATCAATGAGTTTTATAAGATGGATATGAGACAGCCACCGCAAGAATTGATTGATATGTTTTGTATGATAGACGGGGGACAACACTCAGGAAGACTCGATTGAAGATAAAATTAAAGGAAAAGAAAAAAAAAACATGCTTGAAAAAACGAGAACGACTCTAATGAACAAAAAAAGGGCCGGGATTTAGAGTTCACTCTATTGTCGAGTATCACGTGATTGGTGGATTATGGACCTTTCTTGGTAATTATCGTTTGATGATTTTTTTTTGTATGGATTAACGAGAATTTGTCTTGACGTGGATCATGTTACAACCGATTGAAACAAAGTTTTCGTTGGCAACTGGGTTGGGATGCAAATTTGAGTGTTTGCGATGGATTGGCTTTTGGGCTATGTGATTGGTCATCATTGAATGAGTGATTATTGATTGACTTGTTGCTCGAGAGAGGGTAAGTTATTTCCTTCCTTTTTTTAATCCTTGGAGCAAATAGGAAAATGATGAAGGAATGTCATCTCTCTTTGTATTGAGCAGGTGAACGGTCAATCTTGGTTGATATAACGGTCGGGCAGCCCAAGTTTTGGGAAGCTTGACCACAAAGATAACTTTTAGATCGATTGAAGATGAAAGATATTTGATTAGGCTGGGGTTGGGTATTCAAAGAAAGGTTTGGGATTTGGTTTGGTACAAATTGAGTCTTTGGACAAGGCCTTTTAATTTTTTGTGCACAACGGGTTTTTTTGAAGAGCCGATGTTTTGGATTTGGAAAGGTTTTTGTATGAATTGGGCTTTGGAGTTCGGAAAATGGTTTGGTGTGAAATAAGTTTTTTTTTGTTGACAAGGTATGAGTTTGGAAAGGGTTTAGGTGTATGGGTAGAAAGACACGGTGTTATCCATAACAACTAGATCTCGGTTAGTGGGCAAGTAAGAGTGTTAGTGGTCTTCAAGGTACGCTGGTCAAGGCATGTGTCGCACATTTTCCCTTAAAAAGATTAGATCCCCTTCAGGTAGGTGCTTGGAAGCTCCGATGGACGTCTGTCTCCTAGGATACAACAGAGACAATGGAGACACCTTGAGCAGGTTTTCGGTGAACTGAATTTATGTCTAACTCTATCACCAAACATAAATTATAGGAGGCCAAAAAGACAGCTAGCAAAATGAAATGAGAGGAGTCACATGGTGATTGTTTTAATGTCTTTCAATGTGGGTGTGTCTCTTTTTTATAGGAGAAGACACGAGAGACTAATTAAATAACCACATTGATGATGAAATAATTCCATCATCATTAGGCAAATAATTAACAAAAACGTGGGTTGATGCGAGCAGGCAAATTTGGTCCTGTTTGTATCCCGTGAGGGCCAGCGGCTCGCCGCATGAAATGCGATATCTCGAATGCTAAAGCGGACCATGATTTGCACCCCCAACGTGGCGTGCACGGGGAGAGAGCCTACATTCTATACAAGCTTACCACATATGACATTTGTATATAAACCACCCAAGCTTTGTTAATTTCTCAATGTGGGATAAACCCACTTCCAACAGCCCACTTTTTTAATAAATCATAACTTATTAAATTAAACACCAAATTGGACAAATAAATATATGATTTAGATGTTCTCCTGCAGTAGAACACGATTCCACAATTATCCTTGTCATTACACAAGCGACACGTGAAGAAATCCGTGCCGCGACATTGCACAATTTCATTCTTTAAACACATTTTTCCAACAAGAATGGCCTGCGGCCTCCCATGCAAAAAGCAACCGGCAGGAGTTTAGACTTCGAGATCAATTTCAAGGAAAGACTATATAATCTACAAAGAAAGGATATCAAAATAAGACTTATGGAACTGTATAATCTCTACAAGAAAGGATATAAAAAAAGACTTTGAAACATTTAGTTCTAGTACCCTTCCACCATACCTTATCTTCCATAATCTACCACCTCCTCGAGGTGGATCGGTTAATTAGGACACCTTTTTAAATTCCATCAAGCGGATGTTTCTGCCAAGCCAAGGATTCCCA
>CM028381.1:22271941-22356559 GCA_013146195.2 Codonopsis lanceolata
TTGGTCTATAAATAATTCAGAAGAAGATATTGGGCATGTCCAAAATATGGGGTAATTTTAATTTTTATTGCATTTGCCTCCTGTTTTGTTTGACATGGTAGATATACCTAACTTTTTTTAAAAAAAATTATAGCAACATGGATATTGTGATTTTTTTTAAATGGTTGGATGATGAATGTTTTTTTTTTTTTTAATTTTTTTATTATTTTTAATGCCTTGAAAGGCTACAATTATATATAATGCCTTTGGTGTGGCTCGAACAAATGGTGCCTCTGGTGAAGCTTTGAACACCCGACCTCTCGGTTGAGAGTAGTTAAGTCCCAGGGTGCCTCTGGTAGGGCTTGAATACTCAACCTCTCCGTTAAGATAAGTGAGTAGCTAAATGGGGCCTTTGGATAAGGCTTTAACAACAACGATGCCTCTGAAGAGGCTTGAACACACCCGACCTCTCTACTGAGAGTTGTAAAGTCCAGGGTGTCTCTAGTGAGACTCGAACACCCAACCTCTCCGTTAAGAGAAGTGAGCAGTACCAGTTGAGCTAGAGCTCGTTGGTTTGGATGATGAATGTAGCATAAGGTTCAAACAAATTATTCTGGGATTATTAGCCAAGTTGAACATATTTGAAGCTGAAGTTGAGAGATTGAAGATGAAGAGGCTGAAATGAAAGTTGAGTTGATGATGGCAAATACCATGGTCGAGGCCATGAAAACTGAAATCATTTAGTTGAAAATAAAAACTCAGATGTGTGTTTATTGTAATGACAATTATAATTGGTTTTTGTATGACAATGATGTTTGATTTGTAATTATAAATATGTAAGAACCTTGCAATCTTCTAAATACAATATGTTTTGTGTTAATCTATTGATTGCAATGGAAGTTGTATTGGCAATTCTATTTGGCAAGTTTGAAGAGTTTGGAAAATTTTGTAACCAACACAACAACTGACAACATTATGAACCAATATAGCTACTTAATTTGTGTTGACATTACTAAAAATTATGAACCGGCATTGACACAGTCAAACCAAAAGTGTTTGACATTAGCAAAGTCTGAATTTTGTACTGAAATTCCAAGTACCAAATCCATACAACAAAACTGGACATACATAACTAAATACTAGAGTACTAAAGTACTGTAAATTAGCTGTAAAATAAAAGCCAAAGTTAAATCCATAAGTACCAAACATAACATGTATAGCTGGACATAACATAACTGTAGACACCTCACTTTCGTACCTATGATATGTGACATGACATAAAATATCAAGACATGTTTAAAGGACTAACGAATGTCAAGTTACAGTGTTGAAAATACAAAAGAAAAAGCATGATGCATAAACAGTGATATGCAGGGGCCTAGGTGCCAAAAAGAAGAAGAAAAATGGCCCTGGGCGTGGTGCCCAGCCTCCCCATGGGCAGCGCCCAATAGTCCCCAATGTACTGTAACAGTTAGCCTTTGGTGCAATATTCTCAGCGCGCGGTATAAGCCGGTGAAGCACAAAAAGTAAAACTTAACAACGAAGAAAGCCTCACTCTCAGCCTATAAATAAGAGGCCCCGACTTCAGGAATTCACATAGTGAAACACAGTGAAAACACACAGTGAGAAAATAGTACGCAGTGAGTTTCACCGCGTAGTCTGAGAGAACGCCATTGGAAATTCTTCCTCTAGCCCCAAAGTTCTGTCAAATCTCTCCCAAACACTAAAACTCTCCGGCCAAAGTGAAACCTAGTTGCCATGCTAGGATTCCGCCATATTCCACCGGTCCAAAAATCCCAAAAAGAGCAGTTGTCCTGCCCGAATCCAGACGTCAAATCAGTAAAAAACAAGCAATTGCTCTGCTCGATTTCCGACGCCAGCAAGTAAACAACACCAGCAAAGCAAACAGTTGTGTCGCCCGGATCCTGAGGCGAAAAACAACCAAAATGAGAAGTCACTCTGCCCTAATCTCCACAGCAGCAAAGCAGCAGCAAAAAGACTCCCTCTCCCTGAAGGACATAAGGAGCGCACCCTAGGACCTACCAGAAGATAATTGGTACGGGATAAAACCCCCACGCTTCAAGAGGTAGGTTTATTAAAGTTTTTATTTATAAAATATGTTATTTAGCCTAGTCAAATGTAAGAAAAATAAGCAATTATGCTGCCCAAAATTCTATAGAAAATAGCACTAAAAAGAGCAATTATTATGGCCAAATTTTTATAAATGTATATGTAACTCCAGGAAGGAGGCTGTTGTAAGTTTGTAATAATTTGAGACCGAAAGGGCGAGTTGGGTGCCTAACCCCTTCCCACCTCGTAACTTAGCCTCTGAACCCTTTACAAATCTGGTTATTTTTTGTTTTTCTTTGTTTTCCTTAAAATAAAAATGGCGACTCTGTTGATCATATTTTGAGTCCACAATTGAGGCCAAGCGTATTCTACATACTTTAAAAGGTTTTGAAACCACTGGCTCTTTCACCAAGCGGGGGAAAAGGTCGAAAATCGGGGCACTCACAATAACCAATTTCACTAACATAACACAAATCCATAGAAGAACATGGTTTGATAAGTCAAATCCACAAGTACCAAATTCCTACTCAAATCCATACAGAGTTTAATAACTACCAACTACCAAATTCCAAATTCCAAATCCATACAGAGTTTGATAACATCAAATTGTTTAACAACAACAAAGTTTAACACAAATTCAATCTTCATGTCCTCCAGATCCACCTCCAATTTCATGTCTCATTCCCTTCAGTGGTTATATCTTGTCTTTGTCATTTGGATTATCATTCCTTTTTACATTTGTTGAAGTTCCACCTCCATATCCACCTCCAATTTCATGTCTCAAATTGGCCATTGTAATACAATTCACTCCTCCCCTCATAACAAGTGGAGTACTGATTGTTGATGTTTGATTCACCTTAAAAATAAAAGCCAAAGTCAGAAATTTTCAATAAAAAAAAGAATATAAAATGGTGAAATTATATTTCTTACATTTACAGAAGCAATCATATTTGTATTGCCCCTTATGTTCACCCCCACACTACTTGAACCTCTCTTTCTTTTAACTTGAAGATGATTAAAAAGTCAATATTCAATTTCACAAAAAAGTCAGTATAATACATATCAATAAAAAGTCAGTATTCAATTTCATAAACTTACAGGTAATTTTGAAAGATTTGATGACTGAGGTTGGTTGTTAGGTTGACTGCTTTTAGTTGTGACATATTCTACACTGGGTTATGAAACAAGTTCAGGTCCAGTTAAGGGGATCTCATCAACAAGTTGTGAAATTGAGTCTGTATTGGGATTCCTTTTGTTACAAGTTCTTGAATTATGTCCAGCTACTCCACACTTTCCACACTTTAAAGATTTCTGACATCTCTTCAATTTGTTTTGATTGCTGGAAGATGCAGGTGACTCATCAGGTTGTCTTCTTCTCAGTTTCTTTGGTCTTCCAGGTTTGTTTTCATATTTTGGGGGCAAAGGGGTGGTAGCGACACTTAGGCCAACTTCGGATCCGATAATACCCATTATGGCATGCTCATATGCCTTCATGTATGTCCCAACAGTGTAGTAATCATTGACATAAGACTCAGGATTTTCCTTCCTACACCAAATGGCCAAGCAAACATGTTTACAATAATTGGCTTGTCTCTTGCATCAAGTATAAAAGCATTGAAGCTTTCACACATTATTAAGCAGTATATCACACTTAGGTTGAGTGCCAAAATGTGACCTAGACCATTGACTTGCAGGCTTATTGACTAGCCACTCATAAGCATCCTCATCCAACTCTTTTAATTCATCCATTCTTGTCTTAAACACTTCAACCCTAGTTGCCCTAGCTGCTGCCCATAAAGAATTTTTGATTGACTGCCCTGTGAACCCATTCCTTTTCATGTTTGTGTGTAAATGTCTAACACATAACCTATTTTCAGCATTTGGAAACAGATCTTCAAATACAGGTATGATCCCCTTCTGTTTATCACTCATGAATGTCCATTCATATTGATCTTCTAGCATATGTTACTCTCTAACAATGATAAGAACCAAGTCCAAGAGTCTTTTGTTTCATTTTCAACTACTGCATAAGCTATTGGAAACATTTGGTTATTTGGATCAACCTCAACTGTTGTCAACAACTGTCTACCTTGAAGGCCTTTCAAAAAACACCCATCCACCCCTATAATCTTCCTACATAACTGAAACCCTTTTTTACAAGCATCAAAACAAATGTAAAGCCTTTGAAATGTAGGCTTACAAACTTCAACATCAGACAATTTCAAAACCACACTTGAACGTAGATTTGACCTAAGCAATTCTAGGAAATAGTATCTTATTTGGTGAAATTGCTGCTTCAAAGTCCCTTCCAATAGTTGTTTGGCTTTCTTTTTTGCTTTATATGCTTGTTGTTTTGAGATATTAGCCTTAAGTTTGGTACACAACTCATTCCTGAATTCCTTAGTTCCTAAACTTGGATTTTCTTTGAATTTTTTCATGAATGTCCTTCCAATCCAACCAGACCTAATACTTGGGTTGTTGTAAGTCCATCCACACTGTGTATGAACTGGATTGTAACCTTTGAATATAATTGCCATGATTTGTCATTTTGCATTGGTGCAACATATGCATACCAATGACATCCTTCATTTATACGACTTGCTCTTAACCTTCTGCCATCATTCCTATCAAATCTAATAACCATCCCCCTTCTAAGACAAACTGTTTCAATAACATCTTTCACTTTCTTCTTGTTACTATATATGGTTCCCAATTTCAATTCAGGTTTCTTATCAGTCTTAGGATTATGTTTAAGATATTTTGTTTCTGGTTCCTCATCACTGCCCAAGATGCTCTCAAAGTCATCACTATCAGAAAGTTCCTTATCACCATCCTCATTCATCCTATTAATCATAGTCTCACTCACATATTCATTCTGCACTGACTTTCCCTTCCCCCCAGCACCATCAAACTCAATATCATAATCAACATATTTTTCAAATTCATTATCATCCTCTTCTATATCATACTCAGAATCAGTAAATTCTTCAAAATCAGATGAATTAGAAGACAAAGAAACATTGACATTTGGGTTTTCTGGAATGGTGGGATTTTCTGGAATTGTTTCAAGATGCTCTAAGTAGATATTTACCTCTTTCTTAGTAGGTATAGACCTAAGTAGGTTTTGTGATTCTCTTTTAGTGACAATAAGATTACAACCCACGACTATGGTTTTCTCAAGTTGATGCCAAATCTTAACAATTTCAAAATTGTAACCTAATTCCTCTACAAAATCCCTCAAGTCAGTTAGCCAAAAACTCTATCCATCCACCCAATCAAAAAAATCTATCTTCCCTCCAACATATATTTTAGGGTCATGCTTCATAACACCACCATGCATGGACAATTTCATTGTAAAAGAAATGATATCCAATTCAGGGTCTACAACAAAGCAAAATAAATAAATATCATCAACTAACACAACAATTTCAGAAAATTCAATAAGCTAACAATAATACTACTATTATTTCTATTAATTTTCAGAAAATATAAGAAGGAAACAATAAGCTAAGACAAGTCTAATTTGAAGAAATTAAGCTAAGACAAGTCTAATATATTTTTTGAAAATAAGCTAAGACAAGTTGATTTTATACTGATTGAAGAAAGCAAACAATATAATAGCAGATAATTATAAAAATAAGCTAAGACAAGTTGACTTGGTACTGATTGAAGAAAGAAAACAATAAAATAGCAGGTAATTATGAAAATAAGCTAAGACAATTGAAATTATAAGCTAGCAAACAATAATCTAGGAACGAATGACAAGATAATTTAAATTGAAGACACATAACATACCATAATCTAGTTGGGACGCATCCTTGCCTTTTCTCGTCATGTGAGTTCAATTGCACGAGTTTAGAGGTTTTAATCAGCTTAATTCAGGGTTGATTTGATAGTGATTGAAGAAATATGGACAAAATTTGGGGATTAGGGTTAGGGTTCTAAAGGGAAGGGGGCAGAATTGAGGAAACAATGACGAATTAGGGAAGAAATGTCGGGCTAATAGACCCTTATTTCCCTTTCTCTCACTTCTCTACCAAGACCAAGTGACCAAGTGGCAATCGTTTAGGATGATATTTGATACTTTGTGTACAATGAGTACCAAAAGTGAAAAGAAGGTAAACTTAGGGTATCAAAAGTGATATTAACCCACAAAATATCATGCCATTTTATCATTTAAATTAGGGTTAATCGCACTAAGGTCCCTTGACGTTTGGTTGCTATTAGTTCCTTAAGAAATTTTTGTAACTTTTGGGTTATAAAAGTTTCAAAATTTTACAGCATTAGCCCTTTTGATGGATGTCATTAGAAAAATATCGTTAAGTATCTCATGTGCTGCTCACATGTATTTGGGTAAGGACTAAATGGAATTTCCAACACCCTCAATCAAATCGTCGTGTCTCTGAGAACATGTACAATGGTTTTGGAAAATCAAACTCAACCCATCAAAAACTAATAAAATAATTCATTAGATACACATTTAATTCAAAACCAAAAAACCTTCTCAATGGTGGCACAAAATTCAACACATTTACATACCCCACTATCTTTATCTCTATTAATAATGACAAAAAAACTCTAAAAAAATCATAGAAAATTTTTCTGATGTCCAAATTAAACAAACCAAGTCTCTATTTATAGGTAAAAATGTGTACTTTAATTCACGCAAAAAAAAAATCGGCTAAAAATTGGTCAAGAAAGACAATGGGAGAAAATAAAATGCTGTCCAGTCAAATCATGACACATGGAAAGGCAACCTTGGATTTCGAGCCTCTTAGGTTCATGAGATGATTCTTTTTTTCAAAATCACCGGTTGATTTGGGTTAGATTTTTTAAAATTCACCAGTGGGAGGGAAGATTTGGGTTAGATTTGGGGAAGAACCCCCATTTGGGCTTGCTCTAATCGCTCTCCTCCGCCTATCTCCTCCCTGTCCTAAAATGGAATTTCCTATTTTTTCAACGATAGTGGTACTGGAATCAAAGTTGAAAGGGGGTGGATCGAGGGGGGGTGGTGATGTGGTGAGAAGTGGGGAAAGAGTTGAAGCAGTGGCTGGTGGAGGACTCGTGGAGATAGATAGAAGAGAGCGAGTGGGAGAAACATAAGGGAATAGGACGGGGAAGACAGAGGCAGAGCGATTAGAAAGAAATATGGTTTTATTGGGAGGTGTGAGAAATTACATTTTAGCCCTAACCCAAACTTACGTGGGTGCCACATAGGTACTTAAGGAATTTTTCTAACGACTGTGAAAATTTTGAAACTTTTAGGACTCCAAGTTACGAAAATTTCTTAATGGACTAATGGTGAGAATGACCAAAAGTTAAGAGACCAATGGTGCGATTAACCCTTTAAATTACTTTAAGTGTCAAATTTCATGACTTGATTAATAACAAGTGCATGAAACAATTTTAAGCTTAACCCTTCCTTTTTTTTTTTTTTTTTGTGTGTGCCTATAAATCAAATTTAAATCATTAAATCACAAAGTCAATTAGGTTTAGTCCTTTGACAATATACTCCATCCATCCCAAAATTATCGTCTGGGTTGACTTGACGCACGGTTATAAAAACACATTTGATTGGATTATTAATATTGAATAATGTGTGGTTTCCTTTAAAGTTCATGAATATGTGGCTCAAAATTAAAGTAAGAAGAAAAGGTAAGGGTAAATGGTAAAATTGATGTCTTAAAAATGAAACTTTCAAAGAAGACAATTATTTTGGGACGGACGAAAAATGAAAGCAAGACACGGAGGCAATTTGCCATAAATTTGACATTTTTCCAAGTGATGTTAGGAAGGGAGAAAACGATAGTGACATGGTAACTGGTAACTAGGGGTTTCTTATCCAAATATGGAAATGGGTCAGGTTGGTCAATGGTCATATAGCCTAATCCAAACAGTAAATGAAGACGTCAGATTGGTTTTATCCGCTTTTTTCTCTCGGGTCGCTTTTCTCCGTCGGGCCGAGCCCGTAGTCCTTAAGGGCAAAATAATAAGCTAGAAGGGGGGGGGTTGAATAGCTTATTAACACTTAAAACTTTTCGTAATAATTCCTAGAATAAACACTTGCAATCTATTAAAAAGATTGAAGTAGGGGAAGACTTGTAAGGAGGACAGATTAAGTCTACTGGTGAAGCAGTGCCGGTAGACTTAGTTGATTGCTTAAGTTTGCTGCTAAAGGGAATAAGTAAATGTTATGAAGACAGTATAAAACAATATGTAAGGAACACAAGTATTTTGAGATTGTTCGCACTATAAAGAGTGCTACGTCCACCACCAAGGCAGTCAACCTTGGATTTAAATGTGCACTATATTTTCCACTAGTTATATTACAGAAATATCAAATGGATCGTGTACAAAATATTTGATTTGTGTTTGAGAGTGGGGAAATTGAATATATGGAGAAACAAAATATTCAATGTGTAGAAGAATAGTAAAGATTACAACAATAAGAAGTAAATAAGTAAGAGTTGATGCAGATCTTGTTGTTGTTGTTGAGGACTTCGATGATCAGTTAATGATCTCTTGAATGCACTGAGTATAAAGCTTGATGTTGTTGGATAGATTCAAAGCATTGTTTTCTTCAGTCTTTAATGACAATATTTATAGCTGGGCATCCTTGAGACCGTTAGAGAAGACGAAGTGAGAAACAACTTTATTAGGTTAAATGCCTGGAGTTGCTTTGATGACTTCATTCTTCAACTAGGACTAATCAGGGAATGGTGAAGAGTGGTTGCAACAACTGGTAGGTGAGCAACAATCAGAGTTGTAGACCTGCAGTAGTTGGTACAGTCTGTTTGTGTCAGACTGTGCATCTGCACTGCCACATTCAGGAGGCGAAAGTCTTCATGCTTTTTCAGAAAAGCTGGAGGGACGTGTCTAAGAAGCCAAACGCTGATTTGAAGATAGATTAATTCAAATTCAAACTAAACAAAGCTGAATTAAATAATCCACTTAATCTTGATATCTGGATGAGCTGGACACGTCACGCTATCCAAGAGCAGACAAGGTCTGCCGCTGGAGGCTGTTGGTAAAGTTTGCCGGTGAAGCCTTCAGCCGAAGTCTTTTGCCTAACCTGTGAAGTCTAAAAACAATTATAAGGCAAAGTTCTATACACAGTTGCCACACTAATTGGTCCGCAGTTCATTTAGCCACTAAGTATAGAACCTAATGTAATGAATGAACAAATGCAAATCAAGATACAATGAGAAACAACATTTCCAATAAGAACTACTTGAGAGCCCAACACGAATGGTCAATTACTTTTGAAAAAATAAATAATTACGGGCCAGTCTCATTTTGTGAAATTGTAACCTCTCCAGTATTTTATTTTTTTTAAACCGTAAAAGTATTTTTTTTGTTTTTTTTTATTCCTAAAATACCCACACTACCTCTCCTCATCATCGTCGTCATTATCATCATCGATAATGAGTTTTGTGAACTACTTTCTTATATCTCTAGTCCCTTTATTGATTTTTTACAATGCACCTCACGAATCTCCCATGATCACAATCCAGTGGCCGACTACTTCCTCAAAGCGTAAAACAAACTCAAACTTGTTCAACATGGGAAGTTCGGAAATTCGAAACTTGCTTTGCAAGGTAGGTTGGATTGAAATTTCCGGGCATGATAAAAACAATCTTTGGCTCCATTTCTGGCTGCAATACGTGAACAATCTTGCTCGATGGCAGTGGAGGAGATGGGCGAAGACTATGACGTGGGTGTCAAAGATTACGATGTGAGAGTTGTTGCCTATAATGTGGATGTCATTGCCTGTGATTTGTGTGTCGTTGCCTATGATTTGGGCGTCATTGCATATGATTTGGGCATCGTTACCTATGATTTGGGCGTCGTTGCCTATGATTTGGGTGTCGTGGCCTATGATTTGGGTGTTGTTTCCTATGATGTGGGCGTCATTACCTATGATTTGGGTGTTTTTGCCTATGATTTGGGTGTCGTTGTCTATGATTTGGGCAACGACACCCAAATTAAAGGTAAAAACACCCAAATTAGAGGTAATGACACCCAAGTTGGATCCAACGACGCACGACATACAAGTATGGTGGCATTGCATATGAAGAGTATAATCATTATCATGACAGCTCTAGTGAATATAAAGCATGTTGTTTTGAACTTATGAGTCACTTTTTCATTTATTTATTTTGTTTTGCATGTGTTGCATATGAAGTGGGTGTATTGGTCATGGCAACGACGCCCAATGTTTTGAGCCCCACAAAAATGAACAACGCCCAATCATGCTCCGGTGTTATTAATTAGACATCATTTCTTCTAGGGGTGAGCTTGGTCCGGTTCGGTCCACTTTTTTGGAAAAACTGAGAGAACCAAGACCAGACCAATAGTCCGGTTCTTAAAAAATATAGAACCAGGACCAACTCAATATGTCTGAGAACCAATACATTGGTCCGTCCGTAACCAATTGAAGACGACGAACCAGACCAGGACCAATACGATGCGTATCTTTGATCAAGAGGATAACTAGATTTTCTAAAAAACAATGATCAATATTCAAATCATGTTCTTCCTTCATACAACATTTTGTTGGGTTCGTTGTTCTTGTGAAAATAAACTAAATGTAAACATCATTACTTCCAAATTAATAAAGAGAAACGAAAAAGAAAGTTGTAATGAAATTTATTGCAAGTCATCTTCCTCTCCGATCCTCTTATGGTTAATTTAATTAATTTACATGTAACAATCCTTCAAACTAATAATGTTTGGAATCACAAAAAGAGGCAGAAAATTAATTAATAGGGAAGAACAATATTTTTCCTCCTATTTTCTCTTTAATCAAATAAAGAAACTTGGTTGAATATTGAATCAAATTATTTTATATTTTCTTTAGGTTGTAAGTTGTATCCCTTTTATTATCTTCTTATCAATTTATATATATATATATATATATATATATATATATATTAATTATACTATATTAGTATATTATATATAATAAAATAATAATAAATACACATTGGTCCGGTTCGGTCTGGTTCTGCGTTTTTGGTTTCTGGAACCGAGGACCGACCCAATTGTTCGGTTCTGTAAAAATTCAGATCCAGGACCAATCCAAAGTATTGGTCCGGTCCATTTTTGACTGGCTCGGTCCGGTTCCATTGGTCCGGTCCGGTTCCGAAAAACTTCTGCTCACCCCTAATTTCTTCCAATCATGCCTCAATGTTATTAATTAGGTGTCATTTCTTTAATATGGTGACAAACTTCAATTTATTATTCCAATCATGCCTGACTTTTTCATATATTTACGAGTCAAAAAGAAATATCACTTTTTGTATTGATCGATGCAAAAAATTAATTATCGATGCATAATTTTTTATTTGCGAAGCCCAATTTTTGCATTGCGATGCCCAAATTTGGGCAGTGGCTTTTGAGCTGCGCCCAAAAAAAATTACCGGCACACAAATTGGGAAAATGACTTTGTGTACGCGCATTTCCTTCATTAATGATATTTTCGTCGTTTTCCCCCCAAAAAGTGCACTGTAGCGGTTTTAAAAAATAATAATGGACTTTTGTGATTATAATTCCACCGCATAGTACCTGCCCGGTTATCACCCTTCAAAAAATTGCTCAGGGGTACCTTTTGTCAAATTTTTAACCCCTCGAGTCTCGTCTTCTTCTTTTTTTTTAACCGTAAAAAAAATACTTTTATACAATAGTTTCAAAAATGCCCATATATGTCTCATTCCACAGCTCCAACATTTCTTCCATAGATCCAACGTATTCTTCATAAATTGTTCGAAAATCACAATTGTTACGACAACGAAACGGGGATCGATCTGTCCTGTTAGGTCACATGGGTCAAGGGGTAGCACCCTATTGTCGGGGTTCGGGGGAAACGCCTGATTTTTTCGATTCATTAAGTACAATACTGGAATGGATCTGGGCTGTGTTGAAAGATTTTTCAAGACTGACGAAGGAAAAATGGGGAGAATAGGACTTACAACGAAGGAGGAAGGAATAAAAAGGCAGAAGAGATGCAGTAAAAAATAGTTTGCATCAGTATGCATCTATTTTCAATCGCGATGCGTTGATTTGAATTTTACGAGGTATCAATTTGGAGTCCCGATGTGACGACCCGACCCTAAACCCAACATGGAGTTCCCGGGCCGGACCGACCAAATAAGGACTACAATTCATGCAAGGACACTTTTTCAAAATGGACGTGACGCAACATTAGACACGTAAACCGACTCGGCACCAAAAGGCCCAAAAACTTTTAAACTTTTAAACCTGATAAAACAGTTTAAATCACATCATCGATGACTTTAATACTAGAACCCAACAACTAAGCAATATTTAAACTATATAACACACCTCGACGCTAATTGTGCCGAAGGAACAACGAAAATAAAATAAGAGCTAATGGTGTGCTCAGCGGAAGCAAATACTAAGTGAACCAAACTAGCTACTATAAACAAGGCTCGGCGTACATGCGTCAGCACTCAAAATAAATACAAGTTACTACAAGTATTCAACAGCATGTCAAAGTACAAATTCCCGAGTCTATATGACTCGTTTTACCCAACATCCTTGCCAAAAGAACCATCTATGACAACCTTCTCCAAAAGAGATCCCTGGCTAGCGCGAACACGACTCCTCAACGGGAACTGCCCGGGCAACTCGGATCTAAGGAAAACAAAATTAAAGGGGGTAAGTCATAAAGACTTGTAAGTTATTAATATGCATGTAATGACATAATGTAAGGCATACATAGCAAGATATCATATTTGAATATCGTGGCATAATCAAGAACATATTAATATAACCACATAATTCGCATATCCATGATGGCACGTTGTTTTCACATAAGTGCTCGAAAGTAAATCACATAGAGATAGGATATGTTGTCGAACCGGTGCAGTTGCGTAGCTCCTGCAATATGCAGTGTTAAACTATATCGTGCATGAGATACCCGTGATTAGTGTATTAAAGTACATAGAACTCTTCTCGGGCAAATGACAAGTCAATGCGCTCGTATTGATTACGTTAAAGAGGCTACTTTCCCACTGCGGCCCACGGTGGAGGGATGTGTGGTAAATCTGGTACGACGATCCATCACTACCACGAATGCCATAATTTGTGATGGCGATGCATCGTCCCACCATCGACTCGACCAAGTATGCTAGTTTGACTTAAATACTATGAACAAGCAGTGTTTACTCGCCATTAAATCAAAGAAGGATTAAGCTTGACAAGAACGAGTTCATCTGATATCAAGTAGGTGTTAAACTCTACTAAATACTCACGATTATGCATGTTATTGCTATAATTACATAAATCACATTTTGAGCTCATAATGAGTCTCGAAGGCACAAATGTCAAATCATGAACATGATTCAATCCAAGTCTCGAAAGCTAGTTAACTAGTCAAACGAACCCTAAACGTTGTAGGGATCGAATGTGGAGTCAGTGATATGCAATAGCTCTCTGACTTCGTTGAGTCATTGCTACGTTTTCGTCCAAATGGGGTATGAATGCTATAAGCATATCAAGCCCTCTTCTAAGTTGTCGATTCGTGACTAGTTAGGTTGCCAATCCATTAAGAAACCCTAGCATAGTAAGTTCACAATTTCACCTAATAGTGAAACCCTAGGTTGGTTATTTCAAAAGCAAACCCTAGTTCAACAAGTTCATGAACAATAATTCATCCAAATCATAGCTTGAACATATTTCAAACTAAAGCCCTAAGAAATATCACTAAGCATAGATTCATGGAAAAAAAATCTCACAAATCAACCAAACATGAAAACATGATATAGGCATGGTATAACTCATTTCTAGCATATACCAACAAAAAGATGAAGCTAGAATGTTAGATAACATATCATACATATATATAGGGGATTAGTAGATTACCTAGACCTCTTAAAGGCCCAAAAAACAAAAATAAGCCAGGGATTATTGATCTACAAGTCGAGGTCTTCGATTCGGTGGTCTCAGATCAACAATTGGGTCACCGAAGCTTCGTGAACCCTCTTCATAAACACCAATCTCACTACCAATCACCCACACTCAAGCTCTCTCTATTTGAGGTCTGAAATATTTGGCGAATGACTAAGTTATTGGAGTTCTCTTGCAAGAGGAAAGGTCACTAAGGATTAGGGAGTTAGTGGGGCAAGTGTCATGTCCCTATAGGTTGACTAATTAGGGTTAGGTTCCCTAATGAGGTCTTAGGGCTAAATAATTACAATTAGGCTTAGTTTAGGCTAATTAGGGTCTAACACAAAGGTTAGGTCTGATTTAGGTCAGACTTAGTAATGGTCATTAGGTAATTCCCCAACAAAAGAGAAAATATCTCAATGCGGGAAGAGGGGGGATGCTGCCGTATCCCCCTAAGCAATGCAACCGCATTGTCTTGGGTCTGAATTTGGTGAGCTTTCCGTAACTCATGCGAGCACCAATGCGAGGCCAATGCGACCGCATTGAGATCTGGGAGGAAAAGTTAAGGTTTTTGGCTCTAAAATGATCCCAAACAACCCTATATCCTACATGGTTGATTCCTCACTCAAAACATAACCGAAACAGGTCTGAACATCAACTGAAATGAGAAAGATCGATGGTCGAAACACAATACGAACACCCAACAACTCTGATACTTAACAATCACGCAAGGTACACAATCAAGATCAAGTTAAGGACTAAGGTAAGGTGTTCAAGAACTCCAGCCAACCAAGACCAATATAGGATACAAATCAAAGGCAAGGTAGGGCATTACAAACCGTATGTATATAAGTGTCTAAACAAGGCAATTGAGTCTCTTAACTCAAGGTCAAGCATGTATTGGGAAACACCAACACAATCAAACATTCATTAAGCATACTAAGGCCCAAAGTGACTGAGCTAAACTCAAGAATAACCAAGGCAACACTAGAACCACAATAAACAAATGCAAGAATAATGCAAGGCATATAAGTCTCAATATGCAACTATGAACTTAACCAAATAAAGGCAAGTAAGTTAGGCCTATTATGCATATCTCTAGCGTGTTAAGCATACATGTTAAACAAGTAGAGGTTTGGGTCTTTACACCCGATGCATCATTATGAAATGAGAGTTTTGATGTATGATTGTGAGTATCGCAATTCATGATTTGTGCATCACGATTAATGATTTATGCATCGCGATGCACATAAGCATTCATCAAAATCATGCATCGCAGTTGAATTTTATGCATCGCAATGCCTAGAGTAAGTGATCCATAGCGCGACTTTGGTTCATTAAGAGTATCGTAGTATTTTTGCCCCAAAAAGTGTCTTTTTTCGGTTAAAAAATATATTTTGTAGCGGTCCGAACTTCACCATTGTTTTTCTTCATATTGTGAGAACCTCGTTGTGAACGACGATTTGGTTTCAAAACTTGAGCATGTGGAATACGCTCGGTCTCATGTGGACTCTAAAAATATATCAACATGAGTCACCACTTCCGTTTATAAAGGAACGATAAAAAATATAGATTTAATGGGTTTGGGGGCTAAGTTACGAATTGAGAAGGTGTGAATCACCCAACTGACCCTTTCGGTTTCAAAGTTGCAAACATGCTTGAATTCTAAATGGTAAGGCTCCGTTTGTTTCACGGAAAATGATTTCCGGAAAATGAAAAGATTTCATTTTCAAGTGTTTGGTAAATCTTTTGAAAATATGCCGGAAAACATTTTCAGATATTTGACAAATACACGGAAAATGTTACGGAAAACAATATATGAATAAATACAAAAAATATATTCTAATATTAATACATTTATTGAATATAAAATAGAGTTGAAGTTTAAGTAATTTTCTTTTAATAACCCCCCAATTTATCATTAATTGTGTCAAATCAATAAGTTCCATCTTTTTTCAAGCTCACAAAGATTTTTTATTAATAATTGATATGAAAATTGTTTTAAAAAATAAAATAAATAATATTTGGGACGTCCTTAAATAATAATATAATATAACGGATACTAATTTTATGACGTAGTGAATATTTCTTAATATTATAATTTATAAATAATGTGCACAAACTTCATTTATATTTCTAAACAATTTATTTGTTGAGTGAAATATTATGCGTGTATGTAAATATGTGTAATTTTGGAAGGGCACGAAAGGTTGCTCAAACATTCGGAAAATGACTTACGGAAAATAAATCCATAAGTCATTTTCCGGAAAAGAAAGCTTCATTTTCCGTTGACTCGGAAAAAGTTTTACATTGACTACATTTTCCTAATATTACCAAACACCGAAAAATGATGAAAACGTTTTTCGAAAGACATTTTTCGTGAAACAAAAGGAGCTAAGTCTCTTGTCATGGATTAATCACAATTGGACAACATGAGTCAACTAGAGTCAATAAAGAGTTTATAACATGGATTAACACATTGGAACATTAAGTAAACAACACTAATCAATTTAGACATAAAAAGTCACTTAGCTTAGACCCGACAATATTAAAATCATAAAAACATGTTAACATTACTAACACACGGACCATGTTAGCATTACTAAGCTTTTTCTAAACATGATGAAAATAATTATTTCTTTAGAGAATAACTTTTAAACAATTTTATGACAAAATTAAACTAGCTCAAAATGAAATAAAAAATTATATATATATATATATATATATATATATATACACAAATTACTGACTATATTTTAGTATTTTTAACACGTAAAAAAAAAGAGTTAGAAAATATACCTACTCCAAAAAATATGTAGTGCAAAAGATAAATATTGTGGTAGAAACGAGTGAATCTCGAGCCTTAAATTTTATCTCATTTTCTTGATTTTTTATTGGTTTGGTTGTCCTCTTGTTGTTCAAGGGATGTTGTTGTTGTTGTTGTCTGATTTTCTTCTCCCGAACGATGAGCCGAAAGGGAGAGAGAGAAAGTTTGATTTTTTTTTTCGTGGTGGCTCTCGGTAGTAAAAACCGAGATAGAGGAACTGATGGATGGATGTATTGAGTAGGGCTGTCAAAACGAGTTTGTGGGGTGGGTTTACTTATGAAACTAATAAGCCCGTTATAAAATGGGTCGGGATGGGTTTGCCCACAAACATGATGGCCCCTAAAATCCTTGGTCCAGCCCACCCCACGTAGGGTTGTCGGCAAAACGGGCATGCCCGCAATACACGCACATCCCCACTAGTAAACATGCACATCCTCGTATCCTGATAAAGAACTTCCCTAATAAGTGCTTTTGTTGTTTCAATCTCACATTAGAAAGAATCTCCAAAGATTGGTCAATGGAAGCCAATTTCCCCTCCATAAGAAATGTCCAGTACACACTTATGAAAAAAGAAAAGAAATGTCCAGCACACAAAGTATTTTGGGCTGTAGGCATGGGTCAAACCTATTTGATTGGCTTAACTCTCTCTTAAAATCAACAGAACCCAAAATATTTGGCTGGCTAGTTGTTGAGTTGATAAAGAACTGTGTACTTGCACTGCCGTCTTCGTCACATGACTGTAGCATTTTTCTGTTCAAAGACAAGAAAAACGAAGAGCTGACCGACCTCTACTGGGTTGCTGTGACAAAGAGGTGGTGTCGTCGTGCCGGATCTGGAAGCAGGATGACTTGATTAAGTTGACTTTTGAGAGAGAGAGAGAGCACAGAGAGTCTTAGAGAGAGAGAAAGAGAAAGATGCGCAGAGCCGGAGCCGGCGAGTCGCAGTCGGATGAGAAGATGATGAAGACGGAAGGGCGGAAGGAACTAGGAGTCTAGGAAAAGATGATGGTTTGATATTTAGGTTTTCACTTTTCAATGTTAGACTGAAGTCAACTGGATGAATATTGAATTGAATGGGCATGGACCATTGGAGTATTGGACCGCCTCCGCCTGGCTGTGAGCATATGGGCTTTATCTTTTACTCCTCCGTCGCAAATTATCGTCTCCTTTTCGCTTTTTAAGTCAGTCAAAATAATTGTCACTTTAAAAGCTACGCATTTTTTTAGAATATCACTTTTACCACTTTACCCTTACTTTTCACCTTACTTTAATTATGGGACACATACACATGGACTTTAAAGGAAACTACACATTAAACCAATATTAATAATCCAGTCAAATAGGTTTTCTTAAACGGTGCGTCGGGTCAACCAGGACAATAAATTAGGGACGGAGGGAGTAACTTTTTAGGGGAATTTCAAGTGAGTACAATTTTGAAAACATGTTTTCATCTAGAACCATCAATTTTTTGGATATTTCATATAGCTTCTGAAATTCTTTGTCGAATGACAAAAATGTCGTTAATGAAAACTACGATCTTAAAAAATCGTCGATCGGGCGTCGAAATCAACGATGCCAAAATCAATCGATGCGAGGCGATCGAAATCAACGATGCAAAATCAACGATGCGGCGTAATCATTTGATGTCAAAATCGACTGATCATCAATCGGCTGATCGCATCGAAATCAACGATGCCAAAAATCAATCGATGCGAGGCATCGAGGAAATCAACATAATTGATGAAATCGAAAAAAAAATCAACGATGCGGCATACATAAATCAATTTAAAATCAAAATGATAAGTAGATAACAAACATAATTGAATGAAATCAAGGAAAAAAGTACATCAATTTCAATATCATCGTTATACACACAATTAGATACTTAAATCAATCACTTAAACAATCCAAATCTAATAATACATTGAAATTTCAATTGTTTTTAGATACATTTAATGTGGATGGAGCATTAAAATCACGAACGAGAGGAGGGAGGGAAAGATCTCATCTCGATCTCTCCGATCAGGCAGAAGCTACAGGCAGAGCGCCTATGCCGGTGCCTCGGCCAGATTATCATCCTGCTCGGACTCTCTACTCGGAGCTACGGCGCCTCGAATGCTATCACGATATCTCATATCATCTCGACTACGGTCATTTGAAACCCAGAGGAAGATTCGGATAAATTAGGCGGTTTCTTGTTGAGTTTGCTTTGGATGGACTCAAGTTGGGCTAGCTTTTGAAGCTCGGAATCCTTGGAGGGATAGAGGAGGAGGCTTTGAAGGCTGGTGAGGAGCGAAGAAGAGGTAGAGAAGGCGAGCCTGCATGCAGTGCGGCATTGTCATTACCATTCTTTGGTGGAGCAAGAGCGAGCCTTGCTTGAATCTAGCGGTGCCACCGCTGCGGGTGAGCTCTTAAGTACTGTGCGCCTTTTCTTCTTCCATCGATATCGATAGATTGATTGATTCGGGGAGGAGAGACAATGTCGATGAGCTTTCCTTCGGGCGTTGAAGTTTTAAATTGCTCCTCCTTGGAAGAATTATCAGTTAAGCGTCTTCGTGGTATCACAGCGGCTCACCGCCTTGATAATCGGACTGGATTAGCGGCGTCTTGATTGAAAACTCTATGCTTGAAGGAGCTTTACAGACGGACATCTTCGTTGGGAATGGTGTTAATCGGGGAAGATGGCCAGGCATGATAATTGGAGGCGATAATGTATTTTTACTCAAAAATGTACCTAAAAGATATGTCTAAAAAATGACTGGATTGATTTGAAAAAATATTTTAAAAAATGTACCGGCTTGTAATTATTCCTAACTTTTTAAAGATTGAGAAATTACGGGCTGCCCGTCACCGCCCCGCCCCGATCTGTAAAAGCTGCAGTTCGTGTGGGTAATGCCCGTGAGGCTTGCTCCCAAACGGTCCTCAATTTCATCGGCCCAATCTGCCCTAAGAGGTGGCCGGGGGGGAGGGGGGAAGCCCGTTTTGACAGCTATAGTATTGAGGGAGAGCTGAGGCTGGTTTTTTTTTTTTGGGTTCTTTGTCTCTTTGTTTTTTAAAGTGAGAGAGAGGGAGATAGGTGAGGCCGATCCCCTTTTTTTGGCTGCCATTTTTCATGTGAGAGAGAGAAAGATCTTATGTATATGGAAAATGAAAGGGGGAAAGTTTATAGGCTGAGGGAGTTGTAGGGGGCAAGTAACGGAGAAGGGAGTAGGTGAATTTTGTATTAGGGAGGGGGCGCGCCTGCTTCCTTCTTTTTGGTTTCTTTTTTTTTTCCTTCCTTATTATTCTTTTTTCTTTTCTTCATTTTCTTGATTTCTTGATCTTCCTTTTTTAGAACCATTGTCTCTGAAACATATAAAAAACTTGTATTAGTTCATTTTGCGATAATTATTGGACAATGTAAAATAGATGTAAGAAATTAAGGTGTTTACAGAGCCCCTCGACGATAGAGTTTACGAGTAAATGAACGTCGTTGATAAGAATAGACTCCCAATTTCGGATAAAAACGAAAAGGTATGGCTGAACCTATTATGATAATAGTCCTACGTATCCTAAATAGGAATCAAGCCAAAACGTAGGTCAAAGGTAAAACATCTGAGATGGTCGAGCCATTGAAAGACTGCCTACGTATCCTCAACAGGAATCAGACCAAACGTAGTTTAATGTAAAACATCTGAGATAGTCGGCCCATTGAAAGGCTGCCTACATATCCTCAATAGGAATTGGACCAAACGTAGTTCAAATGTAAAACATATGGGATGGTCGTGCCTACTGAAAGGCTGCCTACATATCCTTAAAAACAATCACACCAAATATAGTTCGAAGGTAAAACATTTGAGATGGTTGGGCCATTGAAAGGCTGCTTACGTATCCTCAATAGGAATCATACCAAATGCAGTTCAAAGGTAAAACAACGGAGATGGTCGGGCCATTGAAAGGCTACCTACGTAACCTCAATAGGAATCGATATAGTTTGAATGTAAATAATCTGAGATGATCGGGTCATTGAAAGGCTGCCTACATATCCTCAGTAGGAATCAGACCAAGAGTAGTTCGAAGGTAAAACATCTGAGATGGTCGAGCCATTGAAAGACTGCCTACGTATCCTCAATAGGAATCAGACCAAACGTAATTCAAAGGTAAAATATGATGATGCAAATCTATGATCCTACAAATTTACCTAGTAAACATGATAGAGCATATAATACTTCTAGGGATCTACCCAGTAAACATGATGATGGAAATTTATGCTCCTAGGAATTTACCTAGTAAACACGATAGAGTATCTAATGCTTTTAGGGATCTACCTAGTAACCATGATGATGAAAATTTATGCTCCTAGGAATTTACCTAGTAAACAAGATAGAGTATCTAATGCTTCTAGTGATTTACCTAGTAAACATGATGATATAAATCTATGCTCTTAGGAATTTACCTAGTAAACATGATGGATAATCTATGCTTATAGGGATCTACCTAGTAAACATGATAAAAGTCAAATGCAATTAAAACATGTAATTTTAAGGATTCAAGGCAACTGTATCTTTTGAGGTCTCGTCGGCGATGCTTTGACCTACCATGGACATGATGTGCCATCTTTAGCACGATTAATATGTCATCTTCGACAGGATTGATTGATGTGGCATCGTCGACAAGATTGATGATGTGGCGTCGTCGGCAAGATTGATGATGTGGCATCGTTGGTAGGTTTGATTGATGTGCCATCGTTGACAGGATTGATTAATGTGTCATCGTCGGTATGTTCGATTAATGTGGCATTGTCGATAGGATTGATTACGTGCCATATTCGGCAAGATTGATGATGTGCCACCGTTGGCAGGTTTGATTGATGTGCCATCGTCGACATGATTGATTGATGTGCCATCTTCAACATGATTGATTTATGTGACATCGTTGGTAGGATTGATGTGTCTATGATACTTACTAGGGAGTATCTCTTCCTCAAATAGGCATTTTCGATCCTCAAATGTTTATGTTCTCAGTTTGAATTTTTTTCATTTTCGTTCCTTAGTTGTAAGTTGGCATGATTGAATTGCGGGCCATTGGTAACACATTGTTTCGCAGCTATGGAAGCTTTTGATGAAGATTGATATTGACGGTCCTTGGAAGGCGCCAACAGAAGACTTATATGTTGTACGGGGGCCGATGCGGCAAACACTTGACAAGATAAAATAATGTAATGACAAGATGTGAGCTAATATGGCATGTTGATGGAAAAAGTTTCTATTTTTTTTCTTCAAAATAGGACTCTTGACATGGGTGTGTGCACGTTGTTTCTTAAACATTCTAAGACAAGACGGGTTAAGGGATGGAAATGTGATAAGAAAGATTAAGATGTGGCTTTTGGCCGGCTCTACAAATCTTGCAAGTATAAGATTTGATGGTGACTTATGGGTGAAGGCGGATGAAACTTTTGGGTCACTTTGATCATTTGAGTAGTACATCATTCGAAATTTGATTTCAATCATAAGTTCGGTGAATCCTACTCTTTGATGCCTCTGAAGGGACCTTTTTTTTATACTATAACTTTTGCCTAGGCCACCCTTTTGGGTTTTCAACCTAGCGAGTTTTTTTTTTCTTTTCTGTTTTTGAACCTCACAGGGAGCCTCGTCTTCTAATGTATATAATCATTGTTGATGGAGAAGGATCATGTTTTTGCAGATGAAAAGGGTGTAGCCCTTTTGTGCCTTTTGCGAGATGGAACATACAGATACCTCCAAAAAAAGATGGGAAACTCGATGGACAATTCATGAGTTTAGTGGGGAAGGCCTAAGAAAACTTAATTGACAAGTTATATGAAAATGTTAGGGAAGCCCCAAGAAGACTTGATGACGAGTTTTGTAAAATTGTTGGGGAAGCCCCTATGAAGACTCAATTGATGTGAAATTGCTAGAGAAGCCTCAAAAAAACTTGATCGGTGAGTTTGAGAAATTTATGGGGAAGCCCCAGGAAGACTCGATCAATATGTTTTGTAAGATAGATAGCGGAAGCCCCTGGAAGTCTCGATTGACGAATTTTATGAAATTGCTTGGGGAAGCCCTTGGAAGATTTGATCAATGAATTTTGTAAGATGGATATGAGACAGCCACCGAAAGAATTGATTGATATGTTTTGTATGATAGATAGGGGACAACCATTAGGAAGACTCGATTGAGGAGAAAATTAAAGGAAAAGAAAAAAAAACATGCTTGAAAAAACGAGAACGACTCTAATGAACAAAAAAAGGGTCGGGATTTAGAGTTCACTCTATTGTCGAGTATCACATGATTGGTGGATTATGGACCCTTCTTGGTAATTATCGTTTGATGATTTTTTTTGTATGGATTAGCAAGAATTTATCTTGACTTGGATCATGTTACAACCGATTGAAACAAAGTTTTCGTTGGCAAATGGGTTGGGATGCAAATTTTGAGTGTTTGCGATGGATTGGCTTTTGGGCTATGGGATTGGTCATCATTGAATGAGTGATTATTGATTGACTTGTTGCTCGAGAGAGGGTAAGTTATTTCCTTCCTTTTTTTGTAATCCTTGGAGCAAATAGGAAAATGATGAAGGAATGTCATCTCTCTTTGTATTGAGCAGGTGAACGGTCAATCTTGGTTGATATAACGGTCCGGCAGCCCAAGTTTTGGGAAGCTCGACCACAAAGATAACTTTTAGATCGATTGAAGATGTAGGATCTTTGCTTAGGCTGGGGTTGGGTATTCAAAGAAAGGTTTGGGATTTGGTTTGGTACAAATTGAGTCTGTGAGTCCCAAAGAGCACAATAATAAGCTAGAAGGGGGGGTTGAATAGCTTATTAGACACTTAAAAACTTTTTAAGTAAGTTCATTTGACAAGCACTTGCAATCTATTGGGAAGATTGAAGTAGCGGAAGTCTTGCAAGGAAACAGGTTCAAGTCTGCCGATTAAGGACTACCGGTAGACTTGACTGAATACTCAAGTCTGCAGTTGAGGATATAGGTAAAGGAAATAGTAAACAGTTCAAGAGTAAACAAGCAGTAAAGGAAGAACACAAGTATTTGGGATGGTTCACACTATAAAGAGTGCTACGTCCACCACCAAGGCAGTCAACCTTGGATTTAAAAGTGCATTATGTTTTCCATTAGTTCTATTACAAGGAATATACCCAATGGATCGTGTACAAAAATATTGACTTGTGTTTGGGGGTTTGGGAATTAAATATCTGGGTAAACAAGATATTTAATTCGTTCAGAAGAATAGTTATGAAGGATAACAACAAGAAGTTAAAAGATAAGTGTTGATGCAGGTCTTCTTGTTGTTGTCGAGGACTTCTTGATCAGTTTAAGATCTTGAATGCACTGAGTATAAAGACTTTGAGTTGTCGAAGATTTTCAAAGCATTTCGTCAAGTGTTTATCTTCAGTCTTTAATGGAGGCATTTATAGCTGGAGCATTCTGAAGATCCGTTGGGAAAACGAAGTGTAACAGCTCTATTAGGTTGAATGCATTAAATGCATGGAGCTGTCTTGATGGTTTCGTCTTCACATTGCAGGCGGGGAGTAGGTGCGAGACATTTGCGAGGCGGTAGGAGAGCAATCCGAATGTCAGATCTGCAAGAGTTGGATACTGCATCAGGTGAGAGTCATTCACGCTTCTATCACTATTCGATCGCTGAAAGTCTTCCCCGCTTTTCGGAAAGCTGTTTTAGGCATGTCTGAGAAGCCAGGGAATGTCTAAATTTAAATTTAAACCGATAAGGATAAATTTAATTAATCCACTAAGACTTGTTTGACTGGACACGTCATGCTTGACCATGAGCAGACAAGGTCTGCCGCTGGCTGCTGTTTGCAGGTCTTCCGGTGAAGCACAACTGAAGTCTTCCGCTTGAACCTGTGAAGCCTATTAAACAAACTATTCTTTGGCAAAGTTCTATACATATTTACCACGCTAATTGATACGTAGCCCAATTAGCCACTAATGTATAAAACTAATGTAATGTATGAGCAGATATAAATCTAGATATAAATGAGAATCAACAGAGTCTTTGGACAAGGCCTTTTAATTTTTTGGTGCACGACAGGTTTTTTTGAAGAGGCGATGTTTTGGATTTGGAAAGGTTTTTGTATGAATTGGGCTTTGGAGTTCGGAAAATGGTTTGGTGTGAAATAAGTTTTTTTTTGTTGACAAGGGTATGAGTTTGGAAAGGGTTTAGGTGTATGGTAGAAAGACCTGGTGTTATCCATAACAGCTAGATCTCAATTGGTGGGCAAGTGAAGTGTGCTAGTGGTCTTCAAGTCTGCTAGTCCAAGGCTTGTGTCGCACACAGTTTCCTTAAAATAGATTCATCCCTTCCCGTAGATGTTTGGAAGCTCCGATGGATGTCTGTCTCCCAGGATACAACAGAGACAATGAAGACACCTTGAGCATGAAGGTTTCCGGTGAACTGAATTTATGTCTGACTTTATCACCAAACATAAATTATAGGAGGTCAAAGAAGACGCTAGCAAAATGCAAAGTAGAGAGAGTCTGTAGTGATTGTTCTTGATCGTGTCTTTCAATTGTGGGTGTAATCTCTTTTTATAGGAGAAGACACGAGACTAATTAAATAACCACATTGATGATGAAATAATTCCATCATCAATAGGTAAATAATTAACAAAACGTGGGTTGGTCTGAACAGACAAATTTGGTTCGACATTTGTATCCGCGGGACGTGCTCGCACATGAGTACGATATCCCGAAGGCTAAACTGGACCATGATTTGCACCCCCCTGTGCAGGTGTGCGCGATAGAGAGCCTCTATTCTATACAAGCTTACCACATATGACATTTGTATATAAACCACTCAAGCTTTTGTTAATTTCTCAATGTGGGATAAACCCACTTCCAACAACCACACTTTAATAAATCATAACTTATTCATCCAAACACCAAATTGGACAAATAAATATATGATTTCGATGTTCTCACGGAGTAGAACATGATTCCACAATTATCCTTGTCATTACACAAATGACACGTGAAGAAATCTGTGCCACGACATTGCACAATTTCATTCTTTAAACATATTTTTTCCAACAAGAATGGCATCTGGCCTCCCATGCAAAAAAAGCAACCCGGCTGGGGGATTTAGACTTCCAGATCAATTGCCAAGGAAAGACTATATAATCTCTACAAGAAAGGATATCAAAATAAGACTTATCAGGACTGTATAATCTCTACAAGAAAGAATATCAAAATAAGACTTTGAAACATTTAGTTCTAGTATCCTTCCACCATACCTTATCTTCTCTTAATCTACCAACCTCCTCGGGGTGGATCAGTTCAAAGAATTGCAAAAACTGCTTCAATTCCCAGTCATGGATGTTTCTCCGAAATAAAGGATTTCAGACCCCTTTGCCATCCTCCATTTGGAGCACCGAACTAACCAAACAATCGTTATCTTGGCTATGTTGAACATACTCGGAAACAATTTCCACAGTTCTTCATCACTACACCGTTTGTCTTTCCAAAACCTTACCATGAGCATTACTAAGCTTCTTAGAAACAAGTGAATCTCGGGCCTTGATTTTTATCTCCTTTTCTTGGGTTTGGTTGTCCTCTTGTTGTTCTAGGGACGTTGTTGTTGTTTGATTTTCTTCTCATGGACGATGAGCAGAAAGACGATAGAGAGTATGATTTTTTTGTTGTGGCTCTCGGTGGTAAAAACCGAGAGAGATGAACATATGGATGGAAGTATTGAGAGATAGCTAAAGCCGGTTTCTTCTTTCTTTTTTTTTTGGCTGCTACCTCCCTTTCTTTGAAGTAAGAGAGAGGGAGATGATAGTGTAACCCCCCGAGCCCGAAAGCCCAGTCTGCTACGCATAGCCCATACATTGGCCTACTGAGCACGCAACACCTTGGGTCATCAGGCCTACCACAAGCCGACCCAAAAGTCCATGTATGATGTTAGTGCCTGATGAGCGCAAGATTTCCACTAATTTTCCCGGGAATTTTCTTTTATTTTGTGCTATTTTTGAATTAATTATGCTTTGAAAATATTATTATTTGTGTTTTTGTGCTTAATGTAGGTTTCCAAGTATAATCGAGCTTTTATACGGTGTTTAGCACGAAGTTCGAGGCAATTCCGGGCTTAAAAGTTGTTTTGGGAATTAATTGGTCAAAGTCCGTTAAGTTCGTCAAGGTTCCAAGGCATTCAGATAGTAACGGAGGCTGAAAAAGCTAACAAAGGATCATTTTGCAAAGCCTGGGAGGAACAGGCCGGCGACGCTAAAATTCAAGACATTAGGGGCACCGGAGCAATTAATAGAAGTTCAGGGAGCCGGCGCAATTAGCTGAAACTCGCCTTTTGAGTTGTCGAAGACCGGATGGAGACACGTGGCGCAATCTTCCGCTTCCTCTCCACTAGCGCGGCCCGCGGCCTTCTTCACGGATCCGGGTATGACCCGCGTGTTCCTGACCCTTCAGCCCATCTTCCACCCCGCTTCTCTCTCTCTCCCTCACCCATTTCAGCCATGGTTTGACCCGCGAAACTCCCTGGTTCGACCCCCCTGACCCAGCGTGCCCAGCCCCTTTTTCTTGCCCAATTTTGTCCCTAACTTTCTTCTGTGCTGCCGAAATTGCCCCTGCTTGTCCGGCCTCTCCATTGCGTTCTCCACTTTGTTTCCAGGCAGCTGATTATTCAAACACACCAAGCCCCATTTACGGGCATTAGCCCTAAATGGGGCACCGGCCCCCATTTCCACCAAAATCAACCAATTCCTTTGATGCTTGATCACCATTGAAGGTTTGGAACATCATTTCAAGGGCCAAGGACGCAAATGCAAAAGATTTCAATCCCGGATTCGAGCAACATTGGTTTAATTCTTTCAACCTATCTTTTGGTAAATTGTTGTATATTCTTGGGATGATTTATTTTGTAGTTGTTGAATTGGTTGGTGCTTCAATTATTTATGGAATGCAATTAATTTTTATGTCAAATGTAGTGATTTAATTTAATTTATCTCTTTATTTAGTATATAAGCATGTTGGTTATTATTTTGTGAAATTAATGCTTTTAATTATTTGGCCAATAATTAAATGATTTTAGAAATATTTAGGATCTGCGAGAGCTACCTATTTATTTCGGACCAATCAATTTAATAATTGGTGTTTTGTGACACACACCGATAGCCGTAATGAGACTAGGTTTGACACGCGATCGAACCACCTTAGCCATTCGCGAGGTCGGAGAGATTAGGGTTGACTATAAGACGCGAGAGCCCGTAGTTAGCCAATTTAGTTGTCTCGGCTACCAACATGACTTGTAGAAAAATATAGAAAGTTTCTTTTTGCGAAGTATTACTCATGCGCTTGGTTATTATTGTGTGTTTTTAATGCTTTTAATGGCGTAGCGAACCATTAGATGATCACTAGAATGATAGGATACGAAGCGAAAGCCCTTCCTGTTATTCCGAAAATCACAATAGCAGTTTGCGTGGCGTGAGACCGAAAGGAGATCGCGCGTAGATAGTCTTTGGATGCTTGTTTACACATGCAGTTATTTTCTCCCCTGTGTTATGTGTTGCGATGATATGAGCCCGTATCAAGGTTGAGAGATAGCTAGATTTGCTATACGTAGCGAAAGCCCGTAGCGAATAAAATAGCGCGTCCGACTACCAAGACTTGAGTTAAAGAAAAGCAAAAAGAGGATTAAATTAAACACCGGCTAGACTAGAAATAATGCATTCCTATATTTCTATCTTGATTTGTTGTTGCCAAACCACCTTCGCAGTAGTGTAGAATTTAATTGCTTTCTAGTTTGTTTTTATTTTTAGATTTTAATTCATTTATTTTCGCTCAAATATAATTAGTTAGCATAATTTCGGTACTTAGTTGGAGTGAGAATTTCGTGCATTCCTCGTGGGATCGACTCGTACTTACGTACTTTATTACTTGATACGGCCGGGTAATCTTGCCCGAGATGCGTTCGCGCACATCAGTGCCCAGTAGTAGTGCATGGCTACCTTATAAATCACACACAAGTCCCACATCTACCCGATGTGGGACTGGGGTATTACAATCTCTACCACTAAAATCCTTGACGTCCTCGTCAAGGCCGAATCATAACCCGGGCAATGCAGGATTCAAGAGGTGGCTCATACAGGGATCAAGAGGTGACTCCCACCTTCTGCGGTGTAGCACTTTGGCCCGCACAGCACTTTGTTCCCACATTTCCGATCGGGATCCACTCTGATACCATTTTTAACGACCCGAGCCCGAGAGCCTAGTCAGCTACGTGTAGCCCACACACTGGCCCACAATTTGGCCACGCACTAACAATCATAACTTAAATCATAAATGTCTCAAATCTCATAATAATTAAATCTTAAACACCATTGACTAAAATCAAAAGTAAACTCAAAGTAACTCAATACAAAATTAATCTGATACTAAACATGAGTCTATAATTTATTCAATGTACTATCAAGTGATTCGATAAGAAATGACTAGATCTAAAATTCTCGGAAACCATCATCTTGGTCTACCCGAGCCGAAATCCTCTATTAAATCTTACTCATTATCTGAAAATTAAAGATGAGTATGAAGGGGTGAGCGAACAATGCTCAGTAAGTTCGTATACAACCTCTCCGGTTACTAAGGAGGAGTTGACCAGAAACAAATCAGAGATGAATATTTTTAGAATATTCAAAATTCATTATTCAAATATCGATTAACGGAAGTAATTATCAAATTTTGATTTAAGTGAGTAAGAATCCAAATGAAAAAAAAACGTACAAAGGTGACTCGAGTAACCAACTGTCACCACTCGTCTCATACCGATTGAAGACAATTGACTACTTACAGAATTTCATGATCACATAAGCAAATTCAAATATTTACTTCGAAGAGTTTCGATAGTTCGATAAAATTGGTATATCCGAATAACCATACCACTAGCTAGGTGGCATTCGATATTTTAGTTGTTCGATAATCATATCCACTAATCAAGTGGAATTCGATAAAATCAGTAATTCAATAATCATATAGCCGGCTTAGTGATCATGGTGGAATTTCAAGGAATACAATGTTACAACCAAATTATGCATCGCGAAAAGAATCATATTTTTCATATCAAACAACATCTCACATGACGCTCGATAATTATGTGAGAATTAATCAAAGAATAAAAATCATGAATTCGAAAGAAGTGTAAACGATAGAGTTCAAATTCAAATGCCGATTTAAAATCGAAGTACGTTTCAAAGAAGCATTAATATTAATGAACTAAATGAAAACCTAACGAATGACACATAAAAGATCGGAAACCTAAAAGAGGTATAATCCCTTACCTCGAAATGCTTAGCGTAGATGATTCCGCAACACAATTGATCGTTCTAAGCCATCTTGTCAAATTCTAAAATTACAACGTAATAAGTCACTAACTAATATTATTCTACTAATTAATTTCTTACGTTCATACCAAATCATAATCATCAACGATTAACATATCCTAAACGTACACTTAATACTAATTTAAATTAAAACTTCTAATAAGTACCTTACCAAATGTATTAAAAATATTAATATATATTTTCTTTATAAAATACAACTTGTTGATACTACAAAATACTCTTATTAAAACCTTATAAAATTTTATTCACCAAAAGTCCAACTTACATACTAATAATGTTGGCTTTCAAAAAAAAATATATATATCATTAGTAATCATAGTTATTTTAGATTTTGCAAAAAAAAAAAAATGAAAATAGACCAACACACGCACACACACACACACACACACTAACACATGCATTCAACACGCACACACACACTGTACACACACAAGCACACACATTGTACACACACTGGGTCAACACACACACAAGCACTGTACACGCTCTGCTCATGCATTATAGATGTATATTATATATAAATCTAATTATTGAAGATATATATTATATCTATATCATTGTTAATCAAGGAAGAAAATCTGAAATTGCTATACATGTTAGTGCTGCCGCCGAGCTCTCTCTCTCTGTAGTTTCTTTTTTTTTTTTTTGTACTTTTCTCTTTTCCTCCCCTCTCAACCCTATTTATATAAAACTCTATTAGGTTTTCTAACCCTAAAGTTAAATGTATCAATTTTAATTAAGTAATATTAATATGAGATTATAATTAAATCTAATCACAAGCGGGTCAAACCCAACCCAATTTAATTAGTTACTAAATAGGTTCAAACCATTAAATTAACACAAAACAATTATAACATTAATTATGTAGGTCCAAAACGATTGTAATTTTAATTAATGTCAATTAATATTTTAGCTAAAATTATCGGGGTATTACACTCTCACCCCCTTAAAAGAAGTTTAGTCCCTAAACTTAACGTACCTAATCAGTCGAAAAGGCTTGGATGTATTTCTCGCATATGTTCCTCTAATTCCTAAGTAGCATCTCTCTCGGTGTGATTAGTCCATTGTACCTTCACGTACGGAATGGTACGTCTTCTCAATACTTGATCTTTCTGGTCCACTATACGAACTGGTTGTTCATCGTAGCACAAATCTTCCCGCAATTGTGAGGTTCAAAAGCAATTACGTAGCTTGGATGTGGGACGTATTTCCTCAACATCGACACATGGAACACATTGTGGACTCCTGAAAGCGTATGTGGTAATGCAAGCCTATAAGCGACTTCCCCTCCCCGATCCAATATTTCAAAAAGACCTACAAATCTCGGACTGAGCTTCCCTTTAATGCCAAATCTCATAACTCCTTTTGTCGATGAAACTTTGAGAAACACATGATCTCCACTTCAAACCCAAGTTCGCGATGACGCTTATCAGCATACGATTTTTGTCTACTCTGGGTCGTAAGGAGTATCTTCTTGATCAACTATACCTTATCTGAAGTAATCTTGACAAGTTCTGGCCCCAGCAGTTGCCTCTCGCCTACTTCATTCCAACACGTAGGTGATCTACATCTCCTTCCATACAATGCTTCGTACGGTGCCATACCAATACTCGCATGAAAGCTATCATTATACGTAAACTCAACCAACGGCAGGTGGTCATCCCAATTCCTTTGTAAATCTAAAGTACAAGGCCTAAGCATATATCCTCCAACGTTTGTATGGTTCGTTCTTACTGGCCATCTGTCTGTGGATGGAAAGCCGTACTCATGCTCAAATTTGTGCCCAAGGCCTTCTGTAACCTACCCCAAAACTTCGAAGTGAAACGGGCATCGCAGTCTGAAACTATAGAGACTGGGACTCAATGTAGTCTGATAATCTCGTCAACGTACAACTTTGCTAGCTTCTCCAAAGAGTCATTAATCTTGAAAGCAAGAAAATGATCTGACTTGGTCAATCGATCTACTATAACCCAAATAGCATTGTGCCCCTTTAGCGTTCAAGGTAACCCTACCACGAAGTCCATAGTAATGTATTCCCACTTCCATTCAGGAATCGGTAATGTCTGTAACATTCCACTAGGTCGTTGATGTTCACTCTTAACCTGTTGGCACACTAAGCACTTAGAGACAAATTATGTAATTTCTCGTTTCATATTTTCCCACCAAAACATCTCCCTCATATCTCGATACATCATTGTACTCCCAGGGTGTACTGCAAACCTTAAATTGTGAGCTTCTTCTAACACTTCCCTTTTTAACTCCGGATCCGATGGTACACAAATCCTTCTTCCAAAATGTAGAATACCATCTCCTCCAAGTCAAAAGTTTATCTGAGCCCCCATCTATACACATTCCCAAATTTTCATTAACTATGGATCAACTTTCTGAGCCGTTTTTATCCTTTCTAGTAACTACGGTCAAAGACTCAAACGGCCAAATAACCTTTTCCTCCTCTTACCCGCACTTCTAAACCCAAATTCTTGATCTCTTAGAGAATTCTCTTCTCTTTTGTCAACATTGTTGCCAATGTTCCTCTACTTTTGCGACTCAAGGCATCAGCCACTACATTGGCCTTGCTTGGGTGGTATAAAATGGTGCAGTCGTAATCCTTTATCAACTCTAACCATCTTCTCTGTCTCATGTTCAATTCCTTTTGGGTAAATATGTACTTCAGGCTCTTGTGATCTGTGTAAATCTCGCATGTCACCTCATACAAGTAGTGCCTCCAAATCTTCAACGCAAACACCACTGCGACTAACTCTAAATCGTGGGTCGGGTAATTCTTCTCAAAATTCTTCAACTGTCGTGATGCATAGGCAATCCCATTTCCATCTTGCATCAAAACGCACCCCAGACTCTTCAAAGAAGCGTCACTATAGATCACAAACCCGTTTGTGCCCGACGGTAAAGTGAGAATTGGTGCTAAACCAATCTTTTATTCAACTTTTGAAAACTGGACTCACAGTCCTCTATCCACACAAATTTCATGTTCTTTTGAATCAACTTAGTCAAAGGTGTCACGATCTTCGAGAATCCTTCAACAAAGCGACGATAATATCCTGCTAAACCCAAGAAGCTTCGCACTTCTATCGCGGTCGTCGGCCTTTCCCAACTCACAATAGTTTCAATCTTAGCTGGGTCGACTGAAATTCCATCCTTGGACACAACATGTCCCAAGAAGGTTACTTCCTCCATCCAAAATTCATATTTCTTAAACTTGGCATACAACTTTTTCTCTCTTAATATTTGCGGCACTTACCTCAAGTGTTGCTCGTGTTCTTCCCGGGTCTTCGAATAGATCAAGATGTCGTCAATGAATACAATCATACATCGGTCAAGGAACTTCTGGAAAACCCGATTCATGATATCCATGAAGGCAGTTGGAGCATTTGTAGACATTACCAAAAATTCATAATGCCCGTAGCGAGTTCGAAAAACGGACTTCAAAATATCCTCCTTCTTAACTCTCAACTGGTGATACCCCGAGCGAAGATCAATTAAAAGTAACATGCCCCTTGCAATTGATCAAGCAAGTCGTCAATCCTAGGCAATGGGTACTTATTCCTTATCGTAACCCGATATAGCCCATGGTAATCGATGCACATCCTCATACTCTCATCCTTCTTTTTTACGAATAATACCGGAGCGCCCAAGGTGAAACACTCGGTCTAATTAGATCTTTTCCAATAATTCCTATAGTTGTTCTTTTAACTCCTTAAGTTCTGTTGGTGTCATTATATATGGTACTTTAGAAATAGGCGCCATCCCAGGTGCTAGATCGATTCCAAATTCTACCTCCCGTTCAGGTGGAAGACCAGGCAAATCCTCTGAAAATACATCCTCAAACTCTTTAACCACGGATAGGGACTCTAACTTAACCCCTTCCTTTTGATTATCGATAATGGAGGCTAAATAGCCTCGACAACCATTCCTTAACAATCTTCTCGCCTTCAAGGAAGAAATAATACAAGATGGAACTACTGGCTTAAACCCCTTAAAGCGAAATTCTGCCTCACTAGGTATGCAAAATACGACTTCCTTCTCAAAACAATCTACCTTAGCATGAAACGCAGCTAGCAAATCCATGCCTAATATTAGATCGAAGTCTTCGATGTCTAAAGGTAGCAAATCAATAGGCATTTCTCTATCCTCCAATTTCAAGGAACACGACTTATACACGGTGGTTACGGGGATGGATTCTTTAGTAGGCGTGTCTATAACTAGATCGACTTCCAGACTTTGAGAAGGCAATTTCATACGATGTGCAAGTGTGGTACATATAATTAAGTGTGTGGCACCAGGATCAATCAATGCATATACGTCACAAGAGTAAAGCTGGACGGTACCTGCCACCACGTCATTTATAGCCCTTGCATGTCTAGCTTTCATTGCAAATATCCTTCCTTGTCCTCTAGATTTGGTCTTATCTTCCCCCTTGCTCATTGATTAGCACCACCCTTCGGTGGTTCTGGGTAGTCCCTGGACTTATGGCCCACCTTGCCGCAATTGAAGCATTCCCCCTTAGTCCATAAACATGTCTCAGTCATATGTTTCCCTCTACATCTACCACAAGTCTGATTAGCATTCTGATTTGCGCCCCTGTCCTGATTACGCCATTTATTCTGATTTTGACCCTAGTTCTGGGTACGCCACTGATTCTACTGATGACCTTGATTCTGATTCCGCCACTGATTTTGCTGGTGACCATGATTATAATTTCGGTTTGGCTGGTTGATCCCTGTTATTGTTGCTCTCCGCGTTCTTTCTCTTATTCCCATAGCTATTTCCCCCTTGATGGTTACCATGATTTCTGTCGAAACCATCCTCAGGACCCCTCTTTCTCTCGTCTTTCTTCCTTTGATACTCGGTCGACTCTAGTTCCATTACACGGGCTCTATCAAGCACATCAGTAAAAGAGTCAACCTATAGCTAATCTGGCTATTTAGACCTCTCTCAAACTTCCTAGCTTTTTGACGTTCATCAACAAAAAGGGCAAGAGCAAATTTTGACAACTCGATGAATTTGGCGTTGTACTAGTCAACCGTCATTTTCCCTTGCTCAAGGTTAAGAAATTCCACCAACTTCCCGTCCTTCATACTTGGTGGAAAATACTTCTTGTTGAATGCCTCCACAAATATGTCCTAAGTGATCACTTCAACACCCCGAGATTCTAGTGTAGTCTTCTCATAATCCCACCACTGACCAGTTTTTCCCTGAAGCACAAAGGTTACAAGCTTCACTTATCGTTCACTAGTGCATGTCATCGTCTCGAGGATCTTCCTCATGTGATTCAACCACTCCTCATGTTTCTCCGTGCCACGTGCCCCTGTAAACGTTTTTGGGTTGCGCTTCTGAAAACTTTCTAACGGGTCTTTGCCTGTAGGTTAAGCTGGGGCTACATGCTGAGATGGTGTTGCGTTTCCCTGGTTCATATTTCCCAAGGTCAAGAGGGTAGGGTCTACTGGTGCTGCAGGTACAGGTCCATTAATGTTTGCATTCAGTTAGACCATTTTGGGTGCATTGCCCTTGACGTTCACATTTGGTGGGGGTACACCATTTTACCCCACAATTTCAGATGTGGAGTCTTCCATGACTCTACCAGCTCTAGTACCCCTTCCACGTCCACGAGTTCCAGTGCGACCTCCACGTGCCAATTGGTATTGAGATATAAACGACATGGTGTCAAATAGTGCCTAAAATTCTATCACACTAAAAATGGTTCTCGCTATTCGGTATGATGTAAATGGAAACAACTTACATAATTGTGACATAGCATCAATTTCATTCAAAACTTATTTTATGATCTTATGCACTCAAACATGTATCAATACGGATGATGAACATTCGAATAAATCCTCAAAATTTTATTAATTCTAAAAAAAAAATTCCAACATCTCAAAATTGGATACATTTAGAGTATCTCATGTCTTATGACTAAAACAATCATCTAAACAAACTCACCGACTAGGATGACTATAAAATGAAATAACTAGTATAACGTTCTATTTTATTGTAATACCCAAATCCCACATCGGGTAGATGTGAGACTTGTGTGTGATTTATAAGATAGTCATGTGCTACTATTGGGCACCAGCATCATCCATAGACTTTTGGGTCGACTTGTGGTGGGCCTGATGGCCCAAGGTGCTGCGTGCTCAGTGGGCCAATGTGTGGGCTACACGTAGCGGACCGGGCTCTCGGGCTTGGGTTGTTACAAATGGTATCAGAGTGGGTCCCGACCGAAAATGTGGGAACAAAGTGTTGTGCGGGCCAAAGTGCTACACTGCAGAAGGTGAGAGCCACCTCTTGATCCTCGTATGAGCCACCTCTTGAATCCTGCATCACCCGAGTTACGATTCGGCCTTGAGGAGGGCGTCAAGTATTTAAGTGAGGGAGATTATAATACCCCAATCCCACATCGGGTAAATGTGAGACTTGTGTGTGATTTATAAGGTAGTCATGTGCTACTATTGGACACACTACAAGAAAAGTGACTATTTGTGACCCTTATTATTTGGGAAGGCTAAAAAAAGGTCACAAATACTTTTTTTTGGGAAGGGAAAATTAACCGTCACAATTGCTTAGTATTTGGGACGGTTGAGTAATAGCCTTCCCAAATACATGTTGTTTTGAGACGCTTGTGCATTCCCCGTCCTAAATTTCCTCAATGGTTCCATGTCTCAATATATTAATATATTAATTAAATATATCTCCCCCTATATTTCGCTCTCCCGCGTTCATCTCCCGCGATTTCCCCCAAAATTTCCACCATCGTATATCAGTTTTCCCCCAAATTCCCCCAAGCTAGGTTTCCCAAAATTTAGTCTCCACGCACTCTCTCGTTCTCTCTCTGTCTCTCTGTTGTTCCTTCTTTGCTACATATTTTTGAAGCGATTCCCGTCTCTCGTTGCTTCTTCCACACAGGTATTTCTCTTTCACTCTCTCTCTTTCTCTCTCCCTATTTCTTGTTTGCGTCTCCTCAATTTCCTTCTCCTTCGTACATAATTGCAGCATATATACCAATACCACCAATACCGTTCTCTCTGTTGTCATCGCTACATCCCTCAATTTTCACCATCGTCTCCGTACTGACTCAACAGCTCTCTTAAGGTATGCCCCCACCACCACTCTTTGTCGTATGTCAGTATTTGTGTTGTGTGCTATAGTGCTATACTACTGTTAAATATTAGGGCACTATTTTTCTTCATGTACCGGTGAACTTGTGATTTAAGAACAAAGTGAATGAGTGCCCTAAAATTTGAACTTTTGAATTGTAATTCGCATTTACCATAGCTAAATTATGAAAAAATATAAGTTTTATGGGGAACTGAAAATTGTAAGTTGGATTACATATAGTGGGTAGCTTAATGAGTCTTAGTCTGTTTGGGTAAGGTTGTCTTCTTTGCGTTTGTGTAATACATTAAAAAAATTGTTTTTTGTTGGCAAACTTTGAGGTGGGCTTGAGCCCTACTCACATTACCTTTGCATCTGCCCCTGAGTCCATGGCTAGCAAGTTAATTTTAGACGAGTCTTCTTACAAGAAATCATTGTTGATTGCCCATCTTGTGTTTCATTACGTGGGTTCAAGATGACTTTCATAGTAGAAAACCTTCCTTAACACTAGTTCTGGATGGGTGTCACACTGAAAATGAGTATTATGCATCTGTGTTGGTGCAAACATAGCAGCACTATTACAAATTTGCAATACAACAATGAAAAAGCATGTGTGTGTGGGTGTATATATACACACACCCACCCACCCACACACACACACACACATATATTCTGCGCCTTTAAGATGAGAAACTTTGGTGGTCTGGTGTGATCTCTCGAATTAACCCATTGGTTCAAATGCTTCAAATTCCATATCAATTTTAGTGTAAAATCACCTAAGGATTAATCCGAATGTTGAGATAGAGGAATAAGACTTCTCACAGAATGTTGCATGCAGGTGGGGAACCAAGTGTTGTGGAAAGGGGCAATTGACCACTGAACCCCTTATCTTTAGGTAAATTTAGTGAGGATTAGTATGTGGGCATTTTCAAGATAATATGGAGTAGGAGTGTAATTATTCAAGATATGACCCGGCCCCCTAATTTTGAAAAACATTTACTACTACAATAAGTATGACCCCCTTAGTTTCTGTTTTAAGGACTCGATCCGATTGGTATTGGGGTCGGGCATTTTCTACCTATGTCTGATTTCGACGAGAATGCACAGATTGCTGAAAGTCTAAATGTAGATAGCTCTACACCCCATATGATACACCTAGGTAATCGAAAAAAGAATCCCATCTTTCGTTTCAACTAGTAACATTTTCATAGGGATTAACCGTCATCTGTTAATTTCTTAAGAGGTTTTTCCTTTGTTTGGGGTAAAACCTTTATCTCCCTCGTTGTAGCCTAAACGCACTCAAGTGGTCAGGTTTTAAGCCCCCACTTTTATTTTATTTTGTTTTGTTCATTAATAAAGTTAGAGGGTGCTGTACATCCTTGATTTATAAATAAAGTTTTTGTATTAATATTTTAAATAAAATGTTGATTATTACTCCACTGATAGGAGATCCATTGGTGGGTCTTCGTGGTGGTTTTAGTCCCGTAGGTGGGTCCATTATGGCTCTACTTTTGGTGGGGTTCCCCTAGGTTAAAGTGTTCTCCTCAGTAGGAAATCTTGGCTTGATCCCAGCTGCATCCTGTTAGTTACTGCTAGTCAACTTTTATCATAAAACTAATTTCCAAATTAGTTTAGAAATGACTTGGAGATGTATTTGGGAAACTATGGGAAGGCCAATTGCTATCTAATTCAGATTGGATACAAGTGTCTGCTATTTGATGTGATTGTGTACATCTCTCTTCTGTCTTTCTCACGCACTGGTGGTTAAGCCCTGTTTATTTATGTTTGTCTAACATTTTATATATCCCAGAGGGAACGTCGGCGTCAAGAGCGCGAAGCTGGTATTAAGAAGGGTTCGACTTCAAGTTGAATTTGACCAGAAGGTAAGAGCTTTGACTGGCATTATTGATTTATGTGTTGTGACTTTCTTAGAGAACTTTGAAAGATACGTAAATGCTTTGTTGGGGTGCCCTCGCTTGATGGGTGTGCACCATTGTTTTTTTGTTGTACATAAATGCTTTGTTGGGGTGCCCTCGTTTGATGGGTGTGCACCATTGTTTTGTTATTGTACGTAAATGCTTTGGCATAATTTGTATTACATCGGTTAATTTCAATCCTTGGTCCATTCTAGTCTCTAAGCTTGTTGATTCTCCATGCTCGAACTGCCCCGAATACTTTCTTGTCTCACTATTCCAAACTAATTCACAATCTAAAGTCCTAGCCTCGTCTATTGCCAATCTTAACAATGCTTTAGACGTATATCGCTTTTGTAGTTAATGAACAAAGTAAAGCAATTAAGAAACTTGATCCAACCTGTAGCTTCTTCCTTACTTAACAACATGTGCTGAATGAGCTCAACTCCATACCTTATGTAGGAAAATTTTTGGACTGTAGAATCACTTGGAATTGTTCTTGCCATAAAAATTTCCACCTTGTCTTCGATACCTTGCGCTTTCTGCCCTCTTTGCGTGTTTAAAGCCCCTCTCTCGCTGTCATCTCCTAACTTCATGCCACCCTTTAAAAAAACTTTATGCTTCTTATTTTCTTCAGCAAACAAGTTTAGCCTTCGCGTTAAATTGTTCGGTGAATCCTTGGGTGTTATGATCGATGGCCTGATTCTGAATTTCTTACCCTTCTTTAATATTGTCCTTCCCTTACAATCTGCCCAAACCATCTTGCAACCCAACGTGAGAGCTTGCACCATTGTAGATTTCAGAATCTGTGCTACCCAAGAACCCGTCCTATTTACCCCTTCCTTACCTTGCATGAACAACGTGACTACACGAAGAAACGCATCCACGTTTTTATTTCCTTATCTCCCATGTCTAGCTTTGGTAGTTCTTTTTGCATCATAGCAGCTCCAAGCCCACTGCCCCCTTCCTCAATTATCTCACCGTCGAGGAACAGATTGTATAATTAGAACAAGGAACTATGTCATGTATTCTTTGGTAGTTCAAGTTGTACCGCACCTGTGGGCTGTCGCATGTAAATAGCGTGTTTAACATTTGGAAAATGATTGAGATACAAATAATTTTTTACAAATTTTTAATACAAATCTAGGTGTCAACTGTATCACGTGCTAATTAAGTCATGTAACATCTAACCAATCACATGCTTGCAACCTAAATTTGTATGAGAACGTTGTACAAAAGAATTGTATCATCTGAAATCTCTTAGGTTTGGGAATCAATTCCTTTTTGGCCTACACCAAATTGATGCAAATTCTTCTGATAAGTTAAATTGATGCACCGTCTGGTTAAGAACTGTATGACATGTAGTACAAGAAACTAGCCAATTAGTAATTAACCTGAATCGTTTTTGTCGCGATATATACTTAGGTTAAATGGCAAAGATTTCTTAAGGAGATTTAAGGGGAAGCGCATTATGTTTGTAAGAGACTCGCTGAGCTTGAACCAGTGGCAATCACTCACGTGTTTGCTACATGCATGGTTCCTCGTTCTAATTATACTTTAACCAGGACACGAGTCCTATCTATTGATTGTATAACAACCCCGGTGCTCTCATCCTTCATTGATTCCCCATTGTTTTGAAGCCAAAATTCATACGGATTTGGATGCTCTATGGTTGGTACTTCCAACTTCTCGATAAGTAAAGTGGAGACGGCATAAACACAACTACCTCCATCCACAACCACGTTACAAACCCTTTCTTTTCTTTGAACGTCAAAATCTGCCTTTCACTATTAAACTATGCATTAGCCTTCTGGATACACTGATAGGTGGTTACTGTAAACACGAGACCTTTTCATGACATGCTGACTCGGCCCTGGATTACTCTCTTGCCTTACTTTGCATTTATGACTGCTATCTGAATCCGACCTACTAGCTGATCGGGGGTAAGATTAGAGTAGTTCAATTGGCCCAAATAACCTTCCGATTATGTATCACTTTGCACATTCAGTTGCTGCGAAGGATCTTCTGATGAATCAAAATCTGACCCAATTGATTTATTAATATATGAATTACGAGTCAAACTATTAGATGAAATAGGGAGGGGATTATGTTCTGTACCCGACAAAAAAATCCCAAGTTGGAGCTACCTAAAATTATATCAGAATAATATTATTATATCCTTCCTAATAAAATGCCACTACCATCCTTGTTTCTCCAATGTATTTTCAAACGACCACCATTCTTATATGACTTGGGTCCAGCACCAATGCCGCACAAACCATCAATGACCTTGAGCCATACATTACAATTATTATCCACTCTGTTCACCAAGGCAACCAAAGCAATAGGTATCTGACAAACAGAACTACAACCTGAAGTTTGAAAGGATGCTTTTAACAATTTCTAAAAGATAATAGACAATAAATATGTGGCATATATTTTATCCCTGCCATTCTTTGATGGTTGCTTGGGAGCGTAGGTTCAATCCACTACTCTTGGAATCGGATTCTATTGTGGATCTCGATGCTACTCATGTGGCTTGTATAAATGATCTGAACTAGAATTATGTGCATTGTTATAAGGAGTTTCTCAATAGGATCGAGCTGCTCTTGTCATTTAGTGCACGACCTGAGAAATTTTCTAGCCAAGGGAAGTGTGAATACATATTGCATATGCTTCAACAGGATGAGGTTGGAATTGCGAGGAGTAGTGTAAGTGTTGTTTCTTAGGGCCTTAGGCCATTTCACTAACTTTAAAAATAAAAAAAACAATACTTACAAGTTGCTGCAGAACATAAGAAAAGGCAGCCAACTACACCTTCAAATTCTCACTCTGTCTCCACAATAACTTGTTTTCCAGTTTTAAGGAAATCTGGCCATTCAATATCACAAGTCAAACTCCATAAAACCATTTTATAAATGTGTAGTTATTAGGTGCAATCAAGCTTGCTATGGCTTTGTGGCTCATAGTGCTGAGGGCACCGCGTCAGCCGTTAGACTGTTTATACATAGCAGACACTACCTCCCCCTCCCTGCATTGAAGGATAATGGGTGGGTTCTACTTTGGTTCCACTAATGTCCAACGGGTTCTACCTAGCTGAACCATCACTTCTTTTTTTCTTTCTTGCACCCAACATTCCAAAGTCCGAAGTTGGCATGCACAAATCAATCGAGACCCATTACCAAATGAAGATGGTTCCTTTGGTCTTGAGCACTATAGACAGGTTAGATGGTTACAAAATGCTACAGCATTATGAAGATATAAATTTCTTGGCACAAGAGATTGAGGTTGGTTTATGTAATTACCATAATTACGTTGTAACTTTTTTCCCTCGAGCAATGGGGCTAATTTGTTGAGTAGATGATACGGTGTCAGAAATCGAAATCAACACCACCAATACGTTTGAACCCTCTTATATAGCCCCAAACCCGTCAGCAAAACTCTCTAAAACTGTTTGTTTTTCTTTTCTTTAAATGAACTAGGTTGTAACAAAATAGACACCCACAATTGCCTAACAATCTGTTAAGAAACTACTAGTTTGTTCCAGCTTTTTAGGCTGCCCAAACCTGCTCAAATATACTCCAACTTCAGCCACGAACCTGCTCAATAGTCCTTGCTAAAACAGCCCTTAATCTAGCTTGTAACACCAGTTTCGATCAGCCCAAACAACGTCAAAACGCTCGACTAGGCTGCCCGAACACGACTCGAAACAGCCCCACAACAGCCCACACAACTTACACACACGGCAATAACAAGAATAAAAAGGATAACGGACTCACCGGTCGAACTTCACTCGCTCGACGTAAAGAAATCCAACGTACAAATCAAACTCGACTTCACTCACCTAGCTTGGATTGAACCAATTTTGGACACAAGAACGTGACTTGTTCTTGGGAGAGTTTTCTTCAAAACCAAAATTATATTCTCGCCGTATAATGAAAAGCATGCCTTAAATAGGCTTTACAAAATTATCCTAATCTTGGAGAGAAAGTAATCCTAATTCTACCTACCATAAATAAGACTTCCTAATCAACTAAACCAACCAACTTTTAAGGAAACAAAATAACAACTAGATAAATAAAAGATTTAATTAACACCCTAGTCTAATTAGAATTCCTTCATGCATGGCGGTTACCCCTTCGCATCTTCCAACCGTGACTTCTTTTCCTTTAGGATTGTGGAATTCGCCCCCTTTAATTCCCTTGCGCCGTGACTTGTCCAGCCATTGTATGGGCTGCCTTCCATGCAATCACCATACTAATTACTAACCTTCCTTTGTACCCAAACCGTTGTAGCCGTGCCTTGCTTGACCTGCACAATGACAAAGACGTTGTTAACCGGGTTCAACACTCTCCTTCGAACAAGATATTTCTTCTCGATGTACAGCTTTGGAAAGTTGGATTCCCAACTTAAGTTTAAACAACCATGTCTCGATCGCTTCTCACAGAGGACCAAGACAGTTCGGCGGACCTGCCAACGATCGGCCTCTACATTGCAAAGAAGATTCTAGTTTGCACCCTTGCCATGACTGCTGATATCTTTCATGTCATCCGACAACGAAAATTTTGGTTCCCCTGCAAATACTTCACCCTCAATGCTGCTTCTCTCACAGTGATAGCTGTAGCAATGAAACTGCCCATCGATCTAACTAGCCCCATGCCACGCCCCATCGACCAGCTTTCAAAGATCACTGGAACGTGTTTCATGTGTATCATGCTGACTAACTTTATGCCTTCTTTGGGACCTATGAACAACACCGAGCTTCGAACGTCATTGCCGTGGTTATTCTTGTAATAACCATTGTTGTGAATATTTGCATCCGCTATCTACGAATGTCGATCCTGCTTGGTCACCCTTTCACATTATCGTTGTGACTATCATCTTTGTCATGCTAGGTATTGGGGGATACCTTGATTGACAAGACATCCAAAGGAAGGGCTTTAACCACACTTATAAGTAATGATAAAAGATTTTGAGGGTAGATCAAAATTGGAGAGTCTAGCAGACTAGCACTTGTTAGTTATTATGAAGAAATTAATACTCTATTGTTGGATTGGAAGATTAGTTTACTAACTTCTATACTAGCTTCTAACATTGTTCATTAAAGTTCCTAGTTCTTTCGATCTTTTCTTTTTCGTAAGTTTCTAGTTTTTTATTTTCACCCTTTTGCACCAGCATGTGCCTTGTACATTTAATAACTATGAACCTGTTCAAAGTGGCCTTTCTAAATTCAGCATATAATTCTCTTGTTGTTCTAACTTTACTATTGTATAAGAAATAAACAAGTCAGCTACAACAAGCATAGAATCTAATAATGGCTACTTGGCTACTTCCAAGGTAGTTATGCTTGTCTTAAATAATAGACTTTTCAAATAGGGATTTGTTGGGTAGAACATATCATAGATATTAGACTAGATGGTTAACTCACCTAGCACTAAGCCCATCAGCTTTCTTTACTCCCCTTAAAATGTCATTTACCAATTCTCTCAAACAAACTTTACAGAATTATGAAAATGCAAATTCCAATCTCTCTTCATTTTTTTAGTTACCATTCTTTTGCACTTCCCAAAACAAATGTCAGGAGAAAATGATCAAAGAGTGACTCATCAAAAGTTTCTGAAATTTACCGATAATCGTGAAAGAATTTAGATTTATGAATTCAATTTTCCAAAATTCCTTGAGCATGAAGAACATTTTTCTTCACAATCTGTATCTATGGAGTTCAGAGACAGTACATTCTGATTTACCTTGGAGTAGTTCAGAACAATTTGATGTTGATTTTGTTAATAATTTTACAATTACTAAGAGTTGGTGGTCGTGTACGTAAATACTTTTTTGGGGTGCCAAAGCATGTCGTTGAAGCCTTGATTGAATTAGCTTAATTAACACTTAGTTTAATAGACATCATAATGCAAACACGACCAAATTCAGTAATTAAGTTGTTGATGGGATTAAATTATGCACAGCTACACATGGTATATCTGACATTAATTAAAAGTTTGTTTTTTCTTTTTGTTTGTCTTGCTTCGCAATTTGTGTTTTAAATGTAATAAGCAACCAAAGATATCTGTGATTCTGGGATTTCCTTTGGTAATGTACATAATTGGTCTTTATTTATTTATTACAATAAAAATTGATTATGAATCTATACAATTTGGTGATTGTTTCTGGGAGTTGTAATCAAGTTATTTTCTAGATAAGAAGTATGTACTGACAAGGATATATCATATTTAATTAAGAATGGTAGTTATTTGAGTACTTAATAGTGACAGGGCAAAAGTAGCTTATGATCTGAAAGCCGTAAATCATGGTTTTCAATATAACATGTGATCTTAAGTTTTTTTTTTCTCCTTTTTATCTTTGTCAGATTTAATTAAGAATGGATGCAAGCTGGATGTATGGAGACAGGACGTTACAACAGTTTCGGGATGGTGTTGAAAATTTTCTGGAGTCGATATTTTTAGACGTAGGGCCAAATGGATGTAAAAAGTGTCCATGTGCAAGGTGTTATGGTCGTTTTTATAGTACAAGAGATAATGTCAGAGATGATCTGATTGTGAATGGTTTTATGGAAAATTATTTGCCATGGTCATTGCAACATAATTTTCATATTTCCTCTCATGGCGATAGAGGTCAAAATGAAGATTTCGTAAACAATTTTGATGTGGGAGATGACATTGTTGGCATGATACATGACGCCATGGGAATTCCAACTGGAGTTCCAATTGTGCAAGAAAGTTTGAACAATGGACAAACTTTGAATGCAAATACAGAAACAATGGATGATGATACAACAAAAATATATAAGATGCTAGAAGAAGGCGGCAACGACCTTTGTTTAGGGTAGCAAAAGTTCACTTCGCTTTCATTCATTACTCGGCTTTTGCACATAAAAGTACTTGGTGGGTGGTCAAATAAATCATGCACAATGGTTCTAGAATTATTCCATGAGGTGCTTGAAGAAATAGGGATGTTGCCTTGTCAAAATCCTATTATGAAGCGAACAAGATAGTGATCCGACTTGGGTTTTACTTACGACGTGGGATGCATGCCCAAATGATTGCATGTTGTTTCGAGGGGATGCCAAGTGTCTGGAGAAATGTGGACTTTGTGGGGCATCTAGGTATAAGCAGCTTGGCAATGACAAGCAAAATGTTGATGATAGTGTGATAAAGAGGAAAAAAATAGCTGCCAAACAAGTTCGCTATTTTCCATTAAAGCCAAGGTTGAAGAGATTGTTTATGTCACCTCACACGCCTTCATTAATGACATGGCATTCTAAAGAGCGGGTTGATGATGGTGTAATGCGACATCCCGCCGATAGTCCTATTTGGAAAACTTTGGACAAGTTGTACCGAACTTTGGTAGTGAAAGTCGTAATGTTCGACTTGTAGCAAAGATTCGATGGATTTAATCCTTTCGGTCGATGAACATTTCACATAGCACTTGGCCGCTTGTTCTCATTCCATATAATCTACCACCATGGTTGTGCATGAAACAACCATCTTTTATTCTTTCTGCTAATTGATGGCCCAAAAGCACTGGGACAAGATTGATGTATATTTGCAGCCACTCATTGAGGAGATGAAGGAATTATGGTACGACGGTATGAATACGCATTTGCGATGCATCAGCCTAAAAATATGTTCAAGTTACGTGCATCACTTTTGTGGACGATCAATGACTTCCCTGCGTATGCTAATTTGTCGGGTTGGAGCACAAAAGGTAAATTTGCTTGCCCTTGTTGCAATAAGAAGACGAGATCTTTGCGGCTAAAACATAGTCGTAAGCTTTGTTATCTGGGTCATAGACGATGGCTAAAGGAAAGTCATAAATTACGTAGAGATAGAGCTGCTTTTCAAGGAGAGCCAGAGTTAGAACCGAAACCAAAATTATTGTCTGGTTCTGAATTGCTAGAACAATTGAAAGATGTTGAGACTATATACAGAAAGGAAGATGTCCTTGGAAAGAGGAAAAGAGAAGAGTTAGAAAAAGAGAAGGAGAAGGAGAGAAAGGCTGCATTAAGAAGAGAAAAACGCAAAGAGAATGAGAAAGGGATGGGGAAAGGGAAAGAAAAAAGGGGAGGAAAAGGAAAAACGAAAGAAAGTAATAATGGTGGAAATGCAAAAGAAGATAGTTGGAAGAAAAAAAGTATTTTTTTTGAATTGCCTTATTGGGAGTTTTTACCAATACGTCACATGCTTGATGTCATGCACATAGAAAAAAATGTGTGTGATAACATATTGCATACCCTATTGGGCACTCTCGGAAAAACGAAAGATCACTTGAATGCTCGACTTGATCTCAAAGAAATGAAAATTAGGGACCCATTGCATCCTAAGGATAATGGTTCCGGTAAGAAATTATTGCCTCCTCGCATGTTTTATCGGGAAAAAATGAGAAAGACATGTTTTTGAAAGTATTGAAGGATGTGAAAGTACCTGATGGGTATGCTTCGAATATTTCACGATGTGTCAATCTGAAAGAGCGGAGCATTTGGGGTTTAAAGAGTCATGACAATCATATTATTTTACAACAGCTACTTCCTCTAGCTGTGAGAAAAATATTGCCAAAGCATGTCGTTGAAGCCTTGATTGGGTCAAACTTTTTCCGGATTTTATGCTCAAAAGTGAATTCAAAATCTGATTTGGAATATCTTCAAGATCGTATTGCACTTACGCTTTGCCATCTTGAAAAGATTTTCCCACCATCCTTTTTTGATATAATGGAGCACTTACCTATACACTTGGCTGAAGAGGCATTGCTTGCAGGCCCGGTACAATACCGATGGATGTACCCAATTGAGAGGTTGGCACCCTTGTTATGTATACATGTATTTTAATCCCCATCATATTCTTCTTTTCATGTAAGTACTCATTGTATTTTTATATACATAGGTACTTATTGACATTAAAGCTTTACGTTAAATCGTGCTCGCCCGGAAGCATCGATTGCAAAAGGGTCTTTGATGGAAGAATGCATGACCTTTGTACAAGATATCTAAAGGACATTGAAACTAAGTCTACTCGCCCGACCGAAATGACTCTGGTGAAGATAACTTGGGTCGTCACTTTGGCAAAGAAACACCTTGTTTTCTTGATCATATTTCAATAGAGCAAGCACATCGTTATCTACTAGCTACTAGTGATGCCATTAAACCATATAGAGTGTAAGTAATACTATTTTCATAGAATTGATGTTTTCTCAAACTAATTATTAGAACAAGATTCATTAAGTACATATTTGATATTCATAGGAGACATCTTCAATTCCTACAAAAGTAGCCCCTCGAGCACCAAATCATGAGCGCCAACGTCTCCATATTAAAGAGTTCCCTTCGTGGTTTAAAAGTGAGGTAATTAATATACGAACATCATTAATGAAGTTTCCTTACATATGTTTAGTTAATTACTACTTAATTAAGAGCTTTTCACCGATGTGTATAGGTATTGAAAGAGGCAAGTGCACACGTGCGTTAGAAAATGAAATCAAGGACATGGCGTTGGGTCTAACACATATGGCTAAGAGATACAATGGATACATCATCAATGGTTTCGGGTTTCGAACAAAAAGGACGGATAATAGCGAGTTACCCAAAATAGTGGTGTTGTTGTTAGTGCCGACACAACAAGCTATTCAAGCGAAAAGGATAAGAATCCGGACCAAACATTCTCGGATATAATTGAAGGGACCAAACATTCTATGGAGAGTTGACGGATATAATTGAAGTGCGCTATACTTCGAAACAAAATTTGTCTTATTCAAGTGTAATTGGGTGGATAATAGGAAGGGGGTAGAAGTTGATGATTACGGCTTAATTTCAATCACTTACTATATAAGGAGAACAAATCGACGAGCCATTTATCATAGCATCCCAAGCTCAACAAGTCATGTATATTGAAGACCCTATAGACCCCCAATGGAAAGTGCTATCAAGATGACAAGTCGTGATACATTTGATATGGGCGTAGATGAAAATTGTAATAGTACACTTGCGGTGCCTCAAGCCCGACCATATAATCCTCAAGATTTGGATGAAAGAAGAACTATGGTTGATGATCTTGTGTGGGTGAGAAATGGTGTTGAGGGACATTGGTTGGGGGTAGAGTTTCTCGACCACGTGTTGAGGAGAACGAGGGTGGCAGTAGTGAGTGTAACGATGAAGGTGAAGATGAAGATGAAGATGAGATAGAAGTTGATGCTACTAATGATTTTGAAGAAGAGGAGTTTGATGATACGGACGAAGAGTCTGATGATATGCATGATGATGATATGAATGATGATCTCTATTCGAGCATGAGTGATGATGTCGATGATAAATCTGATGATGATTAATTGAATGTATTTATTTATTTATTCTAGAAAGATCATGCTTTTGACTGGATTTATTTTCAATTAATAGTTTTGTGTTTGTTTATTTTTAGTTTATTTTTTCTGATTTTATATGTTAAATTCATGGTAGACTGGTAGGACACCATATAGTACAGACTAGTTAGTAGTTGCTGCCTATTTCGGCCCTATTTTGCTGTTGTTTATGGGCTGTTTTGCTGTTGTTTTAGAGCTGTTTTTGGGGCTGTTTTAATGCTGTTTTGGGGCTGGTTTTGGGCTGGTTTTTCCTCCTGTTTTTGAGCTGTTTTGGGGCTGTTTTGATGTTGTTTTGGGGGTTGTTTTGGGCTGTTTTGGGGGCTGTTTTGGGCTGGTTTTTTGCTGCTGGTTTTGCAGTTGTTTTGCTACTGTTATGCTGCAAGTTTGCTGCTGTTATGCTGCAGTTGTGTTGCAATTTGCAAGTGGTGCTACCTTTTTTGTTGTAAGTTGTAAGTTGCAAGTTGCAAGTTGTAAGTTGTAAAGTGTAACTTGTATGATATATTGATATTGATGTTAGTTAATTAGTTAATTAGTTACAATTTTATTTTACATATAAATATGTAATTATGCCTTAAGTTACTGTTGTTTATGGGCTGTTTTGCTGTTGTTTTAGAGCTGTTTTTGGGGCTGTTTTACTGCTATTTTGGGGCTGTTTTTGGGCTGGTTTTTCCTCCTGTTTTTGAGCTGTTTTGGGGCTGTTTTGTTGCTATTTTGGGGGCTGTTTTGCTGCTGTTTGGGGCTGTTTTGGGGGCTGTTTTGGGCTGGTTTTTTGCTGCTGGTTTTGCAGTTGTTTTGCTACTGTTATGCTGCTGTTATGCTGCAGTTGTGTTGCAATTTGCAAGTGGTGCTACCTTACTTTTTTGTTGTAAGTTGTAAGTTGCAAGTTGTAAGTTGTAAATTGTAACTTGTATGATATATTGATATTGATGTTAGTTAATTAGTTACAATTTTATTTTACATATAAATATGTAATTATGCCTTAAGTTACTGTTGTTTATGGGCTGTTTTGCTGTTGTTTTAGAGCTGTTTTTGGGGCTGTTTTACTGCTATTTTGGGGCTGTTTTTGGGCTGGTTTTTCCTCCTGTTTTTGAGCTGTTTTGGGGCTGTTTTGCTGCTGTTTTGGGGGCTATTTTGTTGCTGTTTGGGGCTGTTTTGGGGGCTGTTTTTGCTGCTGTAATTGTATAACTTATTTCTTGTTATTAATGACCTTGATCTATTCAGTAATGGCACCTCGGAAGAGACGACGCAGCTACACCTTCATGTCTCAAATTCCAAGGCCTACTAACGAAGCCAATCAGCCACAAGGGGTTAGTAACGAGGCTTCAACTCATCGGTCACCATCATCATCCCATGCTCCCGCGCAGTCCCAATCTCACCATATCAGTCAGCCCATTCATCATCCACCATCACAATTGCCACCATCACAATCGCGACAAGCACATGGCGAGTCTCATAACAATGCCTCCCTATCAAATGCATCAACAGGTGAACTATTACTTTACTATTGCATTTAATATATGTTCTTCAATTCTATGATATTGAATACTTGGAATTGCAGCTCCTAGCACGAGTGACACTAATTGTAAAAGAGGACGAGGACCAGCTGTAGGGTACCAAGGAACAGACAAGATCAAAGTGGTGTTTAACAAATATATGCAACCTATTGGGGATTCTAGCACTGACTTTATAAATGTTCTTGGAGGAATTGCTAGGTGTGGGGCTCATGCGCCTTTAGATAAACTTTCATGGCACTTAATGCCTGAAACCAACCTTGACATAATTTGGAGGGAGGTTCAGGTATATATGTATCCATCAATCTTTATATTGAAAATAGTTAAATTAGGACTTGGTTTCTCATTTTAGTTTCTATAGAACTAATTATTATTTCTTATTTATAGCATAAGACAGATGTTACAGACGAATATAAGAAATTTTGTTTGAAGAAAGTAGGAGAGCTTTGGAAAAAATGGAAATACAGGGTGAAAGATGATTTCTTTATGCCAAACAAGGATGATCCTGAAAAGCTTTTGATTCCACCAACCGATACTCGGGTAGATCCTGATCAGTGGCCATTATTGGTCGAATATTGGCAAAGTGAAGAGGTTAAGGTATGCATGAGTTTAGGTGTTGTTGAGGTATGTCATTTTTTGTGCCAAGTATCTAATTAGTATTAGTATGTTATTTGTCTCTCAGACTCGAGCGGCACGCAATTCTACCAATCGCAAGCAGCTAGAGTTCCCACACAGAACTGGAAGAACATCACATGCAAATATTCGTGAGGAGGTAAACTATATACATTGCACATTTTCCCTCTTTTTCATATTAAGGATGTTCAGCGAGACAGTTGATTTTGGAGAAAAACAAACTAAGATGCTCTCTTGGTGCATACTAAAACACACACATGCACACACAGAGGCACATTATACATATCAACATTCTTGTTGGCCATTCTTGTTGGAGATTACTATTTTGTCTGATATAATCCAATTAAAGGTGGAGTGCAATCTTTCTACGGTAGCTTGCATCAGCAGTATTCAAAAGATAAAAGTAGCTAACTGGGCTACATATCCTAAAATTAATAAAATACTTTAGTTATTCTGAAAATATCACATATTGATAGTACTGAAGAACCTTTATTACAAAACTAAAGGGGACATGTGGCTTAGCCACTGGGCTACATTTATGAGGTTGAAAGAATAAGGATGCATGATAACCTGATGAGTTTTTAAAATAATTGGGAAGTTGAAATGGATGATTGAAAAGATTGCATGGGTGTAGGTAGGAGCAGCCCACGTGTCAAGAATTATTAAGTTTTTGATATAGTTGATATTTTTCATATGATACTGAGCATGAAGTTGCCAACAGGATAAATGCTATCAGGTAATTTAGCTCTACATATTGTTTTTTCACTTCCTTTTGTAATGTAGATTTCTTGCCCTCCATTCAATTTATATTCTCTTTATCAGTAAATATCATTTTTTTTTATAAAATTACAATAATTAAGAACCTACAGATTTAACTACCCTATGCTAATACTTCCCTAAAGAACAATCAAAACTCTCAGCCAATGTTGATCTGCATCTCATTTCTACTTAATGTTTAGAATTTTAATAGCAGCTTCTAAATCATTCCATGTTGAGATCCAATGTCGGTAAAGAAGCTTAGAAATCAGTATCATATTATGATCAATACATGGACTTGGTTGCGTTGCATATTGGTAATTTGATGTCCTTGTTTTTGACTAAGAAATCTGTTCACCTTGTGTACTTATTAGATGAGTGTGAACAATGAAGATACTTCGCGTGCTAACGTGTTCATCAAAACACGAAGTAAAAAGGATGGTTGCATACCTCACGATGATACTAGAAGCCTAGTTGTAAGTAGTTTAATTAAAAAATTTCATTATTATATGGTTTCATTAATTTAATGTTCACGTATAAAAAATACTTTTGTTTTTGTTTTGTTTTTAGGAACGGATGACTGAAAAGCTAAACGAGGTACCCGAAGAGGAGCGAACGGAATCTTATAAAGAGCAAGTTTTTGTTGAACTCATGGGGCCCGATGGACATGGGCGTGTGAGAACTTTTGGTTCTGGACCATCTCCTCGTCATATTTTGGGGGCTCGGTCATCGTCAACAACTACACCTTCTTCGAGGTAATAGATAAGCTAGTGGAAGCTAAGGTAGCGCAAATAGCATCTCGCATTTGAAGAAACAATGTGAGTTTGAAAAGACACAAATGGAGACACTTGAAAAGGTTGAACGTATGCAACGCTTAATGGAGGTACATGGGCTATCGCCATTGTCGCCACGCCCTGCACAAATGGCGGGCTCGATCTAGTGTAGGTCAGGTATACCCTTACCATGTTCACCATTTCATTGAGTCGTACGTTAATTTTTTGTGGAATTCTTGCTTATTATATTATTTTTATTATAGGCTCGGATCAACCTTCCCAATTCTTCGATGGATGACGTGAGCTAGCAAATTCTAGGGATGACGCGACTCTTTTGTTTTTGAACGTATGATGCTACAAATTCGCAGCTTTTCATTTGAATATGTGCTAATGCTTTTGATTTGGATATGTACGCTGATATATGTACTTTATGGGTTTGTGTTTCTTAATTAACTAGTATAACTTTGCGTAGGTATTCGTAGTTTTTCTTTTGAATATGTGCTAATGCTTTTGATTTGGATATGTTGATATATGTTTATGGGTTTGTGTTTCTTAATTAACTAGTATAACTTTGTGTAGGTATTTTTAAGAATTGCAATTGTTCCCATTTTAATAATGTATGGTGGATTGATTATTTCAACACACCAAATGGTGGGCTAGTTTAGTATTTTTCGGAGGGCTGGAAAAACAATGCCAAATGTAATTGGGAGGGCGGTGAAAACAAGTACAAATGTAAATTGGGAGGATAGGAAAAACCGTCCCAAATGTAATTGGGAGGGCAAGAAAACCGTCCCCAAATGTAATAGCGAGGGTAAGAAAACCGTCCCAAATGCAATTGAGACAATAGGGAAAAACCGTCCCAAATGTATTTGGGAGGAAAAACCGTCCCCAAAAGTATTTGGGATGACAAAAATCCGCCCCAAAAACCGTCCCAAATGTATTTGGCGTGGCAAAAACCGCCCCTCAAAAAGCGCCCCAAATGCATTTGGGATTGCAAAAATCCGTCCCAAAAACCGCCACAAATGTAATTGGGACGCAAGGGAAAACCGTTCTAAAATGTATTTAGACGGAAGCAAAAACCGGCCCAAATACTCTTTTTGGGACGGCATTTTGAAAACGTCGCAAATACTCATCATCGACAGTCATGAAAACCGCCGCCTCCGTGACAAATACTTTTTGGGACGGTTTTTGCCGGACAAATGTTTTTGGCACCCTCGTATTTGAGAGGGAGCAAAATCGTTCCAATGCCGCCCCAAATACCTTTTAGTGACGTTTGGAAGTATTTGGGACTGTTTTTTTCCGTCCCAAATACTCATATTTCTCAGTAGTGACACTAACACCATCCATAGACTTTTGGCCTGGCCTTGCATGCCAGGGCCCGATGACCCAAGGTGCCGCGTGCTCGGCGGCCGCATGGCTACACGTAATGAATGACTCTGCCCTCGGGTCGTTACAGATAGTTATTAGACAAATTGGAATCATGCATCATAAAGAACATAATCATGCATTGTGATTCCAAAGCATGACTCGCAATGCATGAACTAATACTTTTGCGTGTGTATTAGTTCATTAAGGGTATACTTATCCTTTAGCACTAAAAGTGTATTTTTCTAGCTAAAAAACGTAGAGTACTGTAGCTGTTAGAAACTTATGAAAGGAAACCCACCTGAATTTCACCCATTTTTATTTCCATAAATGCCAAGTCGAGGATATCCGGGAAGAGTAGCGATGAGAAACTCGATTCATTAGAGGTCACATAACTTAACATACAACTAAACACGTAGATCAGCTTGTAAGAGGCAGCTTTAGCTTAACAAATGTCTTGGGTTCGAAGCCTATGAGAATACATCTATAAGTAAATATTTGTTCTAGATTAACCAATTTCTCGGGTTCTTACCCAACTCTGAAGATTAGTCTTGTGCTTTCAGGGACACTTTTAGGAAACCGAAAAATAATAATTTAACATGTATTATTTGAAAACTAAATTAACTTGTACAAAAGAAGTGTATTCGATCCATTTTCCATCCATAAAATTACTAATACACTAGTTTTTTATCCGTGCGTTGAACGCACGGACATGTATCTTTTGTAATTAAATTATATTCAAGTAAAATAAAAACAAATTAAAAACAAAATAAAAGGTTATATGCAGATGATTTTCAACTGCTAAAATTGGGTAGATTTAAGATGGGCTTCACCATTTTTATTGTATGCATTATCCGGGTTTCAAAGTTAAATATTTTGATGTTTAATGCAACTTGCAATATAAGTGCAGTAAAAAAAAATGAGATGTCTAAGTTCTATATGTTCAAATACATGTGTTGTATTGATTAAATCTTTTTATATTCCAACTAATTGCACATTCTAAAGCGGGGACAACTTTTCATATTTCAAAAAGAGAGAGAGCATATTTTCAAGGCAGTGGACAACTATTTATTTTATAATGATTACTTTTCATATTTGGCAAGAAGATTTAGGCGGAAAATTGCTATATTGGGCTATGTTAAAATCACATCTGTCATTATATATATACTAGTACTGTTGCCCGTACCGATAGCACGGCGCCAGTTTGAGAATTTATCAATAAATGAAGCAAATATTGTGGAAATGAATTAATATTTACTTATAATTTGTATGGGTTGGATATATGTACACTACACAATGAAAAGAGGAGAAAACTCAAATACTTAACAAAATAAAATCATTTTACTTCGATATTTATTTCATAAGAAAACCAAGAAATAAATACTTTAATTGTAACTACTGTTAAAATACGAAAAGAAAATTTTATTATTTTCTCAATAACGAAAACTCAGTCTTCTTCTTCTGGGGGTTTTTGCTTAACAACAATGGTTGGTTTGGAAACATAAGATGCAATAATTTTGTCAATTATTTCTACATACGCATGACACAAAGAAAATTCAAACACATTCATTTAACCAAATTTTATGTTTCATCTGCAAAACTCGAATCCTCCCACATATTATCATATAAAATCTAACAGGTGAACGAAGATGCATTTTGATCAAAATTAATCAATCGTAAAAGCTAAAAACAATGACAATTAAATCATTAGAAACCAATACATATGCCCCAACAAACGAAACCACAATAATGAGAAGATGTGTAGTATTATATAAAAATAAACTTATGACCGTGCCGATGGCACGATATCAGTATGAGCATGATCAATGTATGAATCGAGCATGATGAAAATAAATTAATATATCCTTAATGTAAATTACACACCAACATCCCGAAAATTAAAGAAATAACATATTTTATTGGTAGTGAAAGTTTATAACTCATCTTAAAAGAAAATTTATAACTTATCTTAAAAGTGTATAATTAAGCATCAAAAAACATTCTCTCTCTCTCTCACACACACACACACACCAACCCAACACCTGTTAATTGAAATAAACTTAAAAATAAAAATCTCCGCAAACAAAAACCACAAAATAAATTGAATAAGACAGAGTGAACTAACAAAATACTATTTTGAAATTGAAATCACAAAGATTTCAGACCAATAAGGGAAACTAAACACAACTTTTAAGAAAATAAAGAAATTAAAATACAAATATTCAAAATAAAAAAAAAGTTGATTACAAAACTTAGAAACAAATTTTTTTTCGGACAAAAATTAAACTGATTCAGTTAATTACGATAACAATAAAAAAATTAAAATACAAATATTTAAAATTACAAAAATTAATTACAAAATTTACAAACAATTTTTTTATAAAAAAATAAATCTAAGCCAGACATAAATTATATTAAGATTTAGTTGATTACGATAACAATCAATTAAAAAACTACAACTAAATATTTGTAAAACCGTAAAGGTCATGTCATTATTAATGAACTATTAAAATATTAGTTTCTTTAAAAAATTGATTTTCAAACGGGGCCTCATTGCCCGGAACGGATGGATTAATTAATAATATGTATACGAGATTGCGGGCCAAAAAAGCGGGCAGAACAAAAATGAAATTGATTCAGTTAATTATGATAATAATTAAAAAGAAAAAAATAAATATTTCAAATTACAAAACTTCCGATTTTTTTTAAAAAAATTTATTTGGATACGAAATTATAGGTCGAAAAAAAATTAAATTGATTAAATTAATTACGATAACAATTAAAAATAAAAAAAATTACAAATACAAATCTTTGCAACCATAAAAATGTAAACTTTAAAATATTAACTGTAAAACTGTAATACCTAATTTTCGCAGTAAAAGAGTGAATCTTTTAGAAACTGGCGAATAGACAGAGAGGAGGAGAGAGAAAGAGATAGAGAAGGAGTGAGAGATAAAATGATTGTGGAGATAAAAAAGGGATGAAAAAAAAACGTGAAAAAAACTATTGAGATTATGAGATTAAATTCTGGTTAGTAATTGTGTTTGGTAAAAACCTGAAAAGAAAAAGAGTGCTACTTCAAATAAATGACATCAGAATGATAAGAAAAATTAAATCCTAATATCATCAAATTTATTCAATTACCTAACTTCTTTATAATATATATATATATATATATATATATATGTGTGTTAGAGTCTTGGAAAATCTGAATAAACCTGAAGTTGGCTTGTTAGTCGTCAAAACTTAAGGTTGAGGTGGAGTTGTAGCGTGAAATAATATAAAGGATATCATGCACAAGACTTATTTCTTTTTCCTTTTCTAAGAGCAGGAACAATGGGTGTGCCAAAAATCAAAAGTAAAATCAAACTCAACCTATTAAAAATTAATAAACTAACTCATTAGATACTAATTTGATTTATAAAAAAAAAACCCTCTCAATGGTGGCACAAAATCTAACACATTTACATACCCCACCATCTTTAGTTCCAACAACTTTACCTACCCCACCATCTTTATCTCTATTAATTTAATATATTCTTTTAATTTATAGTAACAAATAAATATGATATTGCATAAATAAATAATTTCAAAATTATTAAAATAATATTTATTTATTATAATTTGATATTATTTATTTATAATATTATTTTGAGGGTTTTTGCTTTTATGAGAAACCGGCCGTGAAGACATTGATGACAATGGCTGAAAATAAAACAAAATTAGCAACAAAAATTATACAATAATAACAACTAATATTACTTAATGACAATATTAACAATAATAATACCAACTAATAACAATAATAATGCAAAATTTAACAATAATAATGATAATAATAATCAATAATGGTAAAAATAATCAATTAAATACGAAATTTAACAATTGTATTTAATAATCTCCAATAATAATTAAAATATTTAAGTAGTAAATAATAATATTAATAATAAATAATACACAACTTAAAAATGGATTAATAAAAAAATTGAAATTTGGAGAGAAATAGAAGAGAGATAAACTTACAAATAAATTCAAATTTTGCAAAAATTGGTATCCAAATGTGGTAAACCAAGTCTCTATTTATAGATAAAAATGTGTATTATTTTTTTTTTTAAAAAAAACATTTTTTAATGCCAAAATTACCCTTAAACAGAAGATAAATCAAAATCTCAGTCAACCGCCTATGACGTGACACATGTAAAGGACGCTGTCAGCGACCTTTACCTTTTTTAAAAATAAAAACCGGCCATCAAAATGGCGTCATTTTGATGGCTTGAGGCTCAAAACGCTAGCGTTGCTCAGGGACTCTTCTGAAGAAGCCATAAATTACGGAAATTCAACCAGTGATTCTTTTGATTTGAAATCAACTGAAGTAAATTTTGTGCTTTTTTTAAAACTTTTGTTGTGGCCCTTGATTTCTTGAAGATTGGAGGGGGGGGGGGAACCCCATTGTACCTGCTCTTAAGTGAATGAATGAAGTCTGGGACAATACAAGTAAAGTCTTTCGTCTCTATTAGTTCTCGCTTCCTTCTCCGGCCCATCCCAGTCGACAGAGATAAGGGAGATCTTGAATGTGCATTTAGGTTGCATTCTATCCACAGGAGTACTGCCAATTGAGGCGGAAAAACAATAAATCTACTTATGTGACTATGTGAGGACATGAAGAAGAAAGAATAGACCATCACATGAATTCCTTGTCTTTTAGTCCTAATTAGGGTCGACAATTATGTGGGTTGTGACCCGTTATGATTTAAAATTTGATTCGCTTTAACCCGATACAAAGCAAACCGTTAAATTTTTTTAAGTCAAAATGAATAATCTGTTTCAATTCAAAAAATGACGGGTCAGATATTTTTGAAGTTGGATTAGGTGAATTAATGAATTTTGGTGTCGTTTGGTAGTCAGGATTAAGGCTAGATATGATTAATAAGCTGAGTTGTTTGATGTTTGGTACGCAATAGGTGGTTGAGACTAATAGTACGGGTTATCCGGATAAAGTCATTATCCCCTCACTATTAATACCAGGGGGAGGGTGGTTGAGACTAATAGAACGAGTTATCCGGATAAAGTCATTATCCCCTCACTATTAATACCAATGGGAGGGTGATATTATTAACGCTCTCACTAAAAAAAATTGGGATTAACATTTATAATCTCAAAACTACCCCCGATATACAAGTGAGGATTAATAGCGAGGGCACTAATAATACTGAGATTAATAATACTACCAAACAAGTCCTTTTGAATTATATTTATCAGGCTTAGTCCTAGTCTCTCGAAAGACCCGACGAAATTCAAGGGAGCTTTGGAATAAAAGAAGTGAATATAAAAATGACGTTCTTATTCGATACAATGCTACCTCTTCTTCGCACTAAAATAAAAGGGTAAATTGTGTTTTTCCTATGAAAAGAGATTACTAAATCAAAGAGTGGATGCAATCCATATGTTTAATTTTTCTTCTTTTAACTATTTGTCTTTTTGAATTATATAAGTGTACATAATTGACTTGTCATGCATGACAATTTTAATCAAAGTCAAAATAGAGAGAAGTCATATATGCATATACGGAACATGTCATCAAAAATTCAGTCAACAATTTATGTACCTCCAAATTTTCAATCTATTTCTGAAGTATTTTTTTGAATTTTTAGCATTTAACGAATAAATAAATAAATAATTATATATATATATATTCGTACTAGAAAGGAATTGGGTTATTGGGGCATGGTTGGTGAGCTGCCCAAACGAGAATTTGGGGAACACACAATGAGGATAAGCGGGTCCCAATTAAAAGCCCAACTGTATATTCCACGTTGAGCTGGGAGTGGGTCGCTCTCAATCTCATCCAATCCACTTCAGCAGTCAATTAAGTACTCTCGCTCTTGAAAATAGAGTCAAATTCTGACGGTCCTTTTTTACTCTATAAAGTATGCAATTCCAATATGATAAATTTTTATACTCCCTCCCTCCTTAATTTATTATTTTGATTGATTCGGTGCATTATTTAAGAAAATTTATTTGACTAGATTATTAATATTGGTTTAATATGTAATTTTTTTTAAAATCATGTGTATATGACCCATAATTAAAGTAGGGTGAAAAAGTAAGTGTAAAGTGGTAAAAGTGATGTTCTAAAAAGGTAAGTTTCAAAGTGGACAATTATTTTGGGACGAACGACAAAGGAAAGGAGGACGATAATTTAGGAACAGAGGGAGTACATTTTTTTAGTTGGATCCTACAGCTATCTAAATATTTTTTTTAGCATCATACCACATAATAAATACAAAATCCTCTCACCCCCACACACATACACAATAAAAGTGTCGGCCCCCCCTCCCCCACACTCCAGCTGCCCACCTCCCCCTCACATTCAAACATGCTCCATTCCCCAAGGTCAACTTCCTATTTAGGAAGTTTTTTTTAAGTGGAAGGGATGTTCAATCACCTCATTTTACCCCTTAGGGCAAAAAAAAATTAATTTTTAATTTTTTAATTATTTTTTTCTCCTAAAACAAATGATCTAACCCACACCACACATCGTGTCCTCAACTCTACCACCGAGCCACCCTCGGGCAAATTAATTTTTAATTTTTTTTTATTATTTTTTTCTCCTAAGGACATTCCTATTAGGAAGTTAAATCCCTCTCTCTCCTAGTTAGATAAAAACTCTCTCCTAGGTGGTCATTACACACACTTCTCAATGCACTAAGAAGTTGAGTTTTCCTACATTGGTGATACTCTAACATTAATATGTTCCTTTATTTCAACTGTAAAAAAAAAAGGTAAATGACATAAATTGATTATTTATATTTTTATATCTTAGTATAAAAATGAATTAGATAATATTTTTGTACAATGGTTTAAAGTTTAATTTCTTATCTAGTTTTGAATCGCGGTTCATAAATTTCATTGTATTAATTTTGTATTGTGGTTCAAAGTTTAATTTTCTAATCAATTTTTGAATTGAAATTCACAAATTTCATTGCATTCATTTTTGTACTTCGGTTTAAAGTTTAATTTTCTAGTCTATTTTTGAATCGCGGTTCATAAATTTCATTGCATTAATTTTTGGACCGCGATTCATAAATTTAATCCAATATTTTTTAACCAAGATAAAAAAAAATGTAATACGCCTCAGGCTCATTAAGGGTATCGCAGTTATTTCACCCTTAAAAGTATCGTTTTTTGATTGAAAAAAAAAAAACTAAACTAGAGGGGTTATAAACTTTAAAAAAGTGACCGACTCGCAAATTTTTCTTGAAAATAAGCAAATAGAAGGCCATATCCATGTTATGACAAGTAATGTTAGCCTTACCACCATATTTACCGCTAATGTCACTATTTGTCTTGAGAAAAATATACTTCATCCGTCCATAAATTATCGTTCTCCTTTTATTTTTTGTCCGTCTCAAAATAATTGTCTCAGTTTCAAACTTACTTTTTTAGAACATCACTTTTACCACTTTATCCTTACTTTTTCACCATATTTTAATTATGAGTCATATACACATAAACTTTAAAAAAATACATATTAAACAAATATAAATAATTAAATCAATTATATTATTTTAATCTATGCATTAGATCAACTAAAATGATAATTTAAGAACGGACGGAGTACTAGACTTCATTATTAGTTATGACCCAATGAAGTCACAATCTCTCTTTCTCTCTCTCTCTCTCTCTCTCTCTCTCTCTTTGTCCTTTAGGGCATAGCCGAGTGGTAAAGGGAGGGGACATAAGATTCTGGAGGCATGCAGCGTGAGTTCGATACTTGGTGAAAGCACTTTACTTTCTTCTGAGGTTGGACCTTGTATGTGTTATTAGTTGCAATGTTCTCAAACCCTGTATCATTTCGGGCACATCCCGCGATTTTCCTGATAGTAGCAATGAGGGACCGAAACTATTACCCCAGAATTTAACATGGTTAAAAAAAAAAAAAAAGGAAATAAAACAAAAGGAAGTCACAATCTCTCTCTCCAGGAAATAAAACAAACAAACGCACTATAAATTTAAAACCATATAAGTTCCGCTATCAAAAAGAGCTTTACACTCAACGATGGCATACTCCACCATTTTGAGACCCACTTTCTCGCGACCACCCTTCTTAGCTAGACAATTTGTTAGTTGTTACTTTAGAGTGATTACACTCTAAAATACTATATATATAATTTCTAATTTTTGTAAAGACCCTCTAAAAAAATTCAACTACAATAAATATTCTTTATAACCCTTTAAGCTAGTGACATTATTTAACTAACAAACGTAATTATCAATATATTTCTTTCATTTTTATTTTTATTTACCTACTGTAATCAAAATAAAATATATATTTTAAATTTTAAATTTATAAAAAATACTACTATATGTTTTGATTATTTCAATTACTTTTATTAAATGAAGTTGTGACACGTTTTTTAATATTAGCAATATGCCCGAAATTTTAAGTTATAAATAATAAGAATGCGAATGATAAGTGCAAAAAACACACACACACACACACTAGTTTAATAGAAATGAGGAATGTGAAAAAAATATGAAAGCAAATCATCAAATAAGATGAACAAATTATTCTACACACAAAGACTCATCAATAAGAATAAAATAACAAATTATTCTACACACAAAGACTCATCAATAAGAATAAAATAATGTTCGGTAAAACACCAATATTTTGAGGTAGCAATAACTAATTTTAAGGATATGATGTTTGATAAAATGTCTACCGTAAATTTCAAGAGAGGTAAAAAAAAAAACTCTAAAAATGGTTTTAGGGTGGTGGTAAAAAGGGAACAATATGGATGTTCTTACCCTATACTCTTCTAAATAGTGTAGTTTGGCCTATTTCTTAGGGGTGTAAATTGGAACCACCAAATCGGTTGGTTTGGTTTGGTTTTGTTCGAAAACGGTTTGATTTCGGTTTTAAAAAATAGAAAATCACTCGGTTCACGATTTTTGGTATCATATATATATATATATACACACACACACATATTAAACCAAACAAAATTTTGATCGTTGGATAATTATTATTTCTTCAAATATTTGTGTTTATTTTAGAATTTGTATTGTAATCTTTATGATAATTTTACTTTATTATGTTATTATCTAATTTTGATGTTAATTTCAGATTAAAATCTTATTTTTATTCTTATTCTTAATGATGGTTAAGTTGATTAAAAATAATTTACATAAACTACAAAACCTAACCAAATCAAACCGAACCGAGTGGTTCGGTTCAGTTCAATTCCAATCCAATTCGGTTCGTGGTTTTGGCCTAAATCAAACCAAATCGAACCACTTACACCCTTACTATTTCTACTTCTCCACATCCAAATGAATAGTTGCAATAATTCCAAAAAAGTATTACTCCCTCACCTCCTAAATAATTGTTCTACTTTATTTTTCATTTGTTCCAAAATGTTCCGTTGCTATTTTTTTGTTGCCATTTTTTACAAAAACACATTTACCATTTTATCTTTATTTTGTTTCTTCCTATTTTAATGATAGTCATATATACACATGAGTATTAAAGAAAATTACATATTACTCACATTGTTATAGATAAAAAATTCACTGTATTATTTTTAGATGTTTCACTTTAAAAATACACTTAACAAAACCATGTCTACAATATTTACAACATTTTGACATTACCGTCTACATGTGAAATAAAACATATTGACAATGCTCAAACATTATTGGAATTATCAGTAACTCTATTGTTAATTATATATCTCTCAATAGTTAGACTTTTCAAACATAGATTTTGTATATCCGTATGATGTAAGTCTTAACTTTTCTTTTGAGAAAGTTGAGGATTTGTCTTTTCCCTTCTTCTTAGTAGACTTTTGTTCAATTGGACGAGTGCGACCACCGATTTCCTCAACATCTACACTCGTATTAAAATGTCCCTCGGACTCATATGTCCTTGACTTCTTGCCAACGTGAAAAGTATCTCATTGTGGAGAAAAAGTTGGGGTGTCTTTCATAATTTGTCACACATGTTCAAATTGAAATGACTTACCTTTATTTTCGTCCTAATATTGCTTGTATGAATTGTAAAGTAATTTTTTGCTCAAATCGCTTTGAAATACATAAATGGAGCCACGCCCAACCCCTTGGTACCATGCCCCATGCATGGGAGCCGCGCCTTCCTGCCTACTCCTCTCTAGCTTAAACGCTTTCCTTTATGATTATGCATGAGGCGGCTGCGCTCTGTCTCGCTCCCATGTTTCCACCTGGCATGTCATGCAATGTCTGAGATTAAACGCTGTCGTTTCACAACCACGTTTTTTCCTATAAATAGAGGCTTCGGCTTTCATTCTCGCCACCACAAAAACACATAGAAAACACACAACACTCACAAACATAAACACACCTTCCCGAAAGCCTCCTCTGTTGAAGAAGAAGAAAGTCTCTTCGCCTCAAAGCGAGCCATCCGAAGATCCAGCCATTTCCCCGGCAAGCCGACCAAAAGACATGCATACACATACACATACACACATACACGACATACAAGAAGAAAGACTTCATTTCTCGGAAAGACAGATGAAGCACAACTAAAAACTTCGAGCGGCTAGTGGGCTAAAGCCTAGACGTATATACCGGGTTCAAACATTCACGCTTCAAGAGGTAGGTCCTATCTACTAGTCTTTTTCCGTTAATATAAATAAAATATAGAATATTTATATTATGCATGTTGTGTAAATAATAATAAATAGTTAGTTAAATATCAGTATACTGTAATAAATAATAAAAATGTAAATAAAGTAAATTATGCATGTTTGTAAATATATGTTAGTTTAACTTTATATAGTTCAAATTTTTAATATATGTATTGTTAATATATATATATATATATATAATATATATTATATATATATATAAATATATAATATATATATATTATATATATATATATATATATATATATATGAGACCAAAAGGGCGAGTTGAGTGCTTAACTCATTCTCAACTCATAACTTAGCCTCCGAACCTACACATTTTTTGGTAACACACGGTTTTTCTCTGTTTAACTTTAAAATAGAGGTGATGACTCTGTACACACATATTTTAGAGTCTACAACGCACGAGACTAAGCGCATTCCACGCGCTCTGATGTTTCCAAGTAACTAGCCTTTCACGCGAGGGGGGAAAGTTTTGCATGAAACATTGGTTTCTAATAGGTTGTCAATATTCATTGGGAGACATGTAAATAGGTGCACATGGAATGTTACTCAAAGAATTCCCAATAGTTGAAGAAACTTGAATTTTTTTGAAACTTTGTGCACTTTGAAAATTTCCAAACTTCAGAATATTCACATAATTTAAATTAAATAGTTGGGAAAATTTTGTGGGAATACGAGAATTTTGATTTTCTTCAACATTCGAAGAATTCAATAAATTCCTAAAATAATTACCAGAATTTTTATCCATTTGGAAAAAAAATGATAATTTTTCAATTATGAAATTGAAATAAAATTAAGGTATAAATATCAGAAGAAGTGAGGATATATAAATTGATGAAATAAAAAATTAAAATTGTAGAGAGAATTAAGGGTGAGGATATATATATATATATATATATAGTTGGTGAAGCATTATGGTTGTGCCACCTCATCCCCTTTTGTTAAATCTCAATTGTGAAGGCACGACTCTTGAATTCATTAAGACTTTTTGTTTTCCAACCATTAACTAATAATAATACTTGATAATAATTCATATAATAAGAGGTATTAGAATATATGTATATATATTAGCATAAGTGTTTTAACTAAATACTTTCTAACTAAACAATTGGTTAAAACTATAGCTAGTACCCGTGGGAGGAGACGAAATGAGTCGTTGTGAAGGCACGACTCTTGAATTCATTAAGACTTTTTGTTTTCCAACCATTAACTAATAATAATACTTGGTAATAATTCACATAATAAGAGGTATTATAATATATGTATATATATTAGCATAAGTGTTTTAACTAAGTACTTACTAATTACTAAACAATTGCTTAAAACCATATCTAGTACCCGTGGGAGGAGACGAAATGAGTCGGGTGGTTTATCTCCCACCTTCTCTCTCACACACATCGCAACAATTGAGAAAACCTCCCCTTAATGACTTTCCTCTCTCTTTTCAATGTGACGGTGCCCTTCCCTCCTTTCTGAGCACCGACACCCATCTTTAGAATTTTTATGGAAATGTATTTTAGTTGAAGATTTGATTCAAACCCTAACCCAAGAGACAGATCTTATGTTGCCATAGAGCCAGTAGGTTGATTTGTGCTTTGCGCAAAGAAAAAAATCGTGTGTAATTACTGATTTTGTTTTTTCTCTCTATTATAGTCAGTTGATTCTGTTCAAAACCACATCAATTTCTCATCCTTATTGATAACTAGTTTTACACCCGTGCGTTAAACGCACGGATAACAATATTTTTTAATTAAATAATATTCAAGTAAAACGAAGACGTAAATCAAAATCAAAAGAATAAAATAAGTTGCAATGTATTAAAAAGATATTTTTATGAAATTATTATTATTATTATTATATTTTTAAGTTATGAAAAATCAAAAGTTTGAGCAAAATATATGAGGTATTATTTATTTAGTAAATAAATATATCATAAATTAGAAAAGAAGATAAAACTTGAATAACTGTTAATCTACTTAATAATAAAAATTAAAAAAATGTAACAAACATAACAAAATTTTACTTTGAGTAAGCGAGAGAGATCTATTTAAACATCTTTTCATGTTCGAAATGACAGTATGATTTAAACATTCTCCATGATTTGTTGAATCAATAATAAACGAAATATTTGAATATGTGAAAGGTGAGAAGGTATATAAATTTCTTTTCCTTGTATTGTATATGTGTGTAGTAGCTGGAAAAAAATGTAATATTTCAAATATATAAATAAATCTATAATAAAATTTATTTTAAAATAGTATAATATATCTTACCATTTGTGATATCCGATAAAGGAATAACTAAAGTAGGATGCAACACATTTTGATTAGAACCTCTAATATTATACTATTGAGAAACAACATTTTCTAAAACATAATTTATATAAGATTATTAAATTAAAGAAACAAACATCAAGAAATCATCCAGACATATTATTATTTTCATATGGACTAAATAATTCAAAAGACTTTAATACATCTCATTCAAAAGACTTCAACAAAATTATCTGGGAACAATATTATTTTCTTATGGCTATTTCCAAAATGAGAAATAAAAAAACTTAACCCATTGAAAAACACTAAAAGACATGCTATATATAAAACATAACTCATTAAAATCTCATCTCCGCCCCTAAGCCCATGTGATATAAGTTGTCAATTTTAACCTATTATATATAATCAATCCATCACCTCAACACCTAATCGAATTCAACATATGTCATCTAACAAATGCAACCCTTCATATATAATCATTCATCTTACGTCTATTCTTTCACTTCAAAATTCCATCCACCTGACCTTCAGTAATAAATCCTAACAATCTCTTTCCCCAGATTATTCAAATCATTTTAATTTTTCATTGAGCTGAAAATTAAATCTTTATCATTTTGTTTTACCTTATATTTCGTTGTATAACTTTTAATTTTTTTAAAAAATACAGATTATCCTCATCCAATAATATCTATATTTATTATTATTTTTATTATATATATTAATATTATTTTAATATCTACTATTTGTAATTCATGGGGTGAAATTTAATTGTGGACGAGCCCCAAATAAAATAATGACACTAAAATTCATCCTCTCAATGGCCTAATTCAAAATTGTCCAATACAAAATATAGGCATAATTAAATAATTAGATTAACCCAAAACAAATATAATACAATATTAATTAATAAAAATTAATATTTTAACTAAAATTATGAGGGTATTACAATTACAATGAAAAGAAAAACATACAATTGCAAGCTAGTACACTTTGACGAATTTTCAATCGCTTTACTCCCCGATATTTTTTTTTCAAATCACTACGATGCAATATCAGATAATGCATCGCGATGCATTAAAATACAGATGATTAGTTGAAACATCTGTAAAAAATGTTGTGCTGAATATATATGTATGTGATGGAAACAAAAGGTCCAACATGATATTGTGAATTGTGCTGAGAATACCAACAGTTTAAGTGTATTCAAAGTTTCTAGAAATGTGTAAATATATTCATGTCTACTTATTTAAAAAATATTAAATGTTTAGTATACAAACTAAAGAAAAAGTAACAAGACAGAGTGTTTTAGCTTCCAATGCATGGCTGGATAATTCAAATTTGAGTTTTCATTTATGATAAGTAATTTTAGGCAGGAAAAATACGATTGTTATTATATATATATATATATATATATATATATATAAGCTTTCTATCTCTTATGCTATCTCTCCATGTCTCTCAAATCTATGAATTGGGTATCAATTGATTTCACTTTGTTGCTTTGCATTTGGGTTGCTAAGGGCCCATTTGATTTAGTTTATTGATATGTGCTGATGATTTATTACTTATGACTGATAATTTATTACTTATGACTTATGACTGGTGATGTTTGATTTAGCTTTTAAAAAGTGCTTATTAGCTTTCAGAAGTGTGTGTGTGTGTTTGATTAATAAGTTGAAATAGTGCTGAAATAAAATAATAATACTATTATTACTATTATTATTATTATTATTATTATTATTATTATTATTATTAGTATTAGTATTAGTATTAATATTATTAATATTATTATTATTAATAATATTATTAATATTACTATTATTATTATTATTATTATTATTATTATTACTATTATTACTATTATTATTATTAATAATATTATTAATTTTATTATTATTATTATTATTAAATGAGGGTAGTTTTGGAATATGAAAATTTCATTTAATGGCACTGTTCATCCGTGTTTTTGAACCGATAAGTCATCAGTACAACCTCTAATATTTATGACTTATAAGGTGAGTTGTGCTTTATCTAGCTTGTACTCTATTTATGACTTATGGACACACAAATGAAATCAAACACACTTAAAATGACATCTGATAAGTCATAAGTTATAAATACCATTCCATAAGTGATATCAAACAGGGCCTAATTTTCTTTATTTAAGGTCTAGTATGTACCAATCAATTGAGAAAAAGTCTCCCCTAACAACTTGCCTCACTCTCTTCACTGCGACTGTGCCCCTCTTTTCTTTCAGAGCACCGACACCCATCTCTAGAATTTCTATGGAAATGGATTTTATTGAAGATTTGATTCGAGCCATAACCCAAGAGATGGATCTCATGTTGCCATATACCCGGTTAGTTGAATATTTGCTTTACGCAAAGAAAAAAAATCGTGTGTATTTTACTGATTTTGTGTTTTTTCTCTATTTTTTTCTTTCTATTGCAGCCGGTTGATTTTGATTGAAACCACATCAAGTTCCCATCCTTATTGATAATCTGTAAGCTTTCTCTCTTTTATACTCTCTCTTTTCTACTCTCTCCCTCTCTCTCAAATCTGTGAATTGGGTATCAATTAGGGGTGTGCATGGTTTGGTCTAGGATAAAACCGTGAACCGAACCACACACCCTGGTTCAAAAATCCCAAACCGAGCCGAACCGTCAAACGCTTGGAACCGAACATAACCGAACCACTTGGTTTGGTTTTGTTCGGTTCGGTTTTATGGTTTGACATAAAATATAATTACATCTTAGCAAAACATTAAAAATTAGACCAATAAAATTTTAATCGGTAAATTAAAATTAAATATTAATTAAAAAAATCAAACTTCTCTTACAAACATCAAACATTAACAAACAATGAAATACAATTCAAGATATCATTTGAATCCATGACATTTGGTAATAATAACATTATTTATTATATATATGCCATAAATACATATATATTATATATAATAACTAATTAAATAAAACATGGTTTGGTTCGGTTTGGAAACATAAACCATGAACAGAGCCGCTTGGTTGTTGAATTTTGAAAACCAAAACCAAACCGTTTGAACCAAAACCGAACCAAACCATGGTTCAGTTTGGTTCGATTTGGTGGTTCGGTTGTACACCCCTAGGACTATCAATTGATTTCACTTTGTTGGTTTGCATTTGGTTTTCCGATGTACGTTTGTTATTGTTGAGCAAGGAAAGCTTGCAGCTTCCAGAACATCGCAAAGCATGCAGCTTACAGTAGTTGACAGCTTCCAGTAGTTGATTTGTTGGGGGTTGTTTTTGTAAATTGGTAATTCCCGTAAGTGTGAGGAGTTGGTAGGTTGGTAGGAAATCAGGTTCCTAGTTGACTTGGTAAATCAGTTTCCTTGTTGGTTTCATATAACCAATTTAGTCCTTGGTTCCCGCAGCCAGTTTGTATAAGATCGATGTTCTCAGATCTCCCGCGAGTATTGAATTCCAATAATAAAGTTTCTTAAACCAAATTATATCATGGTATCAGAGCATGATCAAAAACTCTGAATCAAAAATCATTGTCAAACAAGATGACGGAAGAAGGAAGCAGGAAGAACAAAATGGGAAGTGAAGATCAATTCAAGAAAATCGATTCTTCGTCCCCGCATTTCTTGGATCTCAAGACAATCCAGGGAACGTTATCACCCATATCTTGCTTCGTGGCGAGAACTACGATGAATGGGCGAGATCAATCCGTTTGTCTCTAAAGGCAAGGCGAAAATTCGGTTTTGTTGATGGAACTATCACAATTCCGGAGGAGGAAGAAAGATTAGATGATTGGCGACAAGCTAACTCGATGCTCGTGTCTTGGATTATGAACACGATCGAGCCCAGCCTACGGTCAACCATATCATACCACGAAGAAGCAAATCTTTTGTGGAGTGATTTAAAAGAACGGTTTTGTGTCAGTAACGGACCTAGAATACAACAACTCAAGTCGGCGTTGGCGGAATGTAAACAATCAAAGAGCGAAGTGTGGGAAATTACTATGGGCGCCTCAAACAACTATGGGATGAGCTAGCAAATTACGAGACGCCGCCAGATGTCAATGCGGTAAGTGTACATGCGATCTTGGCACAAAATTTGCAAGGATTCAAGAGATAGATCGCTTGCATCGATTCCTTATGGGTCTAGACACTGCCTACCGTCGCTCCAACCTTATGTCATTAGATCCTCTCCCATCGCTGAATCGGGCATATCACGCCTTGACTCAAGAGGAACGCCTGCGAGGAAGCGGAAATTCTAGGCCCAAAGAAGAACGAGAGACAGCTTATGGCATTCAAAGTCCAAAGCGATATGAAAGGAAGAGGTAAGACAGACGGGTAAGTTCTCAGAAACACCGCAACCGTGAAGGACATGAGAAAGTGGGTGTTTTCAATTGATCGGGTATCCCGAATGGTGGGGAGAAAGAACACGTGGTGGAAGAGGAGGAGGAGAGGAAAGCAACGCGTCGCGCGGAGATAGAACTGGAGTTCGCAAGGACGTGGAAAGGGGATGTGTCACAAGTGCAAGCATAATACGACCGGTGGGAACATGCATGGGAACGCAGCAACAACTGACAATGACAACGATCGCCTGCTCTACCAGGGCTATTTTAAGCGGCGCAATGGCAAAGAACTCTTAACCCTTCTCAATAATTCTAATTCTTGAATGGTAAGTGTAAACCTTGGATTATTGATTCAGAGCCTCGAGTCACATTACGAGCGATCGAATTCCCTCATAGATATGCGTGATGTAGTGAAGCTGGTTTGATGGACAACACGCCGCCGCAACACGAGAAGGCACTGTGATATTGGATGGAGGCTTAAAACTTGAAAACGCTTCTTTATGTGCCTACTTTAACATGCACTTTAATTTCCGTGTCTCAATTGATAAATAAAATGGATTATGCCGCTTACTTCACAAATAACATATGTGTTATACAGACCGCATGACGAGGACGCCGATTGAGCGGGTGAACAACGAGATGGACTTTACTTCTTCCGTGGTATTCCTCACGCTCGAGCTATGACAGTTGATGGTGAAGCGGATGGATTTGTGGCACAAACGGGATGGGCATCCGTCGAGAAATTAGTCAAATTGATACCAAACGTAGGTAATTTTGGTAGGATAAATAAAGCATGTGATGTGTGTCAACGTGCAAAGCGCACTAGAGAAAGTTTTCCTATTAGCAAATACAAAGCAGATGGTGTTTTTGATTTAATTCACCGTGATTTGTGGGGTAATTATAGAACTCCTTCTTCTTGTGGTGCACATTACTTGACTATTGTTGATGACTACTCGAGCAACTTGGGTTTATTTATTGCGTGATAAAACGTAAGTTGAAAGGATGTTTTTGAACTTTGTTGCCATGGTTGGTCGGCAATTTAATAAAACAGTTAAATATGTACAAAGTGATAACGGGACAGAATTTCGTTGCCTGCTTGACTACTTTGCTAAAAATGGGATCATATTTGAGACATCTTCAGTGTTGGGACTCCTCAACAAAATGGTCGCGGAACGTAAACATAGGCATATTTTAAACGTAGCTAGAGCCCTTTGTTTTCAAGGAAATTTGCTTGTGTCTTTTGGGGAGAGTGCGTGTTGGCAAAGATGTCACCCGATTAATAGGACACCTTCTAGTGTTCTCGACTATAAAACTCCTTATGAATTGTTGTTTGGGAAACTACCATCCTATACTTCGCTACGTGTTTTTGGATCGTTATGTTATGCTCATAATCAGCAACACAAAGGTGACAAGTTTGCTAGCAAGAGCAGGAAATGTGTTTTTATAGGATATCCTTTTGGAAAGAAAGGATGGCGGATGTATGATTTGGATACATGGGAAATATTTGTGTCACGAGATGTGAGGTTTTTCGAAAATGAGTTTCCTTTCGTAGACACTGTACCAATGACACAACAGATACCTGTAGTTGACGATGATGATAGTGTTCAGTCAAGAGGACATGGCTTAGTTGTAGGAGAGGAATGCACTGATGAAAATGTGGAACACGACAATGATGTTGCTCCAGAAGAAATGACATCACCTGTTCCCGAGCTAGGAAGGGGGATGCGTACTAAACAATCCTCAGTTCTTCTTCGTGATTTTGTTACCCATACCATACGGAAAGTGAGTCCTCTCTCTCAGAGTTCACCGGCTTCACGAACGTCCTCAGGTACTCCGTATCCTATAGCACATTATGTTAATTGTGAACGTTTTTCTGCACGACACAAGATTTTTCTTGCAGCTATAACAAAAGGAGATGAGCCAAGATATTTTAAGGAAGCAGTTCAACATGAACATTGGAGGGCAGCCATGGCATCCGAAATCAAAGCCCTTGAAGAAAATGACACTTGGACTATGGCTACCTTACCTGCTGGAAAGAAAGCACTGGGAAGCAAATGGGTATACAAGATCAAATACAACTCTGATGGAAGCATTGATCGATACAAAGCACGGTTAGTAATACTTGGGAACCATCAGGTTGAGGGGTTTGATTACACAGAGACATTTGCTCCCGTGGCTAAAATGGTCACAGTACGCGCTTTTCTTGCTATTGCCGCTGTTAAGAAGTGAATCGTCCATCAAATGGATGTACATAATGCCTTTCTGCATGGAGATCTGGATGAAGAGGTTTACATGAAAGTTCCTCCAGGATTCTCAGTGTCCAAACCAAACCAGGTCTGCCGTCTTCGAAAGTCGTTATATGGTCTTCGTCAGGCTCCAAGATGCTGGTTTGCTAAATTGACCACAGCCTTGACAAACTATGGGTTTTCTCGGCCCTACTCAGATTACTCATCGCTCACGCTTGTCCGTGACGATACAACTACGCTTCTAATATATGTCGACGACCTGATTATCGCCGGAAACGAGCTAGGAGCTTTGACCATGTTCAAATCTTATCTCAGCGAGTGTTTTCATATGAAAGACTTAAGGGTTTTGAAGTATTTTCTGGGGTTAGAAGTCGCCAGGAATCCTGAAGGCATTCTTCTTTGCCAAAGGAAATATGCCCTTGATATTATTTCCGAGACAGGTTGGTGCGAAACCAGCAACGTTTCCAATCGAGCAAAACCATAAGCTGGCCCTTGCATCTGGTGCGGTTCTTGACGACCCGGCAAAGTACAGAAGACTCATAGGGCATCTCATCTACTTGTCAGTAACCCGGCCAGATCTAGCTTACTCCGTTCACATATTGTCTCAGTTCATGCAACAACCACGTGTGGAACATTGGGATTCTCGCTTCTTGGGTTGTTCGTTATTTAAAAGGGAAACCAGACTTGGGGTTTTTCTTCGCTCCAACAAAGAAATTACGCCTATCGTGGTGGTGTGATTCCGACCGCGAAGCCGCCCTTTGACCGCTCGGCCTCTTACAGGGTTCGTGCATCTTGGCGCGCTCTTATCTCATGGCGAACAAAGAAGCAAAGACACGGTGTTCGATCCTCAGCGAAGCGTAATATCGTTTCTATGGCAAAGACTTACGTGTGAATTGAAATGGCTGAAACGTCTTCTCGAAGACTTGGGTGTGCAACAACACAAGGCAATGAGCATTTCGTGTGATAATCAATCTGCTTTGTACATTGCTCGTAATCCAGTTTTTCATGAACGCACAAAGCACATAGAGGTCGACTGCCATTTTATTCGTGATGCCATCATGGACGGTTTGGTAACACCGTCCTACGTCTCGACACAGGAACAATTGGCAGATATCTTCACCAAGGCTCTCGGCGAAGCAAGGTTCGGGTATTTTCTTCGCAAGTTGGGTGTTTGAGATCTTCACGCTCCAACTTGAGGGGGGATGTTGAGCAAGGAAAGGAAGAGCTCAAGTACATCGCATATTCTGGTCCTATGCAGCTCCAGTACATCGCACATTCTGATCTTAATGACTTGGGTTGAATTGTTGGGGGTTGCTTTTGTAATTTGGTAATTCCCGTAAGTGTGAGAAGTTGGTAGGTTTGGTAGGAAATCTTTTCCTAGTTGACTTCATATATCAGTTTCCTTATTGGTTTCATATAACCAATTTAGTCTTTGGTTCCTGTGGCCATACATTATATAAGGAGGCTCTGTAACTCGCTGGGACGACAGTCTTGAAAATTCCAATAATAAAGTTTCTTGAACTGAAATCTATCACACAGCTTACATAAAAAAAATTTAATCGATAAGCATACAACTAGCATGTAATGCTATGACATTAAAATCAAAACAACTATAGGTTGGTAAATCCAAATCCTTAAGGGCAAGTCCAATGGTGGTACTTGCCTATAGGTATCAAAACCAAATTTTGATACCTATTGGTTATTATTCATGGGTATCAAATGATCATCTCCAACCATAGATATCAAAATGAAGGGTATTAAAATTAGGTGTAGTACTAAGAGAGGTATCAAATTTGGTACATTCCTTAGTACCACACCTAATTTTGATACCTTTTATTTTAACAATTGGAGAACCTAATACTCTTATATAAGTATCAAAATTTGATTTTGACCCCTACTATTGAACTTGCCCTAATATCTCATGCATAAAAAGCTCCATCAACTCCTCTTTAGAAAGCTTTCCTTCATCATCCGGTATGATGTTCAAATCAAAACTACAATCTGTCGGTAAATTCAAGTCAATCGCTAATGGAAGGACCTCATCAATGAAATTTTGCCAGCCCATGTTTTTCTCTGCAGTAGTCTTTTGCTCTTCCATGGTGTTTTACTTGAATTTTTTTTCCCTTCTCTCTTCTTGTGTTTATAGCTCAGTCATGGTGTACCCCTTTTATAGGGATTAATTTCTTCTGGGAATATGAGTAGCCATCGTGTTGGGCATAGTGAAAAAATGAAAGTCTTTCAATGAAACAGTTAATGTACTAATACTGGGAAAATTGATGGAGTAATTATATAGGGAGGGTGGGGGTTTTTTATAAAAAGAAAAAAAAATTAAGTTTACATATGCTTTCATGAAGAAACCATTGAATAAATCCATTACCGAAACACATGATGCTTACATCTTCATGAAAAAAAAACATGACTCAGTACCCAAAATCCATACTCAAAAAAGCATCACTCATAAATAGATCTCCCCAAACGAAAAAAAAAACACACACAACTAGTAGTACCCATCTTATGAGTGCTACTTAATTTCCTTGCAATGTGAGTGCTACTTCATTCACCAACTCTTGCTCACACTCAATTTGGACACGAAGTAAACCTTGTTGATGTAGTCTTGTTTTCCCAATATGAGGAGGATCGTAGTTGTTCCCTGCACCCAACCTCATAACTTGTTTCATGCATAATTGTAGACTAAGAAACACATTACTAAGACTTTCAAGAAAGAGTTGATCGAATGACTTCTTCACTACTTCAATCAAACCGTCTACAGATTTTGGAGCTTCTTGTTGTTGAAGAGATTGAATGGCCCTAAAGTAACCAAGATCAAGGACATTCATATCAGGACTATTTGGAGGCTGGAAACATAATTCCATGTTAAACCCACCTTCTTGGGCAGCAACAACAAAAGCAGGGTCATCCCTCTCAATGTGTGGCTTGGCATTGTCCTGTTGGATGTAGATTACTGAATTTTTATCATAGTATGGCCATTTTTCTCTAATTGACGGTAGCACTATGTCAATCAAGTAGGACCTATACACATCTTTCGTCACCCGAAGTAATTGGCTTCGTTTCCATGGTTCCAACAATTCTATTTTTGCTTTTTCTTTTGGCAGGTTCTTTGAAAATAAATGGAAACATTCCAATTTTACCAGAAAACATCTCACCACGATAGTTATCAAAACGTGGACATGCTACGACTATTAAAAACATAACCTTTAAACCTCTTACTTTTACAAGTTCGTAATGGACCTTTTTCTTCGGGAAGCAAATAGTACGTCTGACACTCCTTAGTCATATAAAACCACTTTTCATCTACATGTACATAGTTGTACATGTTGATGAATTTTGGAAAGCTAGTAAGATCAATCATGGAATAACAAAACTCTAACCTTTGCCTTTTGTTCCCATCAGTCAGGAGAGTCTTCAAGGTATTAGTGTGTCTCTTCAATTCCCCTTACTTGAATCTTCTGTGGATTGTTGATTTGTTCATGTCCAACGCAGAAGCCAAAGCACCGATGGTTTTGCGCCAATTAAAGGGGATTGCCATGACTTTAGAAGGATCAATCTCAATTGTTCGTGCATGTACTCTTTTTGAAATTTCCATGGCAGCATCAGTCATTGGTGACCCATTAGCCATGAATTCTCTAGCATTTTGCCAAAGTTTTTGTATACTTCTAGGAGTAACTGAGAATTGAGAGGCAAGACGAGACATGGAGCCCTTTGCAACTCTTCCATTGGCACTTTCCTTTAGGAGAGTTTCAATGAATGTATGACGCTCACTTACTGTTAACTTTTTTTTGGCTTTATTGTTTACAAAATTTCCTTGATTAGTTTGAGGATCAATTGAACAAAAAAAGGTTATCAAATTGAGGCATGATAACATTCCTTCTAAAGCCTAAAACTTTGGGGCCAAATTCTTTTCATTGCCGCTTAATGAGAGATTTCAAATATTTTGGTGTCAATTCCTAAATTAATGGAGGGAAAATAAATCAGATTTTGAAAACTCCTAAAATTATGGAGGGAATATATGGAGGACTTATCTTTGGAAGGGAAATCAAAATTGATTAGAAGTTGTAAACTCCTAAAATTATGGAGGGAATAATGTAAGTGTTAAAGGGACTTATGTCTGGAACTTGGAAGGATCAAAATTCCTTTAATGATAGAGTTATTAGTTATATATATCAATACTGAATGAATGAATGAATTTACTGCTAAACATGGGCCAAGGTATATCAACCGAATGAGAGAGGGTATAAAGGGTATTATCATCAAAATATAATTTACAGTCCATCATTAATTAGTTTTCTTAATCTGTGTGTTTAGTCAATGAGTAATGCTTATCTGGAACAGAGGGAGTATGATTTTTGTTTTTTGTTTTTTTGTTTTGTTTTGTTTTTTTTTTAAAGAGTATGATTTTTGTGACAAGTGAAATATTGGAGTAACTTTTATATTTCTATAAATAAACTACATTGATATATAGTTATGTTAACTTTAATCGTTTAATCTTAAATTCAGAGATAAGTACGATCACATTAACATCGTCAAGTGTTGTTGATGAGCTAGATAACTCAAATGATCTTTTGAGAACAATTGAACAAATGATAGGGAAACCAACTTCATAATTAAAAGCCAAAACTATTGATGAACAGTTACTGTTTTAATTATGTTTAAAATGATGTACTCCCTCCGTCCCTAATTTATTGTCCTGGTTGACCCGGTGCACCGTTTAAGAAAACTTATTTGACTGAATTATTAATATTGGTTTAATATGTAGTTTTCTTTAAAACCCATGTGTATGTGGCCCATAATTAAAGTAGAGTGAAAAAGTAAGGGTAAAGTGGTAAAAGTGATATTCTACAAAAGGTAAGTTTCAAAGTGGATAATTATTTTGGAACGGACAAAAAAGGAAAGAAGAACGATAATTTAGGGACGGAGGGAGCACAATATAACACTACACATTTTTATTCATATTGTTTATTTGGTAATTACTTTTGAAATATCCCCAAAGAAATTGGAGCTTTGATCTATAAAAAGGTCAGATCCAAATCAGAAAAATCAATCTTAAGTTTACAACATATTTATATCGTTATCAAGTTAACAACAGATAATTCAATAATTGAAAAGTATAGTGACTTTTATATAGGGCTGGCAAAATTCCCGTTTTTTCCGACCCGTCCCGATCTCGTCCCGACATTTCCCGATCCCAACAAATCACGATCCCGATTTTGTCAAGATTTTTCACGTCCCGACTTATTTCAGGATAGTATTCGGGATAATTATCAATCCCGTTGGGATTTCCGACCCGTCCCGACTATCAATCCCGTCGGGATTCCCGAATCCCGACCCGTCCCGATTATTTTTTAAATTATTTTTTATTTTATTTTATAAATATTACGAGTGTTAAACATTGTCTATTTTGTGTTTGGTATAATTACTTAATGATGTTTGTTAAATTTATTTTCACAATGTTGTGGGTTTTTTTTGTCTATCACGTTTCTGTACTTAGTGTAGATCCTCTCTTGCGAGTGAATGATGCATTTTATTCATAATGACAGATTCAGCAACACTCACTATTAAATAAATATTCAAGTATACTTGTAAATATACCGTCTGAAATCTAAATCATGATGGATATATTTTAAAAATATTTTAGTCAGAAAATATTGTTCATAAATATTATAGTCGGGATTACGGGATTTTTATCTCCCGAACTGTCGGGATCCCGATTTGTTAGGTCCCGACACTTATCGGGAACATGATTGGGAAAGAAATTTAAATCCCAAATTTTATCGGGACGGGATCAGGATGAGGGGTATCGGGACGGATCCCGTCCCGATTCCACCCCTATTTCTATCTCGATAGAGAAAGGTCTGATACTTTTAAAAATATGAATAAAGCTAATTTGGTGGATTTGCACGAAGTAAATTATTTATAATTAATATTTTTCTTTAACTCGCTTACATAGATATATGTTTTATATAAGTGAGTTCATCCGATTGGGAGGTTTCAACACCATTGAAGAAGACACAGAAATCTAATTCCATTGGCATGGGCAATGATCCTAGTAAACCTACTAGGAAGAAATCTCTAATGAATGAATCATCATTCTCTAAAGAGAGGTGGGTGAATGTCAAGATTGAAAAAATTGTTATCATGGATTAAAATTTAGTTATATATTTTCGGATAGTTTATTGATTAAGAAATTCAATGATCGTCCCTAAGAGAGTGACCCAGTGGTAGATATGGGGTTTCATAGAGTGTGAGGTCTCAGATTCGATCCCTTCTCATGTCCCCCTTAGGAGGAAAAAATTCGATCCCTTCCCATGCCCCCCTTAGAAGGAAAAAAAAATTCAATGATCCAATTATTGCAATTGTACAAAGTACATATCCTACATTTGGAAGTCAAGATATATTTTAGTTTCGACTCTTTATGTCGTTAATTTGGGAAATAATTACAGGATTTCAATAAACAAGTCGGAGGAAAAATTGTATTTGAACTCATATTCTACATGTCATTTTAATAGAAACGTTAATTTTTTTAAATAATATTTATACTCCTAAATTTTTATTAAACGAGATTAGATATTTCAAGTTTCTTAATCATGAGTTTAATCATGATCTTTATTAGTCTGTACTCTGTACATCGTACAGTTACTAGCAGTAAAAAAAAAAAAGAGCAGTCGAGTACTAATTTTGTAAGGCCACCAGGGTAAATTTATTGCCCCTAATAAATGAAAACCAATAATTAGAGCATCCCAATTCTCAAAACGACAATCAATAAATACCCCTTCCCAAAAGTAGAAAAGAAAAAGGCCGTGAAAAGCTGGGAGCAGATGGGGGGTGGTTTTGGTATTTCAATATTTCATAACTCTCCTCTAATTAAATTTCCCCTCTAAGACTCCAAGTCCCACTGTGATGTAGTGTTTGACTGATTGACTCTTGGTGACTCCGAACACGGATGGCGTCATGCGCCGCCGTCACTTATATTAGTACATGCAAGAGCGGTCTTCGCGCCCTTTCACATACTCTCTCTCTACAAACCCACACTAATTCTCTCTAAACTTTCTCTCTCTAGAGTCACCATAGCTCCTCCAACTACTCGGTTTTCTCGCCGCTGAAATTCCTCTATCTCGCCGGTAAATCCATCCAGTTAACCCTATGTGTTTGCGCGTGTGTGAAATCGTGTGTATTGTGTGAGTGTAATGTTTTATTGTGCGTGGTCATAATTGAAAGCCATTGTATATAGTGTGTTTTTGTAGCGTGCGTGTGATTGTGTGTGCAGTGCGTGCGTGTGATTGTGTGTGTTTTTTATGAATGTGTAATCATAATCGAAGCCATTGATTTAGTGAGTGATTTGTGTGTGTAGGTGAGCAATGGATTACAGTAAAACAACTGTAGCAAAACGGACACGGCTACAGCATGATTTGTTATACCAGAAGTTTAATGAAGAGAAGAAGAAGAGGAAGACCCAGAGTGGTGAGAATGTAGCTAGGGTTGAGGGTTTAGGGGGTAGTTCCGACTGTTGTTCTGTTAATCCTGGTAAGGAGTTGAGTTCTATCAATGATGTTTCTAGAGATCGGAGGAGTTCTGAGAGAAATAAGAATTCAAATTCGAAACAGATATTGTGTGAGAATGAGAATGGAGATGGAATTGGGGATGATCCTGGCGAGGCTGAGCGATATGGTACTGATAAGATTGAGAAATTGGGGAGGCGAGTGACTAGGGGTCAGAGTAATAGTTTTGTTGCAATTGATGATGGTTCTGGAGATGGTGAGAAGTCTGGAAGAAGTACAATTGCGAAAGTGAAACAAAGAATCTGTAGGAATGGGAGTGGGGTTGGAGTTGTGGGTGCTCCTTTTAAGGGTGAGAGATTTGGCAGAAATAACAGTCCGAATTCAAGAAAGCCAGTGACTGGGATAATTGATGCTTCTGGGGAGGGTAAAAGATCTGGGAGAGATACTATTGCAAAATTGAAACGGAGATTTTGTGGGAATGAGAATGGAGTTGGAGTTGAGGATGATTCTGGTAAGGGTAAGAGTTCTGGGAGGACTAGTAGGGGTTCAATGGGTGCTTGTTTGAAAGGAAAGAATTCACCAGGGAAGAGTTTGAAGAAAGATGAGAATGTGGGTAGAATCGGGGTTGTTAATGAAGATGATGATCGTGAGACTTGTTATGATGATGTTGTCCTTTTGAGTGACCACGGAGTTGGAATTGAGGATGATTCTGGAAGGGTGTGAGTTTTGGAAGGAAAAAATTGTAGAATCAATTAATGGACTGAGAAGGACTGGGGAGAGAGTTGGAATCAATGATGGTTCTAAGAAGATTAAGAAAACATCGAATCAGGGGTTTAAGAACAGGATAGACATGGGGTCCACGGGTGCTTGTTTAAAAGGAAAGAGTCCACTGGGGAAATGTTTGAAGAAAGATGAGAATGTGGGTAGAGTTGGGGGGGTTGATGAAGATGATGAGTGTGTGAGTGGTGATGATGATCAAGTTGTTTTTTTGGGTGAATCGGTCACCTCGAATGGTTCTAGTTTGATAATTGGATCAGTGTTGGGATCGCTGTCCAGCAGTGAATTTGTATCCTCCCGGATAGTGACAGGTGGGAGTGATGGAAAGAAAGTCTCTGAGGGGGAGGAAATTGTTAGTGATGAAGCACGATCACAAGTTGGGAACTTGATGGAGAGTGAAGAAGTCAGGGAAAATCAGGACTCTGATTTGGAGGATTCAGATTCAGAATCATCATGTGAAGAGGATAATGATGATCCTTATGATTCAAATTTTATAGTGGATAATTCAAGTTCTTCTAGCGAGGATGAGGATGAAGATGAAGAATATGTAGAAGAAAAAACTGACAATGAAGTTGAGGATGACGAGGAGTGTCATGTTGTGGAGATAAAGACTCTTAATGGGAAGAAAATTATGAATTCATTTGAGGTTGGTGAAGAAGAAGAAGTAGATGGAGATGGAAAGAGTGAGATGAAGAAAGAAAGAAGTGCTAATGAGAAGGAACAAGAAAGTGTCATTGAGGGTGGATTGAAGAGGAAGAGAGCTTATGGGCTAGATATACTAATTGATTGTGAAAAAGATGAGGCAGTGGAGCATAGAGGTCCAGCAACGCGTCTCCGCTCACGTTCTTTCTCAAAATCTAGAGAGAAGAAGCTGAAACTCGGAGGAATTAGCAGGCCACTTCCTGTTGAGGAATATGAAGAACTCGATTCCTTATCTGCAAATGACAGTGATGGAGATGCTGATGGATGTGACAAGAATGGAGTACAAAAAAGTGATGGAAAAGAAAAAGGAATGTCTGGGAAGAGCACTGTTAAAAAGCAAAAGCATACTCGGCCAAAGAAAGCTTTTGACGTGATTAAGATACTCACAGATTCCATTTGGCATGAAGTAGATGAGTTACTGAAAACATATGATAGTCCGCAAGAAGAACCGCCTGTAAAAGCAACATTGTCGTATAAGTTCAAGTTTAAGGATGAGGACGAGATTGCACTGCCTATAAAATCAGAGTGGGAAATCGAAGTCGATGCCCTGTTTGTCGAGATGGACATGGCTTCCACATTATCAGAGATTGGATCCTTCAATGCGCATATGGTATGTCTGTTCTCATGCCCATAAGCAATGTTTAATTTCCAAGTATGGCTTACGTCTAGAAGTAAAAAAGCATATAATGCCTTAATATTGTGTTTTTTGTACTTCATTGGCAAGCAGAGTTCCATATATGACCTGTTTAGTAGTCTGGTAATGTTTTGAAGTTCCAGTAATTTCGCATAAAGTAATGACATATTGTCATATTGATGTGTAATGTATTAAACTGAAGGGCAGACTTGATCGCTTAATGTATCCATGGTTGCTTGGAAATTTACTATGTAGATTCACCTTTTCACGTGACTACTTATGACCGACTTGTCGAGGTACTGTTTTGGTGAAGTTTCGTAGGTGGGTGAAAAATGAAAATACTTAGAAGCATTACCTAACTTTATTATCCCTTTTAGTATGTATTTTCTGTAAGAATGAAATCAATTGAAGCTTCTGTCCATGACTTCTTATTGTTATAGTACATTTCATGCATTGTACTTGTAGTACAGTTTCACGCTGTCATGTGCCTGATGTAAGAAACATATTTTTGTATTGAAACAGCAATTCTCTCTGACCAATCATTTGTTGCACTGAAACTTAGAGACCTCATTTTTCGAACCTTTAGTTCATCCTTTCTTCCGTGAAGATTGATTAAAGGCTTGAGGACTTAGTTCTGGTTTTCAATTGGTTGATTTAGACATGCACCATGTGTGTATGATTCTGTGTTTTTAATAGATGAGTTGTAGGGACAAGGCAGATATCTGGCAAGCTTTTGGTTTAATGATCTTGAATGCCTATATTTGTATGCTGTCTTAGGGTTCGCTTGTATTTCGTCCTCGGTAAACTATAGACAAAACCTCTAGTTGAATCAAGTAGGCACCTAA
>CM028381.1:22356659-22450776 GCA_013146195.2 Codonopsis lanceolata
ATATTTAAAAACTTTTACAACTAACATTACTTAACCAATGTGGGATAAAACTCTTCAAGGTTAGATATTACTTAATATTTCACTTTTTAACATCATACTTTAAGCTTTGATATCTTATTCATCCAAACTTGATTTGGACAAATAAATATATCATTTCGATGTTCTTCTTAGAGTAAAACATTGCATTCTTATTTTGTCAACAAACAAATGACACGTAAAGAAATTTGTGCCTCAAGTTGCACAATTTCTTTTAAAAACACTAATTTTTAATAAGTATTATACTTTAACTCTTGATATCTTTATTCATAACTCAATTTGGACAAATAAATATATCATTTCGATGCTCTCACAAAGTAGAACACATTTGCACAATTACATTTACCAACAAACAAATGACACGTAAAGAAATTCGTACCTCAAGTTGCACAATTTCTCTCACTAAAAACACTAATTTTTTTAACAAGTATTATACTTTAAGTCTTGATATCTTATTATCAAAACTCAATTTGGACAAATAAATATATCATTTTGATGCTCTCACCGAGTAGAATACATTTGCGCAATTACATAAGTTAACAAACGACGTAAAAGAAATTAGTGCCTCAAGTTACACAATTTCTTTCACAAAAAACACTAATTTTTCACAATAGAAGAGATGTATCCCATTGGTTAGAAATTGATGTTGGTTTAAAAATTCTATTATTAAGTACCAATAGAAGAAATGTCATGCATCATACCATTGTTGAAAGTGATGTTGATTTTCAAAGTCACTAGAAAACCAAAAGTTTTTAAAGCTTCCACATGGATGCTTTAGAATGAAGATTTATTCAAAGGTGGTGAGGTGGCACAACCATAGTGCTCCTCACCAATTTATATATATATATATATATATATATATATATATATATATATATATATATATGATAAAATATTTTTACAATTATTACCAATAGAAGATGTATATCTCACATTGGCTAGAAAATGATGTTGAGTTTAAATTATTTTATATTATAACACATTGTTTAAAAAGAAAATGTTAGATTTTAAAGTCTTTAAAAGACTAAAGACTTTCACTTTTACAAGAGATGTATCTCACATGGTTACAAAATATTCTACTATTATTACCAATAGAAGAGATGTATCACACATTGTATTAAAAATATTATTATTAATTACTAATTAAAAAGATGTATCATACATTTGTTATAAAGTGATGTTGATTTTAAAGTTTTTGTTAAAAAACTTCTACCATTATTACCAATAGAAAATGTATATCTCACATTGGTTAAAAAATGATGTTGATTTTTAATTATTTTAGATTATATAAAGACTTACTATTATTAGCAATATAGATATATATATATATATATATATATATATATATATATATATATATATATATATATATATATACTTTGGTTTTCTAACCATAAATAATAATAATCATAATAATAATAATAATAATAATAATATAATGATATATTAGTATATATAACTTCTTCTATTGTCAATAGTAGAAGACTTATATTTTAAAAATTTACAACTAACATTACTTTAACCAATGTGGGATAAAACTCTTCAAGGTTAGATATTCCTTCTAATGACTCACTTTTAACATCATACTTTAAGCTTTGATATTTTATTCATCCAAAACTTGATTTGGACAAATAAATATATCATTTTGATGTTCTTGACGAGTAGAACACATTTGCACAATTACTTTTGTCAACAAACAAATGACACGTAAAGAAATTTGTGCCTCAAGTTGCATAATTTCTTTCACTAAAAACACTAATTTTTAATAAGTATTATACTTTAACTCTTGATATCTTATTCATTCAAAACTCGATTTGGACAAATAAATATATGATTTCGATGCTCTCACCGAGTAGAATAATACATTTGCGCAATTACATTCGCCAACAAACAAATGACACGAAAGAAATTCGTGCCTCAGTTATTTCTCTCACTAAAAACACTAATTATTTTAACAAGTATTATATTTTAAGTCTTGATATCTTACCAAAAACTCGATTTTGACAAATAAATATATCATTTTGATGCTCTCACCGAGTAGAACAAATTTGCGCAATTACCTTCGGGTCAACAAACAAATGACACGTAAAGAATTTCGTGCCTCAAGTTGCACAATTTCTTTCACTAAAAACACTATTTTTTCAACAATAAAAGATGTATCCCACATTGGTTAGAAATTGATGTTGGTTTTAAAAATTCTATTATTAAGTATCAATAGAAGAAATGCATCATACATTGGTTGAAAGTGATGTTGATTTTCAAAGTCACTTGAAAACCAAAAGTTTTTAAAGCTTCCACATGGATGCAAGTATTTCACATTGGTTACAAAGTATTCTACTATTATTATCAATAGAAAAGATGTATCACACATTGGCTATAAATTAATGTTGGTTTTAAAAATACTATTATTACCAATAGAATAGATGTATCATACATTTGGTAGAGGGTAATGTTTGTTTTTAAAGTCTTTAAATAGAAGACTTCTACCATTATTATCAATAGAATATGTATATCTCACATTGGTTAGAAAGTGATGTTGATTTTAATTTTAGATAAAAAACTTTTACTATTATTACTAATAGAAGAGATATCTTACATTTGCTAAAAATGATGTTAGTTTTAAAGTCTTTAGATAAAAGACTTTTACTTTTATCGTCAATGTAATAGAAGAGATGTATCCCACATTATTTAGGAAGAGATGTTGGTTATAAAATTTTTAAAATAAAAGACTTCTTCTATTATTACCAAATGAGGATATGTATTACACATTGGTTAGAGAGTGATGTTGATTTTAAAAGTTTACAATTATTAGCAATAGAAGAAATATTTCACATTGGTTATAAAGTGATATTGGTTTAAAAAGTTTTTAGATGATGTATCTCACATTGGTTACAAAGAAATGTATCTCATATTATTTAGAAATGAGTATTGGTTATAAAAGTCATTAGATAAAGACATTTTTTGTTATTACCAATAGAAAATATGTATCCACATTGTTTAGAAATGAATATTGTTTAAAAAGTCTTTTATCCACTACTATTATTACTAATAGAAAATATGTATACCACATGGTTAGAATGTGGTGTTGGTTTTAAAGTCTTTAGATAAAAGACTTAAACTTTCATTACCAATAAAAATATAAAATATGTATCTCACATTGTTTAAAAATGAATTATGATTTTAAAAGTTTTTAACAAAATGACTTCTAATATTATTATCAAGTTAAATGTTAATTTTAAAAGTCTTTAGATAAAAAAAATTACTATTATTATTAATACAAAATATGTATCTCACGTTAGCTAGAAACTTATATTAATTTTAAAAGTATTTAGGTAAAAAAAATCGTTTAATATTAGTAACAATATAAAAAAATTATAACAATAAAAGAGATTAACAATCTAATTATAATGTCTAAAAGTTATATTATTATTACAAAAAAAAATATATATCCCACATTATACCCGTGCATAGCACGGGCTAAATAACTAGTTACTTATGAATATACTTAGGATATCTATAATTGTTAAACTCTTTGCAAAGTTTTTTATATATCATATAAGGATAATATAATTTTTTGGTCCCTGAACTATACCAATATTATGCGTTTGGTCCCTGTATTTTTTTTGTAATGTGTTTGATCCTTAAAGTCGGGTTTTACTAAGAGATTACCCCCTCATGGGGTTACCGTCAGTTTTGCCGTCAAATTTTTTATGAAATTCCAAATTTACCCTTAGTAATGTTAGTGGTTCAAAATAAAAAAAAATCACAATCGTTTAACTCATCATAGAAATTTCACAAATTCATGCCCTGCCCACTGCCCTCATGACACCAATTGGTGCCTTTAACTCATCATAGAAATTTCACAATCGTTTTCTATTCGAAAAATTCAAAGGGGGTTCAGTGTGTGTAATAATCAGATCATTGACTAAAATAATTAATCTCACTGAAATCCGCTAAGATAAACAATTCTTCATCATAAGCACCATTAAATTCAACTCAGAGATTGTGTGTGCACTAAGAGAAAGAGAAGGAGGGAAGGAGAGTGCTCAGACAGCCAAGGGTTTGTCTTCAACCAGTGGGAATTAAAACCCATAGATCAGAAACTCTAGTCCATAAGTTAGCTTTCATCACCACACTCTAAACCACCACAGATAAATGCATATAACGAGCAAAAACAAGAGTTAGTTTTTAGAGAAGATTAAGACAATTAGATCTACTAAGCTTCGAAAAGAACCTGCAATAACCTCAAACAAGTTAGTCAAATAAGCAAGTTAATGGACAGAAACTACAACCCGCCATCATCGAGGCTACGAGCACTTCGGCTCAGATCCCTTTCTCCTGCCATGTCACGGAGGGAGAGGGAGAGGGAGAGGGAGAGAGGATGAATGCGGCTGTTGTATTCTCTTGGTCTCTCTATTTCAATAAAGCGTAGGGTTTGAGGGGCAAGAAAGGAAATCCACCTCCAAAAGACCTATCGGCTTGCCAAAGGCTTCCATCACCATGTAGTTCGGTTGCAAATTTGGCTGCCAAAGGAAATTTTCTAACACTGCTCATCAAATAGCATGGAAGCGATGACGGGGATGGATGAAGATGACCAAAACTGGGGTTTAACGGGAGATCAACAGCTTTACAGTTGAGCGCCGAAATTTCGAGCGGATATGGTGGGCGTGGAAGTTGCCGGCGCTTGGAGGGGAATTTGGGCAAAGGAAATGGCAGCTACTGTGATAGCACCATGGATGAAGAGGTTCCGGAAACTCATCTGAGGCAGGATGGTGGCTTTAGCCGGAGATGGAGGGCGTTGCGGCTTGAGAAAGAAGGGGGGAGATTTTCGGAGAAGAAGAAAGGGTAAGATGGATGCCGAGATTAATGGTGGACGACAACTTGGGTTTCTCTTTGACCGATTCCCTTTTTCTTTTTTCTTTTTCATTTTTTTTATTTTGAACCACTAACATTACTAAGGGTAAATTTGGAATTTCATTAAAAAATTGACGGTAACCCCATGAGGGGGTAATCTCTTAGTAAAACCCTACTTTAAGGACCAAACACATTACAAAAAAAATACAGGGACCAAACGCATAATATTGGTATAGTTCAGGGACCAAAAAATTATATTATCCATCATATAACAAAAGCAACAAACTCATAGACCTTTCTCCAAATGTTAAACCCATTTTTATAACTTTTTAAGGGTCCCACCATCATAAAATCATTATCATCTCATTCTTTTCAATGTTTTTTCCCTCCATGAACCAATCTTGTTTATGAACCACTCTTTCTGTATGAAGTTATGAACCTTCCACAATGGTAAAGCTTGTTATGAATCAGATCATACTTATAAGAAACCGTGATTAACAATAACATTGAAGATGCCCTTAGAGATTTTGGGTTCAATCTCTAGCGTAGTTGTCCTGTGACGACCTGACCCGGATTCCAACACGGAATCCCGAGATCGTGCCGCTAAATGAAGACAAGAAAAGGACAAGCACATAGTAAACAATAGTGCAAGTCAAACAATAGAGCTATCAAACTCTAAACATGAATGTGTATTCGTACTAAAATAAGGGTCAACAAAAATCGAAGATGCCAAATTAAAGCACCAGCAGAGTGAATCTCCGATCTCTTAAGCTCGAAACAAACCAAGAGAAGCCAAGAGAGACTATTGTCTCACGAAAGGGAAATACAAAACTCGCATGCCGTAACATTGTAGATACATAATAAACCATCGGCACTCCAGGCCGGCATTTGAACAAGAATCCAACTTGATATAACAATTACCCAACGGCTAAAACATATCGGGGTTAGCAACCACAACAACAATAACAAGAGAAATACTAAATGCCCCAAAGCTACTGCTTGCCCGGGAGACAACTGAATAAATACTATGAAGTGAAGTATATACGCCAGACTACACTAATCGACGACAGGAAAGTACAACAAGACTAGGAATGTAAAGTTTATATAACTTTACTCAAAATGTCCTTAACAGAAAAGAAGGACAAAATAATAGAAACAACACAATGCTAGATGGGACTCTGCGAGCTACGACTCGGAAGAAACAACAAATACGACAATCACGAACACACGATCTCAACTCAACTATCGATCCATTGTGCACAGCTATAGACATGATCTACACGACCTCAACACGGCTAACAGATAAATACAAACTAGAAACAAGGCACGGAGTGAGTCATAAAGATTCAATACACTACTATAAACGACAACATAACATAATATGAAACATTGTCATAAAGAATCTTGTAATCGCATTACTAAGACGAAATATAATTTGATGAACAACTATGGATCCTTAAAGTCTGATATGTCTAATTTGATACTCAACAAACATTGTTTACTCAGCCATATATGTGTTTTCTCCTTAAATATAAATGTTCTATGATCACTTTTGTTGCCTATAACTAAGTAATTTCACCAACAAAAGTAATAGCATCAGTTATGACATGCTAGATGAGTGGACTTTTAAAGATCAACATGGTCCTGGTGAGAGGTGACAACATCATCATTACCGGATTCTTTTTTCGCTCATTGACATTATAGAAAAACAATGATGAATATGAGCAAGTAAATAGTAGTCTAATTGCTCTGGGAACATGTACAATGACTCTAGAGGGGTGTGATTATGTATATGGGTGAGTAGCCGAGTATATCATACTCTGTGAGATGTATAATAAATTGAGAGCAATCATAATCTAAATGTTTATTTTATTGTTTATTGAATTGGACTTAAATATTTGTATATATAGTTGTAATAATTAAGTACACATATTATCAGTGTCACCTCATTTGGGTGACACTATTAATGAAAGGTTTTTGAGTCGGGGACATTTTGATCATTTCAGGGGAGGGATGACTGTATGAAGTATGTAATTTGAGTCATTTTTATTTGGTTTATCGTTATTTGAATTTGTTATGCAATTTTTATTATCTAACAAATATATATTCGTTTAAAGATGTATTCTAAAATATATATGGATTTTTCATTCATGTAATAAACAATAATTAACTTCACTTATACTTTTATCCTTAAATTTTAATTATGTGTTTAATTTTCATAACACACTAACGAAAAGATAAAAAAAACTATATTAGTATTGATTAATATAAATTACGTGCATTTTGTTATGTGATAGTGATAGTAGTAGTAATTATACATATTTAATCATAGTGATAGTAGTAGTAATCGCACATATTTAATGACAAATGTTGTATTTAAAAAAGTATTCTAAAAGTTATAAAAATATTATTTATTTATTGTATTCTCTATTAATAATTTTACTTTCTCTTAATCAATACGTTATAATAATTTGTTCAGTTTATATACATCAAACTCACAATCTTTACGTTACAATTATTTGTTTATTTTATTTATTATCGTTAAAGTTTTTAATCATGATATTAGTTTTACAATTATATATATATATATATATAAACCGTTCTCTTTAATTTATTCTTTTAATTTTATTTTTTCAATTCATTTTGTTTATGTATAATTTGATTGAAAAATATATATGTCGTGCGTTTAACGCACATGTGCAAAGCTAGTTGAAAGTATAATAATAATAAATATTGAATTCATTAATTGTTGTCAACTTTTCATCTTCATAATTTTTTTTGATTAAAGGGTACTTTAGGTAAAACACTTATTTATTATTTTAAATATTACAAAACTACCCTTGTTGAGCATGATCAAATTGATCCGTGAAGATTTAGTTTTTTTTTTCTTTGACTTCATGATATACATTCATGCAAGACATAAACTTGTTGAGGTATCTCTTCTTAGGGTATATTCGGATACCCCAATTCATGAATTGGAATTAGAACTGACGCCTTCAAAACCAATTCAATCGTTTGAAAACCAACATAAGGTTTAGAAATTGGAATTGAATTACAATTCTAAATGCCTCAATTCCATAAAATTAATTCTATACCAAAATATAGAAAATTAAATTCAAAATTTTGGGGTGAGTATAACTTTTACTCTATTATTTTACGCACCCACCCTTGTTCCACCACCACCCATCGCCACGCACCACCCATTGTTGGTTGCCTCCACCACCACCGGACGCTAGACGCCACAACCAATCATGCACCGCCACCTCTCCAGCTACGGCCACACGGCGCCATTGCTCACTGCCGCCACCTCCGCCAGTCTCTTCCACCTCCAACCAACCACTGCCAACTGCCACCACCACTCACCATCCACCACCGCCACCGTTGGCCTCCTCCATCCTATGCTATTTATTTTTAAAAATATAAATTATTTCTAAATTTTGTTATTTGAAGGGTTTGAACCTATACTACTATTAATCCACTAACAATAGCTACCACAAGGCTACACTAGTTTGAACATGAAGTTTAAATTATAAGTATGAATTAAAATTACGATTGGATTCCACATATTGGCCAAACAATAAGTATGAATTAAAATTATGATTGAATTCAACATATTAGCCAAACAATGGAATGATAATGATATTGAAACCAAATTCAACATTATTTAAATTCCATAGAATTTGAATATTTACTGAACTCAAAATCATCCAAACAGACCCTTAATGGACAGTATATCAACCCAAAAACGGGGAAGAAGTACATAAATAGACCAAAGGTTGACAAGTACAGAGAGTTGCTGATGAAGAAAGCAACACTGCAGCAGAAGAAGGTGCTGAGTTTGTGTCTTGTGATTCTGTAGAAGGATAGTGGAAATTCAGGGCATCACACTTCTGATGTGGATTCAGAGACTGAAGGAGCGCAACAATGGTTTATGACGCGTTCTTAATCTTCTGACCGTTGAATGAGCTAATTTGACAGTTTGATTTGTTCAAACGGGTAGACTTTTCACGGTGTAATTAATTAGTTCAAATGGGTAGGAATTTTGTGTCCATGTTTATAAAGTTGGGGAAGAGAAGCATCAAATGGTTTATATGGTTTCACTACAAGAAAACAGGGCAATTGCAACGGAATATTGCAACAAAATTGAATTTCGTTGCAATGTGAAAAGTGTGCAATGTAAACCCATATTAGCGCGCATTCATTTTGGGGGAAAAAATGGTGGGAAAAATTGGGCCTAAATTGCAACAATTTTTGCAACAAATTTTCATTAATATTTTATAAAATTGCAAGTTTGGACTAAAACTGTGTCGTGTTGTTTGACTTTGCAATAGAAAAACGTAACCTAAATTAATATCCTTAATCAGATTTCAACCATTCCTTCTCTCTCATCCCCTCATGCGACCTCTTTGCTCCGGCCTTTTCTTCATCGTCTCCTTCCGGCAGCCACACCACAGGCCGTGTAACTCATCCTCGCTCTCGGATTCACTACAAAAAAAAGTAGTTTTAGGGTCGCTAATTTTTAGGTCAGATGCAACAGGCGAAACCTTGTTCTGTCCCCAATTAAAAAACCTTAAGGGTTCCCTCGCTCTCTCCGTGGGCAGACAAAACCTTGTTCTGTCCCCAAATTCAACCTAGTCGAATCCCTGGTTGAAACCCTCGCCTCCGTTCGTACTTCAGGAAAGATTTCGCACAGGTATGTAATCAATTTTCTCTCATCTTCGTCTTGTTGCAAGTGTGTCGGTAGAGGTTTTGACCTGTGATAGGTATGGGAGTGAAAGTGGTTAAAGGGGGTTGCAAACTGTAGATTATTTATGTTTGATTGATTCGTGCTTTGCGTTGGGTTAGTTTGTTTAGGTATATAATTAAATTAAGATTAGATCAAGGTTGATAACGACAGTAAGATTGACACCATTTATTTTTGTGTTCAAGAAAGTTAATTTGTCATTATTGTAGATGGATATTTTACTTTTGTGTCATAATTTGGTCTGGCAAGGTGAGCTAACACTACACAACTTGAATAAAGAAATTGAAATCAGCAATGCAATGTTCAATGTTAGATTATTGAAATTGTAAATGTCAAGTGGTTTCTGGTTAGTGCTCCATAAAGCCTAATGACAAAACTAGAGCTAAAAGATATAACAGACTGATTTCTTGGGGATTTTCTACACCCTAATTATCAATGAAGTAGATTTAATAATTAAATGGCATGTATAGCTAGGAGAGTTAACTCAATTCACGTTGTACATATTCTTTAAATAAAATTTGGGATTTCGAGTCAGTTCTTATTTTTCAATTTTTTTCCTCGTCGTCCTCCCTCTCTTTCTAGGATTGAACAGGGAGTTGTCAAATGACATGTAATTTCTTATATCGCAGGCTTCTTAATTTCTTTCCCTTTAGGATTTAATTCGCTCCCCTCAACTATATCATTTAGAAAGACGTAGAGCTATGACACAAATTCTTTAGCTACCTTCTGTACCTCGAGGTAATCCCAATTGTTGGTAAGATGATTGTTTACTAAGAATTGTTAAGAGAACTCTTATTGTTAGTTCTGCTTCAACATTGGATTTGCCCATGCTATCTTCAATTTTCCTTCTCGATTCTCTGTGCCTCAACTTATTTTTACAACATACTCTGTAAGTCTGTATGAAGATGTGTTCAGTTTTTGATTCATCATCAAGATCTTGTTGTCGTGTGACTGTATGGTAGCTTCACGTCGTTGACTTATGTTTCAGATTATGCATTTAGCTATGACTGAGTTGATGAACAACAATAGTTTTTATTTAGTTAAGCGTTCCTGGCAAGTGGTTTTATTTATGATTGCCAATGTTTATTCGAGTTGTGTGGCATCTGTACTGCAATGATGAAGTTTTTGTCTGGCTTATGAAAATGATTTAGTTCCCTCTGAGATTGATGCACGACTCTCTGCACTTTTTGATAGCATAATTAGAATTAGAACCAACGTGTTCCTGTTTGAAAATGGTGTAGAGTTCAGTATGAGTAGTCTGTGAACGTGTGTTTATTACTAGTTGGAACACCCAAGTCACCTTAGAGTAATTCATACTTGGTTGCCTAGATACACTGAACTTTTGTAGTATTAGATTATACGTTTGTGTATCCACTTAGCTGATTTTGCTATTGCAGTTTAAGGAAAAACAAATCGAGGCCATAATGAAAGAATTTGCGGAGGCTGAATCACTTGGGCAAAGTGGCATATACCTTGGGGGCACGAAGTATATGGTAATACAAGGTGCTGAGTCATACGAGGGAGGAAGGTATGACTTGCTATCTGTCCTGCAATGTAGATTGTTTGTACTTCCAGTTTGGATGTCCTTAGTTTTTTGTGTTACATTGAGTTACCCAGCAAACACTAATTATGTCCAATAAGAAACTGCCAACTCAAAGAAAAAGGAGATTTTGTTCACGTTATTGATCTTTAAAGAAATTGGTTTCTATCTTATTGATGCTACACTCGTAAAGCACTTGTAAAGCACTTGTAAAGCATTGTTGATAGCTAGATGAATTGACACTGTAAATTATGCAAAGTCATGGCAAAGGAAAGTGGTTAAATAGGAACTTTTTAGGGATAATATTTTTTCTTCTTAGGATTGGGAACAAATTCTGTCGGACAGCAACATACTATGAAATAAATTGGTTTTGTTTTAGTGAGAGAAAATAAAAAATTTTAGGTGGCTAAATCTGGTGTTTTGTAATGGAATAGACTTAAAAGCTCACCGGACATTCCCCTTAGAGATCGCAGCTCACATACATTTTTCTAGGGTTGCATTTCATTATTCCCAAGGATAAGTTAATTTTTGCAGAGCAAATTCATAGATGTGGCTAGTATTAGCTAATTCCACACATGCTTTGTGTACAGGCCTGCATCCTTCAGATCAGTTACTATGAATTGTTATATTGCTACTAATTGAATACATATATTATTGCTAGACAACTTGTTTGAGGTTGCATATTGCTGATGTCATGACCATTTATGGCGTGGTCTTAACAGGGCCACCTATGATTATGAGAAGAACTTGTACAACGACCATCTTGAATCTCTTCAGGTGATGGAAAAGAACTATATGACGATGGCCTCTGAAGTTGAAAAGCTTCGAGCAAAGTTAACTAAAACTGCTGACATTGACAGGAGGATTGGTATATTTATTAACATCATAGTCGCTTTTTGCTCATACTATTTTTTTAAATTTTCATTCGCTCCTTCCTCGCAGAGCTGATAACTTATTGCCTATTGCGGTGGGGCTTATGGAGCCTTTGGATCTGACGAGAAAGAGGCTTCGCATTACCTGTTGGACAAAACCCATACGATGATGCATATGGTGCTCCCCAGGTTTGAAGTCTCTTTGTGTATTTTATTTATCCTTTTTCTTTTCCAGTCATCTTGCAGCTAAAAGGAATCTTAAAACTGCCTATGAATTTTCCATTGATTACATTTCTTTCTATCAACTAAATTATACCATGAAGCTGGGAATCTAAAATATAATAATTATGAAAATGCATCTGCAAGGTTATCTATACGTTGACATGAATTTAGCTGTTCCTCTTGTTATTAAGCTGCTCTTGGAAAATCTGATTGAGCTAATAATGGTCATTTTAGTGATAGAAACATATTAATTCACATGTGTATTGAAGGTTGAGAACCCTTGACAGCTCAGTTAGTTATTTGGTAGCCAATCTACAACTAGTGATTTGCATTCTATTTTGATGTTGTCCTAGCTTAGTCGTCGCCTCAAGGACCAAGATATATCTTGGTCTTTACAACGTTTAAAGTAAAAAGTCTTTTACAACGTTTTTTTAAATGTTGTAAAAAGTCTTTTACAACGTTTTTTAAACTATCATAAACTATCATAATTTCCATCCCGTAAGTAATCTTCATGTGTGAGTTTAATTCGTGAGTTTTTTGTGGCTGTTTTTGGGCTGTTTTGGAGAGTTTGGTTCAGCCATAGGGCTGTCCAAAAAAGCTGGAACAAATTTGTTAATTCAAGCTTCCGCATACGTCTGTCATAGTAAGATAATCTAATTTCCTTTCAGGTTGGTAGTTCCTCCGCATGACGATGGTGTCAAGTTTCCTTGTGAAAGAGTAGAACAAGTGAGGGAAGATATTCAAAAACATATACAAGCTGACAATGCTACGGAAATGGAGAAAATCAAAGCTGATTTCAAGCTAATGCAAGAGGAAATTCGGCCACTTCAAGCCCAACAACCTCCACCAACGTCTGTGTAGTTTGACAGTTAGACAATGCCTTTTGTTAATCACTTGGAGACTCTTAACATTCTCTACACTTTCATGTAATCAGACACATCGACAATGATTTTTGAATGAAATGCTTAAACTTGAGTTGTTTTAAATGTTTGATTTTAGATTTAATTTTTTTTGTAAAATGTGAAATGTGAAATGTTCAATCAGGTACGATTATATATATATATATATATATATATATATATATATATATATATATATATATATATATATATATATGGAAAAGTTTGTTGCAAAAATGCAACGAAAAAATCCGTTGCAAAAATGTAATAAAAATGCAACGAAAAGTTTACAAGAATGCAACAAAAATGCAACGATAAAAATCGTTGCATGAATGCAACAAAAAAAGTTTGTTGCAAGAATGCAACGGAAAAAGTTTGTTGCAAGAATGCAACAGAAAAAATTAGTTGCTATTTGCAACAGACGTAAACTACCCTTAGAAACACATTTGCAACAGAAAAATTTGAAATTGCAACGCTCGATTTTCGTTGCAATATCATGCAACGGAATACATTCGGTTGCATAAAATTTGCAACGAGGGTTTTCCAAACAGAATTTGCAACGAACTTTTTCCGTTTCAATCGTCTAATTGTAACGGAATTTCATTTTTTGCAACGGAATTTTCCGTTGCTGTTGCCCTGTTTTCTTGTAGTGTTTTATGTTGTTCTCTGGATTGTCCATGATTTGACCTAGTACTACTGAGAATTTATCTTGCAAGCTGCATAGTTAATTTAATGGTTAGTTTTTTTTTTTTTGATAAGTAGTCAAATGGTTAGTTTTCTACTCTACCGTTTTTATTTTTTATTTTTGCTGTACCTATTTCAGTTAGCTCCTAATACGGATATGTCATGTCAATATGTCACCTTGTAATATATCAATAATTCTGGTATGGCCTCTCTTCCTTTAAAATAGGAAAGTATTAATAAAATGTGAGATTGACTTCATTCAGGCACTCAGGCCTTGTTGCTTTGGCCATGGGGATCCTCTTGAAAAGTTAGAAACAGGTTAGACGGGTTCTTGCTGACTTAGCTAGTGCATGGTTTGCCATTTTTTTTTCATGGTTTTCATTTTATCATTTGTTGGTCCACGATTTTTCTCTTAATCATCCCGAGTACAGTACGTAGGCTCAATCACACACTTACAATTGAAAAAAGTTATCTACCGATATAGATTAAATCCTTTTAAAACTTTTAATTGTTGAAATTCACCACATGTCTGGAGGTGGGTATCCCAACTCCCTCTTTTTTTTCTCTCCCCATTACAAAGTCATCCCTTTCAATTATGTTCGGAGCGGTCACAACTTCTTCTTTTCTTTCTCCGTCACAAAGTCATCCACCTCCTATAATTAATAATTTGAGCAGTCATCCCCTAGAATTGAAAACCTTGAACATACATTGATTAAGTGTCAGTTACATCGTGCCGTAGGCACGGATACAAAGATTTCTTTACAAAACGAGAAAAATGAAAACAAGTCGTCTACTTGTGTATTTGCCAACGTTTAAATGAATATACTGATCATTTTTATTTTTTTTGTTGATTATTGGTTTGGTAGTTGTTATATATTCATACACGCTGGTTTTGGTATAAGAGCAACTAGCTAGTTACTAATTAATTGTAAATTGCTTACATTTGGTATCAGTTAAATTAATTAGACAACTTTATATTGTCTAACAAGTGCTTTAAACCTCACTTTCAAGTGCTTTAAACTTTTCTCAATGAAAAAACTTCACATTCAAGAAGTTTTGGGATGCAAAGTGGGATTTGATGGATAATTTAAGGCGCTTATCGTCTTTTGGCCATTATAGTCGACTAAATACCTAAAAAATAACCAATGCAGGGTGCTCCAGACCTTCAACTTGCTCAAGTCCTTCTTTATATGGTTGTTTTTATGATTGCCCAAGTCTTTCTTTATATAGCTAGCCAGCTTGTACGATGTTTCCTACAAATAGATTTGTTCAAATCCCAACTTTTGGAGGAGAGGAGGGGAAGGGAATATATATATATATATAGCTAGTTCAATTCTTATTGTTCGATCCCGCTACATTATGGCCAGGGTAACATACCTCAATTATATTTCAATTTACGCCTGTTTGGCCAAAAATCTTGTAACGTAGTAGTTCTTTTATTCTTTAAACGCGTAAAACTAACTTAGTGTTCTTGTATATATTTGATTTCATGCAGAAAGTGGTGTTGAGTGTTAACCTGCGTTGTCCAAAATGCAAGACTCAAGTTCTTAAAGCTGTTGCCAAACTTTCAGGTATTAGTACTGCGTATGTAATTTTGTACATGGTTTTGGCCTACCAAAGTTATGTAGCGGAGCCATATGGCCATTTACCTCTTAACACTTTGTGTGTTATGTTATTAATTGGAAGTTTATTTGCTTGATCGAGTAGGTGTTCATCAGGTGATGTTGGATGGTGAGAGGGGAATGTTGACAGTTGTCGGAGATGTTGACCCCTCGCTGGTCACAGCTAAAGTCAGGAAGACGGGCAGGACTGTTCATGTCATAAGAGTTGGACCCCCAACGATGCCTGATGCCCCTAGAGATCCTGCAGACCCTCCCCCTCCTCCTCCTTGTGGTTGTCACCGTATGTCTGTAAGATATATCACTTCCTATAATGATAGAATCTGCACCATTCTTTGACATAATTACTTCGCGTGTTGCTGTTATAATGAGATTCAAGCACAAATAAATAGATAGATATTCAATTTTTATTTCTATTTGTTCTAGCTGGTTTGCAGATTGAGTTTCTTAGATTCTTGCTTTGTATGCTATATTAAATAATTGCCAAAGAAGATGCTTCGTATATAGCATCAGTTGGTTGTATAGGATTACTATTATCGGAGCTGGATTGAATGCTATGACTGTGTTTGGTAAATTAATTTCAAGTCTCGGATTTAGAATTAAAAGAAGGCTTAAATCACAATTTGGTCACCCTACTTTCACACTTTTTGCAATAGTCACTTTACAAATTTTTTTTCTTCAATTTAGTCATTATTCTTGGTTTGAACATTCAATAAGGTCACTCAAGCCATTTCCGTCAGTTATGTTGGATGTAAATGTTTAAAAAAGACTAAAATATCATCTGAATAAAATCAAATTGTTTTGACTTAATCGCAATTTGGTCACCCTACTTCCCCACTTTTGCAATAATGTGACTCTCTACAAAAAAAAAAAAAAAAAAAAAAAAAAAAAAATCAAAATTTCAACCTCTTTCTAATGTAACCATTTTTCACCCTTCATTCCACCATAGCCATCACATTGTGTTTTTAAAATAAGATTTCAAATCTGAAAATTTTAGAACAGTAAAAGAGAGACTTTGCCTCTTGGTTGTCTGAAAAATTAAAGATTACAGAGAGTGAGTGAGAGAGAGAGAGAGAGAGAGAGATGAAGTGGGAAGAAATGGTGACAAAAGTCAAGAAAATCCAACCTCATCCACCTACACCCTCCCTAATCTCCCCGATGAAGAAAACACCACCCCCTTCCTCCTCTCCACCAGCAAACCCAACCACCCACCTCTCTCCTTCCAGTTCAAAACCTTCGCCAACGTCTTCATCTCCATCGTCAGTGCCGGTGTCTTAGGCCTCCCTTACACCTTCAAGAAAACCGGCTGGCTAATGTGCTCTCTTATTATCTTCTCTGTTGCCGCCCTCACTTACCACTATATGATGCTACTAATCCAAACTCGTTGCAAGCTTAACCCCCAAAAAATCAAAGAAGAGGGAGATCTATGGTGCAAAAATCGAACATTTCCTGAGTGGGCAAAGTCGAGAAGGATCTCAGTGATTGATAAACATGTCAAATACCTCAGTTGGTTCGAAAGGGCACTTTTCTTTTCAATATTGAAGCTATTCTTTAAGGTTTTTCTATGCAGGCAAGGCCGACCCTGTCATAAGGAGAGTGAGGCCATGGCCTTGGGCCCCCTAAAAATACCCAATTTTTTGGGCCCCTAAATCTCACAAAAACCCTACACATTATTAAATTTTTTTTTAAAAAATGCCCTATTCTAATTTAAAAAAAAGACTTAGGCTCCGTTTGTTTTACGAAAAATGATTTTTAGAAAACGTTTTCCTCATTTTTCAGTGTTTGGTAACCAGAGGAAAATGTAGTCAACATAAAAGATTTTCCAAGTCAACGGAAAATGAAACTTTCTTTTTAGGAAAATGACTTAGGGATTCATTTTCCAATTGTTTGAGCACCCCTTTGTCCTCTTCCACAATTACACATATTTACAAACACATAATATTTTACTCAACAAATACATTGTTTAGAAATATAATTAGAGTTTGTGCACATTATTTATAAATTATAATTTAAATAAATACTCATTACGTCATAAAATTAGTGTCCACTATATTATTTAGGGACGTCCCAAATATTATCAAATTTTTTTTTAAAACGTTTTTTCATTATTACCAATTTTTTGTTTGTATTTGTGGCATTGAAAAAAAATGGACCTTATTGATTTGACACCATTAATGATAAATTAACGATTACTAAAGGAAAATTACTTAAAGTTAAACATTATTTTATGTTCAATATGGACATTGATATTATAATATATTTTTTGTATTTATTCATATATTGTTTTCGTGTGTTTGCCAAACACCCGAAAATATTTTTCGGCATATTTTTTTTTATAGATTTACCAATAGAAAAAAATGGCATATGTAATCTTTGTTTCTTTAATTTTTCAAAAATTGGAAAAAAAATTATACTACAAAAAAAGGGCCCCGTTCGACGTAATTGGCCTTGGGCCCTCGATTTTACAGGGCCGACCCTATATGCAGGGGTCAAGTTATATAGAATATAGAGATCTCAGATTGGAGGCGGGTTATGCATCAACTACCTCATCTTAATTTGTCGCCACCACATTAGCCTTCATCTCAATCTCTCCCCCAATCAAGTCAACCCTCAATCGTTGAGTTTGACTATGAGCTTGACCCCCCAAATCTATGTTCATTTGGGGGTATTTTTCTTTTCAATTAGGTCTAAATTCTATTCCAAGCTTGACCCATTTGGCACCTCTGAGTATCTTTGCTAATGTCGTTGACATTGGAGCGATGAGTGTTGTCATGGTTGAAGAATGGTTGATAATGTAAGCAAGGGTATTTTCAGGTTTTTACAATTGTTTGAAGCTTTCCATCCAAAAAATAGGATGGGGTGATGAACGTGCTATATGTTTCCAAGTACAATGATTAAATTGATTTTTTTAGAGACACGTTATTGCAGAAAATGGAAAAGTAGGGTGACCAAATTGTGATTTAAGCCTAAGAGTATTTTTGGGTTTCTACAATTGTTTTAAGCTTTCCATCCAAAAAATTGGATGGAGTGATGAACGTGCTATATGTTACCAAGTACAATGATCAAATTGAAATTTTTTTTTGTAGAGTCACCATATTGCAAAAAGTGGGAAAGTAGAGTGACTAAATAGTGATTTAAGCCATTTCCTTTTGATGACATTTATTAACTGCCTGCATATTAGTATGCTTGCTATCTTATTGCCTAATATTGAGCACATAATGTGTGTTAGGCATACAGAATGGAGGAAAAAGTACAAGGGAGAGGAACATAGAAGATGTTTCTGTAGTATTGCAATGGCCTGCACAAGGAAAAATTCAAAGCAGAGTTTGAGATACTGAAGAATTTAGACAAAGAAGCAGCTGAGGATCTTGTGAAAATAGATCCTATCCATTGGTTAAAGGCTTGGTTTGACACACATTTAAAAGTGGATAACGTGGAGAACAATATTGTAGAAGCATTTAATGGTAGCATTTTAGTTGCAAGGACTAGACCATTGATCTATATGCTTGAGGAGATTAGATTGGCAATGATGGTGAGGATTCAGAAGAGAAAAGACTGGATTTCAAAATACTCACATAACATTTGCCCAAGGATAAGGAAGAAGATGGAGAAAAATAAGGAATATGTTAAATTGTGGTATGTGGTTTACAATGGTGGTGATCAATTTGAAGTGAAGTATGTGAATGATGCGTTTGGTGTTAACACTATAGCTAGGACTTGTCGTTGTTGAGAATAAGACTTAAGTGGTATTCCCCGCACTTATGCCATGACTGTCATTTACAAGATTGGAGGAGATCAAGAAGACTATGTCTCCAACTGGTACAAGAAAGAGACATTTGTTAGTACTTACTCTTATCTGCTAAATCCTATCACTGGTGAGAATCAATGGCCATCATCAAAACAGTAGCCTCTCCTACCACCACCAAACAAAAAGATGCCAGGGAGACCTAAGAAATGTAGGGTTAAAGATCCTAATGAAGGAAAAAAAAACAGAAAGATCCAAACAGCCTGAGTAGAAAAGGGAAGTCAATGACTTGTAGTTTTTGCAAAGCAGCATGACATAATTTTAGATCTTACAAGCGGGCTAAGGAGGCTAAGGCAAGAGGGGAAGTTAATGTTGTTCCTAAAAGGGTAAAAAGGAAGGCACCAACTCTAGTTGAACCAACCTCCAAAGGTGTACAAGAAAACTAGAAACAAGGGAGTTAACAAATCTAAGTGATGAATGAGTTTTATACTCATTTATTAGGTATTATTCCCACTAAAAATTTGCTATTTCTCGAGGTTTTTGTTATATAATATATGTTTTAGTGTTGTTTTATAGTTTTAGTGACTTGGGGAACAATTGTGCAAAATATAGACATTTTATGCGGAAATTGAAGACTTTAGGGACCAAAGTGCAAATGTTGGATACTTGAAGGCATAAAAGCTAAAAATCAGTCATTCTTCCAAAGAAAATCAGCCACCTATTACTTCCTAGGTGATGCAAGCAGCAGCCTTTAGTCCTATTTGGAGTCCTTTTAGGGTTTTATTATTTTGTTCCCTTTTACCCTAGTTGTTGTATAATTATTAAGTATACATATATCTCTTTTATGTTAGAAAAGGGGAAAGACGTGTTGTATTATTTTTCTCTGTCTATGAAGAATGATTCTCCAAGAATGGTTCAAGATTTTGTACTTTCAATTATGTGGAACTAACCCTATAATCTAGGAATTTGAGGTAACTTATATTGATTTCTTTTGTTTTAATTATTTAATTCTATTCAATCAAATTATTGTTTATTACTTAGATTATCTCCGGTCTTTCATTGAAACTCTCGCATAATGGTTGCGCTTGTGGATGTGTAGGCTCTTGGGTATGACAAACTACACGATCCATATGCATAAATCATGCATTGACCAACTTAAGTAATAAATAGATCTTTCTAAATTCCTGATTGGGCCGAGGCATAAATCTAGGTTCGCGTGTGTTCTTAGTGTGCTTAATGGACCCTTAATTTCAATGTAGACGGAACAAGAAAGCATAACTAAAGCGGGGTACTAAGTATTGCAATCCGTGATCAATGCGTCTATGAGAACCCCGATTCGTGACCCCCCGTGTGAAAGCGAGTTACTTTGAAACATCCGAAGTCGTGGAATGTGCCCGGTCTTGTTGTGGACCATAAATATGTATGTACAAAGTCACCACCTCTATTTTAAGGTTTAAATAGAGAAAAACCAAGTATTCCAAAAAATATATATAGGTTCGGAGGCTAGGTTACGAGTTGGGAAGTGGTTAGGCATCCAACTGATTGCTCTTTCGATATCATTTTAGGGATTTAAAATAAGTAAACGTGCTTTTAAATCATGGAGTCTAGAAGGGATATATATATATATATATATATATATATATATATATATATATATATATATATATTGCTCTTTCGATATCATTTTAGGGATTTAAAATAAGTAAATTTAAACGTGCTTTTAATCATGGAGTCTAGAAGGGATATATATATATATATATATATATATATATATATATATATATATATATATATATATATATATATATATATATATATATATATATATATATATATATATATATATATGCATATATTAATTATGTACATAGTAATGACTTAAGTGTATTTATGCCTAGATATACATATATATACATTTACACATATTTATAATAATATATAGCATGCATGATTATATATTTACAACATGCATAATTACTTAATTTATTTACATTCTATTTATTAATTATATTATACTAATATTAATTATACTATTATTCTATTTACATAGCATGCATGTATATATTATTTACATTATACACATTTAATTAATTATAACATGCATGATTATTTACATTATTTCTATATTATCTAATTATAGCATTATTATTTACATTGCATGCATGTATAATATGCTACATTATTTATAATTAACGAAAAAGACGGTAAATTGGTACTTACCTCTTGTAGCGTGAATGTCTGACCTAGTATATACGCCTAGGCTTTAGCCCACTAGGCACTCGAAGATTCTGATTATGCTTCCCTGTCCTTCCGAGAAAGGAAGTCTTTTTTATGTATACATTGCCTGAAGTCTGATATGTATATGCCTCAAGACTGATTATGATATGATATGGATATGTGCCTGAAGATTGATTACGGTTTGATATGAATATGTGCCTAAAGACTGATTATGATATGGATATGGATCGGCTTGCCGGGGGCAAAGACTGGATTTTCTTCGACTTCTTCGGGAGAGGAGGCTTCGGAAGGTGTGTATTATGTTGTGTTCGATGGATGTCAAGAAGGTAAGAAATGAGAGTGCCCAAAGGCCTCTATTTATAGGTGAAAGATGGTCGATTAAACGACATCGTAATGATTTATCAGTGCATGGCGCACTAGGTGTCACCCTGGGAACGAAGACAGCGAAAACGCACGAGGCGGCTGAGGATAAACGACATCGTTTCAGTTGCTTTGATGAAGGAGAAGCATGGAGCGGTTCCACACCTAGGGGAGTGGCTCCCTTGGTGTGGGAACAACACCATGAGGCCTTTTCACGGTCATTTGAAGTTTCCTCCAACCCCCCTCAGGTTTGTTTTGCTTGTTTTGCTTATTTTGCATTTTTAACTGCGGTTAAGTCTAGTTAACTAAAACACTAACGAAAAGTCATTTTTATAAGTCCAATAATTTTAATATATATATATATATATATATATATATATATATATATATATATAAGTTTTATGTTTATTATTTAACTCCCGTTAAGTCCAGTTACCTGAAACTCTAACGAAAAGTAACGTTTGTTTGTCCGATTGTTTTATAAAATATATTTTGAGATTGTTGTAGGACATTATATCGTAGGGGTACGAAATTGGGGTGGCTACGTCCCAATCTTTACATTAGTGAACGAACCCTTAATTGATTGATTCATAAGATAGACTAACATAAGAAGGATATACAAGTGAATACTAATTCTTAGGCGTTTTACAAACTTTGATTTATCTCATATTTACATGCTTTGTTAATTAGTTTATTTTATTGCTTTTTAGTTAATTTAATTTAGTAAAACCAAACCTCCTAGTTATTAATTACTTTATTTTGTTAGATTAGTTAAATTTAATTTAATCAAAACTTAAATCTATGTGGTTCGACCCTTGTCTTTGCACAACTATACTCCGGTTGACTGGTGCACTTGCGAGGTAAAATTTAACATACATCACTAAGAAAACAGTGGGTTGATATGTTTGTATTTTGTAGGTCATGAATATTATGACTTGGTATTTTGTAAAGAAACCCTGGTTACAGTTGGCTTGGTATTTTGTAATGAAACTGTCACGATCCGACCCGGACTCCAATGCGAAATCCAAAGGTCGTGCCGTCAAGACAAGCTAAAAGACGGACAAGCACCCGCTAAGCGTAGTGGTGCGAGTCAAGAGTTGAACCAACAAACTCTAAACTGGAATGTAAAGCCATAACGGCGATACGGAATAATAAAAACAACAACACCTGCGGAAGCGAATCATAAGTGGAACCCAAACTTATAATTATAAACTAAGGAACACAAGGATGAGAGACGACTATCTCTCGACAATTCTACGACTCGCGTGACGCAACATTGCGCACGTACAACAAACCATCGGCAACCTAAGGCCGGCGAATCAACAGAATATCGACCTGATAAACAACCACTCAACGGCTACAACATGCCGGAGGGACAAATCAACTAAACGAATAAGATATTTAAATTCTAACAACTAAACCCAAGTCTCACGACTATCGTCGTCGGAGATGACAATACCAACAATACTAGAATGAGTGAGCTAAAGCATGCTCGGAATAATAAGAGGGAACAACTCATAAGAGATACAACAGCTCGACCAAACAAGTCGGCTACCAAAATAAAACAATAATAAGATACTAACATAACTACCCAAGTAAAGTTTACATAACTTCACATCTGTATCTCACAAGTTAACAAATACAATAATATTAATAATCCCAAGCTAACGCCCGGAAGACCACCTGTTATCGATCAAGCGCTCGAAGCTTCAACGCGTACTAACGAGCTTACTGCAAAAACTAAGGAAAACAAACACACGAAATGAGTCATAATGACCCAGTAAGTTACTAAATGCAATGTATGACATAACATGACGTGGCATGGCATAATGCACAAGCATATATAATCTCATGGCATCTTAATCGTATACCAACAATAACTTGTACTAAGTCATCAAGTATCATAAACTTCATAAATCACATAGCACGTTATCTTTCATATAAGTGCTCATAGTAAGCCACATAAGGGATAGAGAAAGTACCCAAATAGCGTCGTTGTGTTGCTCCTGCAATACACAATGTTATACTGGTTCGTGCAACATCGATGCTCTGTGAATGCATCGACTTTCATCGAGAATCATTCGATTTAGCTAGCAAGCCAATGCGGCACTTATTGATACGGCAAAGGGGCTACTTCCCCATTGCGGCCAACAACGGAGGGGTGTGTGAGGTCCCAGGTACGGCGATCCATAGCGAATACGAATCTTACGATTCGTATAGGCGATGTATCGTCTTACCCTGACATAAAAACCAAATCCAAATAATGCCAGCTGGGCTTTTATGAAATGCACAAGTAGATAATTACTCTCATGCTCAAACAAGAACCAAGACCGATCATAGCGGACATATCAAATCAAGTAGGACATAAAGTTCTACACACCAAATTAACAATGCACATATTGTACACACTTAGCAAATCCAACCAACCTATCCGTTTAGTCCAAGAACCACCTATTGAGGTATTCATAACCCTCAAGTCACTACCCAATCAAACGTAGCATATAAGCTCAAGAAATCACAATGTGAGGTCTACTATAGCCCTCTACTCGGGGTTAAACCAAAGACTATTATTTAGTCTAAAAACAATCATAAATCCAGACTTAGCATTTATCCTCGCTTAAAGGTACACCGGACTCAACCATAGTCATAACGGTCATATATGTTCGACTTCTTCAAAGCCAATCTCACGGATATCAAAACTAAGCCGTAGTCATAAACTCGCGAGTGCTTTCATGTGCACGCGACCCAATTCCCTAAAAGAAAACTCATTCAAATAACCATTTCTTAAAGTAATACGAGATCATAGGTTGATCTCTAATGCTCCGTGCCCTAACGAGCACGCCCTAAACAAATCTCCAATAAACCTCTATATCGTGGGTGTCACAAAGGGACACAAATCAAGATGTTCGGGTACTCACAATCAAAACCAACCAAACCCGAACATCGTAGGATTTTGACCTAATGCTCAACAACATGATATTGAACCTAAAACAACTCCATTGTGTCTTAATTATCACACAACATTAAATGCCTAGTTCATAAATCCCCAAATCAACATATCATTCACATTTACAAAAATTTTCCCACAATTCATTTGGGCTAGATTCCCTAGATTTAAATCCATAGAACTTAACAAGATCTTATACCCATTTTAGAAATCACATAATTTCAATTGAATGGTCATACACCTATTGCCTAGTGAGATTACACCTCTAAATTCCCAAACTCATGCCTACTATCATAATAAACCCAAACAAAATGTAAACATGATTTCTAGCAAGATCACAACCCTAGAAACACAAGATGAAGAGTAACAATATACTTCAATAATCATAGAATTCATCCTACACATGCTCTTAACAAGTTCACATGCTCAAATCACAAATTAAAATCATACAAGGCAAGTATGTGTACTCATTGACCTCAAATAGCATAGAGTTTGTTTTCCTTAGGATCAATGAGTACAAAATCAAAGAGAGAAGAAGTAACTTACAAGTGTTCAACACCAAAGAAAGCAAAGAAAGAAACCAATCGGTTGAAAACGATCCTCTCGTCGAGCTCTACACTTTTGATGAAGGAGTCTTGAGCAAATGGAGAATGGATGAGGGAAGATGGAGATGAGAGCTTCAAGAAGCCATGGGAGAACTCTCAAGAACACTCTCTCACGTTTTTGGAAGAGCTCTCAGCAAATGAGAAGGCAAGAAGCTGATTTGTGGCTTATAAGGGGTCAAAGGTTGAGTGGGACAAGTGTCAAGCCAATGTGGTCCCTTTCTAATCTGATTTTGTGGCTTAATTGGCCACTAATGCACTCTTAATCCATCATTACAACTAGTTAGGGATGTTAGGACTTAAGTGGGAAGGGTTAGAGAGGTTTAGGATAGGTTTAGATAGGGGGTTAGGGTGTATAAGTCGTCCAATACCAAAACAGGGGAAAAAAATCCCGTAACAGCTCTCAGAAGATGAGGCGGGCGCCTCACAAAAAGCCAGGCGGGCGCCTGGGAAGCTGAGGCTGGAAGCTGAAATTGAAATGCTCCCAGAAGTTGAGGCGGGCGCCTCACTAAAGTCGAGGCGGGCGCCTGGGAAGCTGAGGCTGGACAGTCAATCTTGTAAAATCGACCATAAATCGCTCACAACTCCAAATGAGGTGATTTTTGATTTTTATGAAACTAGACTCATTAAATTATATTTTAGAATTTTAAATTACTCCATTTGGACTTATATTCATCAAGATATGGTTACAACAAAAATCAAGTACAGAAGTTGTTTTTCTGAAAACTGAATTCTGGCACAGCCGTAAGTCAAGACCTAATTAAGGTACTTAGACACCTTGGAAAATTACCAAATTTTACAGAGAGTATCCTAACGTATGAAGGTAAAACATACTAAATTTTTAGAAAATTCTATTCAGTGGATTAGTACCAGAATTTTCCCGAAGTTTGCCCAAAACATGACTGGTCTGAAGGAATAAATTGGTCATTTCATAACCAAAGGTAACAAGTCTATGAACAATGATTGTGCAAGAATGATAATTACTAGTACACTTGGTCTATAACTCAAATGAACTTCTCACAAGTTGAAAACACAAAGAATACAAGCAACGAAGGAAGAATCGCTAAGGCCAAAACAACGCAATCGAACCGGCGATTCAACAAACAAGCTTACACGATTCTAAGCATGTTATGGACTTCATGAATGACTTATAAATGTTTCTAAAACATATATGGACTAAATAAACATGCTCACAATCAACAAGAAAATATGAAGGCAAGCATACAATGCACATGCAAGAATACGGGGTGTCACAGAAACCCTGGTTACAGTTGGCTTGGTATTTTTTAAAGAAACCATGTTTACAGTTGACTTGGTATTTTGTAAAATAACTCTGATATATTGTATTAGCCATATATATTTGGGTAGTATTTATCTCATGACTTGGGTTTGTGTTCTGTTTCTGTTCTATTCTGGTAGGGCTTGTGTTTTGTTTTGGTTGGGTTTGTGTTTTGGTCAAAGGCTTGTGTTCTGTGTTTGTTCTGTTTTGGTACCAGATATGGGATATGGAAAATGTACCCAAGTTCATATTGTATCATACACAACATTTGTGTAGCTTTGGACAAAAAACAACAACATTAGGACAAACATAATGATCTCATTGATAGTTGCATATTGTTCACTATCTAAGGCAATAACATTTTGCCATTTACATTGACTTTGAAGTATGATGTCAATAAGACACCATTGACAATCATCAACATGGTTATTACAAAAACATACACTTTTTCCCTTCTACCATATTGTACAATACAACCTTTCAACCTCTTAATCTTATCCCTTTTCTTAGCACAATATTTTTGAAGTCTATCAATTTCTTCCTTCAAATTTTCTTCATTGAAGTCAGAATCTCTTTCTCAAATCCTTGATAACATTCTTCAAATCGTTTATTACTTCCACCGACCTTTTTGTGAATTTGTCATCAACCCATGCATAAAATTCACGGCTTTGGTCTTTCTCCTATTACAAGAAGGAACAGACAAACCAAAATTGAGAGAGACAATCACAATTTGTAATCCTAATCAAAATCAAATTGAAAGACAAAAATAAACATTAGGGTTGTTACCAATTCAAAAATTAGGGTTTCAAAATCAAAATTTAGGGGTTATCTGAAAATAAAAAATTAGGGTTTTTGTGAACAACAAATCACTCACCATATATATAGGGCATCGTATAAAGCGTCGTCCTAGGTTTTTCTCAGTCCCAGATGTAAATAAGGCAACCCGGTGATTACACCCACATGTTTACTGTCGATACGCAGTTACAAAGTCAGAATGTGCTGATGAAGACGACCCTTAAAGCCTAGAGATCTCGTACCCCATCACTAACATTGTTGAGAAAGGACACAGATGAGCTAGGAGAAAGAAATGAAAGATGGATGTTTTCGTAGAGAGCTGGAATGAGCTCGTCGAGAGCTGGAAGAAGGTGAAGAAGGTCGTATAAATCTGGTAGGTAATGAAACTAACCAAATTCATTCAACAAGGGCATTATTGTTCATTTTAAGGGGAAAAAAGTGTCTTTAACACAAAGATAATGTCTGAAGGTAACGTCCATCAAAAAATGGGTTAACATGCAATATAACTTCGGGTACAATGGCCATCCCGAAAATTTTGACGTCTCAGTGCCCTAATTGCAATTTTTGGAATAGTACAGTGGCCCAAATATGAGTTTTGCCATTGGAAAATAACAAAATCGAAGATTTGTTGATGCCAATTAAAGGAATGAGGGGCAACAGATGTGAAAGTCTGCTAATATAAGTGGAAGTCTGCTGATGAGATGAGAAGGATGGCAACATATTTCCTTTTGTGCCTTGGCGACTGCACAGTAGATCTAGTTGCTTCATCGGCAAGATCAACTGATGATAATGCTCCTCCTCAATGGAATTTCGATTTGTAGAGGAAATCAATAAAAGTGATATTTAAGAGTAGATACCTATTTAATCAAAGCTCAAGTATCACCAAGACGCGAGTTGTTTATTCTTAAACAAGTATTTGATATCTATTGAAAACAGTTTTCGCTTCTGATCAAATCAGTTAGAATGATGACTTGTTGTCAAGAATGATAGTCATCTATCAAGACACGATATGAATGAAATTTTTTAGATAAACATTGTCTTGATGGGAAAGAGAAGTAGGCAGATAGTGGTATTAACCTGAAATTGAGGTGCCGACTCTGCATGTCCTTCATTAGGTCATGATGTTACAAGCAGGGTTTTGACGACCGTTGATATATAACATTTTACAATGGGACCTGGTCTTCGGTAGATCTTGGAGAAAATGAAGAATGGCTTAAACAATAGGGGTTGAAACTATTTTTCATTCATGAGAAATGAGTTGTGTTGAGAGCATCAACCTTTCTTACGAAATCCAAAAATATCAGTACTTCTTAACACAATTTTATTACATCTTCCGATGAGACTTACCAGAGCTCCTTGTGAGATCTTATGTTGGATAAGGTTCATCAAACTGAGTTGAATTCAATCTTGATACCAATTGATTTATGAAAGTGCAACAGTAGCTAGGATTCCAAGAATAATGTCAATACAACTTCTAATGCACTTGCATTCAAATGTGCATTGACCAGATAACTTATCAAATAAATAACGGAAGACTTTATTCTAATAAAGCAGTAATAAGACATAGAAATATACCAAACAATCTACAAGTAATGCTAGCAGATCCAACCTTTTGGCCAAAAAGGTTTTCACTAAAAAGATTATAAGTCTTACAACCAAATAACAAGTGAAAACTACTAAAAACCAAAACCCTCTCACAAGACAATAAGTCTGGAGAGGAAACCCACAAAAACAAAGTAAAGCAAACGTGAGATTAAAAAATAAGTTTCCTATCAACTAGGAAAACAAACAACTAAACAACAGATGCAGCTTCTAATACAGCTTGCATTGAATACTCCAAGTAAGCTCTTAACTTTCTCTCTCTTTGTAGAATATCTCCCTAAGTCTCTCGAGGGGTGTATCTTCTGCACGAACTGCTCTTGTATATATACTCGAGCTAGGAGTCATGAAACAATAAAGAAACCAAATTCTCCAAGGAAACACAAGATTATGTCATAAGAGATTTAGTTTCCGAAATTAGTTTCCTTGTTTAAAACAAAGATCTTACCAAAGATTAAGTCAAATTTAAACAAGGACTCTTGAGAACTTTTATGAAATATTAAATATGGGAACAACTTACCATTTGCTTTTGGACCAAGAAAGGGCACAACAATAAATAAAAAATTTAATAGAGAAAAATAGGATGACCCTATTTTACCCTTACAATCTCCCCATTTGTTGAACCTTTCTGGTCAAATCACATGATAAGTGTTTTTCAACACTAATCAATCATCTAACCTGCAATGGTTAAAACTTCTCATCTCCCCCTGAATTTTTGCATGTATAAAAAGCAGAGTTGAATAATAAGCAGAATTTCAGATAAAAATCATTCACCTGAAAACAAAATAATTTAGAGGATAAATTGTTTTGGAAGACAAATGAATCTACAGAGAGGCTGATTCATCATTCACACCAACATTTTCTTCAGCAGAGTCACTGCCTTCTTCATCATCACCTGCTACAACTTTAGCAGGAACACTTGTTGCTGCTATATTCGCAGTAGGAGCAGGAACACCATCACTAGGAACAGAACACCATCACTAGGAAAACTTTACCTTTCTCCCCCTATTTGACCAGAGGAGAGAGAGTAGAACTTCAACCATTCAAAGTACTGAGCTTCAGGCGTTGAAGAGAGCCAATCTGGGCATGAATTTGGTGAAGCAGAGACATGATGAAGGATAATGACACTGGAGCACAATCACCAGAGGTCATAAGGTTTAGAGCAGATGGGGCAGATACATTTGCTAAATCAGAGACATTACCAGCTGTATTGACTTTAGCAGCCGTTAAGGTATGAGGATCAGTATGTCTTGTTTATGGAGCAACTTCAGAATAGGGAGTGAAAGGGTACACTATTGGCAAATTTTGAACTCTATCTCCCTTCAACAATTTTGGATAAATTAAAAGGGATCTAAAATTGGTGTCAACCTTTCTTATTCCAAGGGAGTAACTCCCTGAGAAATATACATATTGTAAATGAGGGAAGGATAGGGAAGAACTCGCTTGTCACCATCTGTCTCTGCAAATGCAATTACTTTTCTGAAAACTAAATCCCCAAAATTCATAGGTAGTCCCAACCCAATTTGGTACAGAAGTCTTGCATGCTCTTCAGTGATTGAATCATCATTGGATGTGGGAGCCCAATTAGCACAACAGATTTTGTGCATGACTGCATATAGAGATGTTAGCTGGGCTATGCTAACTTTGGCTTTCCTTCAAGGCCAACTTTTGATTAGGCCACCACTAAGTTCTTTAACACACACATCTAAATCAACCAACAAACTAGTCACAGGAACATCAGTAGTTCCACAGTGCTCGTTGATTACAACATGGGAGAAATCTACCTAATTTTTCCTAACAAAAACTTTTTGAAACATGGGGTTTCCAGTTAAAAGCTATCATTTTTTCTATATTGGCATAAAATTCTATCACCATTTCCTTAACATAAGGAGTAGTAGAGGTAAGGGTAGACAAAAGTTTTCTATCTTTAAAAAACTCTACCAAATTTTGATTTTTTAAATCCTTAAGAGGGATTCTTCTCTCATCAATCACTTTCCTATTCAAACTATATCTAACAGAAGTAGCTTGGATAAGAAAAGAAAAGAAGAAGGAATCAGTTGTACCTATTGCAAAAGATTTTCTCTTTCTTTTTGATGCAGCTGCACCAGGAGATGCATTGGGCATAAAATTGTTCTGCCTCTCAATGTTCTAGCAGGATGAACTGTAGGAGATGGAGAAGCTGAATTGTCTCAGTTTCACTTTCATCAGATGCATTCTTTTCTTCCAAATTTCCATCTGAACTATCATCAAATTCCGATGAGCTTGTAGGAGCAGAACTGGGTCTTGGGTCATTCTTCAGCTTAGACAAGATTTCAGCCAGTGTCATTTGTTCTTCAGAAAGTTCTGGCTCAGTTTCTTCAGCATGAGCATTTTTAGCAGCTATATCACCAGGTGTTTCTTTAGCAGCTGCTTCTTCAGCAGGAAGACCTTTAGGTACATTAGCAACAATTGTAGCATTAGTAGCTACAAAAATAGTAGCTGTACATTTAGCTTCAACGTCATCCTTAGTTGCTTCAATAGTAGCACTAGAATCATCCATAGATGATGCTGCTTTGTCTTTTATCTGAGAGGAAGGAGACTGTTGACTCTCTACAACATGAGGTCGCTTTCCTATGGGATCAAAATCCTCATCATTACTGTCTGTTAGAGACAACGTTTCTTCTACTAGTTGACAGGGGTTGATTTTCAACTTCTTTGCTCTTGCAATGTCGGCTTCTGAGAGATTTTCATAACTGGTAGGAATCTCCCTTAGTCTTTTAGATCTTCTTACCTCAGGGTTTCCAATTGGGGAAAATAATGTCAAATCCCCATGAGCATCAACATCGATTGCATTCTCTGGTTCACTAAGAAGAATGCTCGAGAGAAGGGTTGGCAGAGACTCAATTATGACAATATCTAAGGCACCAGAGGGCATAGCCAAAGAGATTTTTGGGGATGTAACTTCGAATGAAGTTGCATCAGACATGATGGATTTTAAATTTTGAGGGGTTGAGAAACTGGATGCCATCTGACCAAAATTTAAGGTTTTAGCAACTTTAGGAAAATTGTCGAGAAGAGAGATTTGAGAGAAGAGTAAGCTTCTGAATTCTTCATCCCTGTTAATAAACACCCAAACACACGCTACAAGCCTGCTAATAGTTGTTAGAAAATAGGAATTTCAAAAGACCAAATAAGGATGAAATATTGTGTATGATTTTTGAAAGGGGGTTTTATACATATAACACCCAAAAGTCCTTAAAATGTGCATTATGAGCATAAAATCAGGTATGAACACATGACAAGCACATTTGAGGGCAAAAATAGTCTCTTTAGCAAAAATCATTTGGGATTCCTCAAATTAATCTAAGATTTTTAGAAAACACAATTAAATGTTCATCATGACTTGATCACACCCTAGCAATAACTTAGCAGCCCATATCCAGAATCAATTTCTCTTAGTTCCCCATAAAAAATTAGACATCCACGAAATATTTTTCAACATGGAAATTTTTTTGGAAATTGATTTGCATAGTTTATTTTAGGATAAAAGTTCACCAAGCTGATATAATCACTAACAATGCATGTCCTAACTTTTATGCCTAAAAACATGATAACTAGAGGCTAGGCAAAAGAATAATGCAATCACACACAAGTGATAAAGACCATATCAAATGATGTAGTTTCTAATGCAGCTGTATTGGGAGGTTCATTCAACATCAATTGTTTTTTTTTGTTTTTTTGTTTTTAAATTTTGTATTTTTTCTGTTCTCAATGAGACTTCTCTCCCAAGATCAATTTTTCACAACAATAGATTCCTCTAGGTACTTTATTTCCTTAGGAATATACCTCCACTTTATTTCAAGCTATACAAACATGCAACTAGGAAGCTTTTACACTATTACCAAGGGTAGCCATTTTGCACAAGATCAACCCATGAAATCCAAAGATTCATAGTTCCAAGAGAGAATGACAACAAATCTTGTTCATAGGTAGCTCTTTTCTTCTAGGTAACTTTCACACTTTTCCAAAGGTATTCATTTTGCTCAAGATCAATCCATGAGAACCGAAGTTCCATAGTACCAAGATAAGATGCTACAACCCTTGTACTTTAGGTAGCTATTTCCTTTGTGGACTTCAAACTTGCTCAAGAACTAAGAGCGAGTGAGAATCATAAACCAAAGCCACAACTGGATTATAATGTAATTCCCAAGCCACAACACAACGCACAACAAGTAAGTCAATTGATCTAGAGTGCCCCCAAAAGATAAAATGCAAAGATACCTATTTTTTTAAAACTAAGTGTAAAGTCATATGGCGCACTGTAGACACCCCAATTTTGTACCCCTATTTTTCACATTCTATAAAAATGTTAAATCAGGTCAAAAGGACTAACAGACGTTAACTTTCAGGGGGTCCAAAGTGTCAAATGAAGAATAAAAAAAAAGGAAAGGACAAACAATGAACATCGGGGGGGGGGAGTGAAAATTCCCTAAGGCAGAAAATGATTCGGGGTGCCACCCCATACAAATCTTGGCGCTGCCCACTTTTTTGCATAAGGCGGTGCCCAAAACTTCTTTGGCCGCTTTGATTTTCCTTCTGTAGTATAACTTTTTCAGCGCAAGGTACAACACTTTCAAGCATAATTGCCAAATATCTGCCTTCTTCCTTTGTTGTTAAGATTTCATCCCCTCCACCTATAAATAGAGGCCTCCTCTCAGTGGAGAGGGAGGTAGAGATCAGACGAGAAATTTTGCGGAGAGCTCAACATATCAGTTTTACAGAGCGCTGTTAAGCTGGAGAAATTATTTCCCCCTTAGGTTGAGGAATCCTCCCTAAACACTCCTAAACCACCGTCTAAATAGAAACCTAGTTAACTGATTAGGTTCTCACGGTAAACCCAGCTCCAAAAAGCCGCCAACGCAGCCGTTACGTCACCGAAATTAAAACTTGACATCAACAAAAATATAACAAATAAAAGCCGTTACGTCGCCCGGATAGAGAGGTGGAAAGCATCAAACACAGCAGCCACGCTGCCCAAATTTTGGCGTGAAAAGGAACAAATACAAGCAGTTACGCTGCCTAAATTTCAACAACAAACAACAAAGAACAACAAACAACAAACAAAAAGACTTTCTCTCCTAAAGAGGACATAGTGAGCACACCCAAAAGCATGTATAATCAAAGTTGTCCCGAGTATAAACTCTCACGCTTCAAGAGATATATACCAAAGCTATTTTCATTTTTGTCTAAATAATATAATAGTGATATAATATAAAATAAGTTGTTATGCTGGTATAATTTTTATTATAAATAACTATAAAATAAGTTGTTATTATAGCCTAATTTTCATATTGTAGACACCCCAATTTCGTACCTTAAATATCAAGACCTGTCAAAAGGACTAATGTATGTCAAGTTACAGGGTTAAAAGTGCAAAAGGACGAAAGATTTAACAAAATAGTGACTTACAGGGGGTGAAAGTGGCCAAAGAAAAAAAACAAAATTGGGAGCATTCTATAGCCAAAATGGGCCCTGCGCCCATAATGACTATAGGCGGTGCCCAAAAAGGGTATAGGCAGCGCCCAACTTTGTTTCTATCACTCCTGCAAATGGCTTTTGGTACTATTCCTTCAGCACACAAGCATTTGAAGCACGAAGCTAGAGATAATATCTGATGTTACTTCGCTGTTAAGGATGCCCAAATTCAGCCTATAAATATAGGGCTCAGCTAATGCCCAAAACACATAAATTTTACGGAAGAAAAGGCGAAGAGCAGTTATGCTGATAGTTTCCATATCAATCCCGAAGCTCCGTTAGGCTGCCAAAACCTCCCCTAAACACATAAACTCTCCGGCCAAAGTGAATCTTAGTTACCCGACTAGGTTCCCGCCCTATTTCACCGGTTCCAAAATCTCAAAACAAGCAGTTGCTCTGCCCGATTCCAGAAGTAAAATTAAGCAAAAGCAAGCAGTTACTCTGCTCGATTTCAGACTCGACAACAACAATAATCAAGCAACAGCAAGCAGTTGTGTCGCCCAGATCCTAAGGCGAAAAACAACTATAAGAAACAGTCACGCTGTCCGAATTCCAACAACAAAAAACAATAACAACAACAACAAACAACAACAACAACAACAACAACAACAACAACAACAAAAGACTTCCTTTCTCAGAAGGACATGGGAAACACATGTAGACCACCTAGTGGGCTTAAGCCCAGACATACCGGGTTCAGACACTCACGTTTCAAGAGGTAAGTTTTGTCTCCGCTGTTATTTATTATAATCTATAACTTAAATATAAATATCTAAGTAAGTTTCATTTCAATTTATACCTTAATATAATAATAGTCATAATTTCTTTTCATTTAATTAGTTTCTTTTCATGTTTTTACTTTAATGTAATAATAGTTACATTTTCTTCCTGTTTAATTAGTTTCCTTTCTATTCCTACTTTAATGTAATAATAGTTACATTTTCTTCATGTGTAAATTAGTTTCCTTTCCGTTTTTACTTTAATGTAATAATATTTACATTTTCTTTCTGTTTAAATTAGTTTATTTTCTGTTCTTACTTTAAATGTCATAATAGTTATGTTTTTCTTCTGTTTTAATTAATTTCTTTTCCGTCTTTACTTTAATGTAAAATAGTTATAATTTCTGACAGTTTAATTAATTTCTTTTCTGCACATACTTTAAATATACAAATAATTATAGTTCTCATTATTTAATAAGTTTCTTTTCTGTTTATTCATGTAAATATAAATAAAGGTTGTACTAGCATAACAATTTTATTATTTAAATAGCTTATAAAATGTTATAATTATTCTCTAAGTTGTATTATTTAAGTTGTAATTTTTCTTTCATTTCTTTAGTAAAAGTAAAATAATTTCTCTTTATTTCTTTCTGTAGCATATAAATGTATTTTTCAGAACCAAAGTGTATAAAATAAAACAAGCATATTGATAAATCCATTGTGAGACCGAAAGGGCGAGTTGGGTGCCTAACCCCTTCCTAACTCGTAACTTAGCCTCCGAACCCATACAATCTGGTATTTTTGGCTTTTCTCTGTTTACTCCTTAACATAGAGGTAACGACTCTGTAACACATTTTTGAGTCCACAATTGAGGTCGAGTGTATTCCACGCGCTTCGAAGTTTTGAAACTACCCCGCCTTTCAGTGGCGCAGATCGTTGCGAAACGGGGCACTCACACATACGCTTTCATTGCAACTCTAAAATGTAGCTGTTATGAGATTAATTTCCTTCATTTTTCCTATTGCTATATATATATATATATATATATATATATATATATTAGATTAAATGCATAAAAAACATATTTAGCTAAAAACCCATTTTGAGACCGAAAGGGTGAGTTGAATGTCTAACTCTTTTCTGACTCGTAACTTAGCCTCCGAACCCTTACATTTTGATATATTTGGTTTTTCTCTATTTAATCCATAAAATAGAGGTGATGACTTTGTTAACATGTTTTTGAGTCGACAACGAGGCCGAGCGTATTTCTCGCGCTTGAAGTTTTGAAACCGCTCGCTTTTTCAGTAGCTAGACGGTACGAAACGGGGCACTCACAGTGACAACTCTGTTGAGGATGTTGTTTTTTTATTTCTTTAAATAAAAAAAAAGGAGGGCTAGACTCATTTGTTTTTTTATTTAAAAAATAGTTATTTGGGTTTTTAGATAAATATTTTCTTATTTATTTATATACATTATAAATATTTCATATATATATGTGTGTGTGTGTGTGTGTGTGTGTGTGCGCGTGTGTGTGTCCGCACGTGTGATTTGGAAATCTTGCAGCAGCTTCATTTTGGTACCGGTGCAATCTGCAAAAGCAAAAAAAAAAAGTGGGAGCAATTTTATTTCATTTATTATATTAGCAGTTGGAAATGTAATAATTATTTTTTCGTTCTGTCATTTTTATTTTGGGGATTAGGACCAAATGTAATTAATAGGAACAAATAGTTTCCAAATTTTTCTTTCTATTTATTGATGTGATAACCGTCTCGCGCGCTTACTCTGTCCTTCACAGAATTCAAATTAATCAGTAGAGAAAATCAACAAATGAACAAAAAGACATGCCAAATTTTTTTTTCCTTTATATATGTTTATATCTTCAAATAGAAAAAGAGTTTACTGCTTTTTAGCTAACTCACACACGCACACTCATGTAGAAATATTCCGAACTGTTACGTTTTAACCCTGATAAACATGCTCGGGTATCCTTGTTTTTGAAAAAGAACTCGGAGACTTAGACCGAAATTATCACACCTTGCGCCCTTTAAGGAGAGGCCAACTGGGTGTAAGCCAGTCAAGCCCTTGCATCAGCCACATTAAAATCATGTATATTTTTAGGACACTTCATGGACCAGTCAGTTTTATACTTCAAAGTTAGTGACCAATCCCTTGTGCAAAAAAAGTAAAAATAATAATAAAAATAATAATTTTTTATATATAAATAAAAAAATGCACTAGGGGATTAATTAAAAACCTTGATGGTACCTCTCAGATCGTTCAAATGGTGGATCCCGGAAAGAGTATGAGCCCTTCGCTTAAGATATGTCAATCTTAGGAAGTCGAAAGTCAGGTGGAATACGAAGGTCCTATACTCTGGAGAAAGAATTCATTATTCCAGGTTTGAGTCCCAGACTGTCAAAACAAAGCAAATGCTTGTCCGACCAATTTTTAGGAATAAACAAACAAAAATTAATTATAAAAGCTTATTGTACTTAAACCAAAATTCCTGGAAACTTGCCTTTTGATACACTACCTTCCACCATGTTTCTCAGAAACTTGGCCCGAATTTGAAAAGGAAGAGATAGCACTGGTCGGTTGATACGTGATACAAGTATAGAGATCAGATCAGAGAGTATAAAGATCAGTTCAGAGAATACAAATTCAAGTAGAATGGCTGCTGGAAACGAACATACTTCTATGGGCGCAGAAATAGAAGCCCGGGGACTCCTCAGCTCCCGACTGAATTTTTGGCTATTATTGATAGTCCAATACAAAACTGGTACATTGCTACTGGACCTCTCATGACAGTAGCAGACTTGGTGGATCGCTTCAGTACCCCTTTTCCCCCTCTTTCCCACTTTTCCTTGGGCTGGTCACCTACCAGCAGCTTCCTAACCATAAAATTGAGGATCCTGTGGGGGGGTGAATAGCCTATAATACCAATAAAAAAAATCATCTTAAGATACATAAATCGTAATGAATAATTTATTCCGAGAAAATCCTTTCTCTAAAAGGTTTAATAGATAATAATTAATTAGGAACAACCAAGAAAGACAAAACTAATAATAGATTAATTTAAATAATATAAATCATTAAATAATATCAATGAATTAATCTCTAACATAACCAATTACAAACAATCGTCCCATACCGGCTGAGAACAATAGATCACTCACAGAATCCCATGATCACTTAAGCAGTTCATAAATCAAAATTCATAGTTCATAGAGATTAGTATATTCGGATAACCGCGCCACGGGCCAAGAGGCGTTCATAAGCATCATAATTCATAGTGTCCTAAACTCAACTTAGTGATCATGGTAGAATTCCAAGTAATCAAATACTATTACAAAATCACGCATCACAAAAATCATTCTTTTAATATAAAAAGGCATCTCACATGTGTTCAATAATTATGTAAAAAATTACAAAGAATCAAATCACGAGTTCGAATGAAGTGTAAGTGACGAAGTTCAAATTCAATTACCGATTTAAAGTTAGTGTACGTTTCAAGAAACATCAATATCAAAGGAGTAATGGAAACCTAACGAACGGTATATAAAAGATTGGAGACCTAAAAGAGGTATAATCCCTTACCTCGTTAGCATGCGGTACAAAGAAATTGTTTGAACCCGCCAATTAAGCCTTAATCCATCTTGCCCAAATCTAATTAAACATAATAGTCAAATTAGAATTTTGAATTTGTGCCTAATTATATCCAAACTTATTAAGCAATTAAAAGAAAACATCACCAATGATATTTACTAACAGTCATAGAATCTAGGGACCATCCTGTAATTATAGAAATCAATAACCACAGTCCAAAAGCTTAAGGGGTGTGGCTGTAACTTGCTTTCATCACTTTCACCAAAATAGCTCCTTTGTTTTGGTGACTTCTTCCCCCCGACTTCAATATAACTACATATATATAATAACATATAACGACTACACCAACTGAAAAGTCAACTATTTGGTTTTAAAAAGAAAAGAACTACTTCATTGAAATAATCAAATGAAACCCACTTCAAGCATTTGGTTTCAAAAAATAAATTGATAGATTAACTCCAAAGAGACCCAATTACAGATTTGATCGCAAACTTTTAAAAATTCTAGATGATAACAATTGAAACCCAATATCAACTTTTGTCCAATCTTCTTTTCTCAATTTCAAACACACACACACACACACACACACACAAAGACACCCACATATAAAGATTCATGTATTCCATCTTCATCCAACGATACTGATTATCTTCTAACAACGCAAGCTTCGACAAACAACTCAACAGTGCATTACTATTTTATTAACTCAAGAATGAAACTTATAGACAATTGTAATAAGAAGAAGAACGAAGGGAATACCTAAATTTGTTCGACGATACGCAAACCGAGCAACTCTCTCTCTCTCTCTTTCTATTCTGTGGTCTCTCTTTCTTTCTCTCGTTCTCACAACCTTACTATATATACCCCTTAGCTTTATGTTTTCAATTATCAATAACATGGACCAAGCCCAACACCGTTAGCAATATAATTAATCAAATAACTAATTATGTTGGCCCAACACAAAATTTCCAATTTCTGAAGATAGGCCCAAAATAAGTAGATTAGCCCAAAATAAATATAATATTAAAAAATAAAAATTAACATTTTTAATTAAAATTATCAGGGTATTACATTTGGCCGTAAGATTGGAATTCAAATATTCTAACAATACTACCGACTACGAAACTTGCATCGCCAGTTTAGAAGAGTTTCTTCAAAGAGGAGCAAGAGAATTAAAAGTCTTTGGTGATTTCGCCCAATAATAAATCATGTCGGAGGGAAATGGAAAACACTCGACTACAGCTATATCATGTTTGTTTAACAAGTCTAGTAAAAGAGTTTGATGATATCTCGTTCTATTATTTGCCGCGAGATAGAAATCAATTTGTTGATGCCTTGGCGACATTAGCCTCGCTGGTCAAAGTTATAGCAGAAATAAACATCTAACCATTTGTGGTCGGGAATAAAGTAACTCCTGCCTACTGCTTCACAATTGATACAACTCTCGAAAAAGACAATGAGCCCTAGGTACTTAGACATCTGGAATCTACTCAAGAAAGGAGATTATCCAGCAAATTTAGACAAAAGAAGGAAAATCGCTTTACGGAGATGGGCATCGCAATTTGTGATCAGTGGAGGTAGCCTTTATAAAAGGTATTACCAAGGGTTGAACCTGCGATGCATATTTTAGATCAAAGCAGAACAAGTCATGAACCAACTACATGGTGGTACTTCTGGACCACATATGAATGGGCATGTTCTTTCAAAGAAAACAATTCAACAAGGGTACTATTGAAGTACGCTAGAAACTGACTGTATTCGGTGGGTGTGTCACAGCGACAAATGCCAACGTTTTGCCAATCTACAACACGTTCCCCCATATATACTATACAACTCAACAGCTCCTTGGCCTTTCTCAACTTGTGGAATCGACATATAGGTCAAGTGCACCCAAAAGGATCAAATGGTCATGAGTATGTCCTAGTAGTAGTAGACTACTTTACAAAATTGATAGAAGCTGCCTCTTACAAAGTGCTAAATGCCAAAAAAGTGGTTGAATTCATCAAGATGAATATCATATATCGTTACACAGTGCCTTTTGAGATGATTTTCGATAACGGTACATATTTCGAGGGTGAAGTAAATCGATAGCTTGATGAATTCAAAGTGGAGCGACACAAGTCCTCGCCATACCGACCACATGCCAATGGAGTTGTCGAAGCAGCTAATAAAACATTTGAAAACATCATCAGAAAGATGGCTGAAACAGGAAGAGACTGGCCTGAGAAATTATCGCTAGCACTTTGGGGCTACCACACATCAGTTCGCATACCTACAGGGGCTACGCCATATTCTTTAGCCTATGTCATGAAAGTAGTGCTTTCCATTAAAATTGAGGTCCCATCATTGAGAGTAATGATGGAAGCCGAAATAGCCGAGGTCAACTGGATCAAACAATGTTACGATGAGTTAGCCCTGTTAAATGAACGAAGGTTACTGGCCTTAGAACATACTCGAGCATACCAAAGAAGAATAGCTCGAACATTCAACAAAAAGGTCAAAGGTCGAAGAATTCAAGTAGGAGACCTAGCACTCCGAGAAAAGCCCCCAGTTATGTGGATAATATGGGGCTAAATAAAAAGATAATGGTGAAGCCCGAAAAGGGTGGCCTAAGCATAGGAGCACAACAAAATAAAATCCAAGAGAAGAAGAGAGAATAGTAAAGGTCTACAACATAACAGTTTTCGACAGAAACATGTCTTCAGCAAAAGTTTGCCATCTGGGATAGAACTGCGTCGATCTGAGCCTCAAAATTGAGGAACGTAGGCAGCCTTCAATTGCGATCGCATACGTACAAAAGTTCTGAATATTCCATTATATTACAACAGAGTGTTACAATCATTCTTGACCAGCAAAGGATAAACCAATACATAGCTAATACATATTAAAACAATAAAAATATAATTCCGAAGGTCCACAAGTGCAACCAAGGAATACGCGTCTAGGATATTGAGGTAGTCATTAACGACCCCAAAGATACTACTGTGAGTGCCCCATTTTTTGACCTTTCCCCCGCTACTGAAAAGTAGGTGGTTTCGAAACTTTAAAGCGCGTGGAATACGCCCGGCCTCAATTGTGGACTAAAAAATGTGTTACAGAGTCGACAACTCTATTTTATGGTTAAATTAAATAGAGAAAAACCAAAATTACCAGAATATATGGATTCGGGGGCTAAGTTACGAGTTAGGAAGGGGTTAGGAAACCAACTCGCCCTTTCGGTCTCACAATGGGTTTATCAATATGCTTGTTTTATTTTATACACTTTGGCTCAGAATAATACATTTATATACGACAAAAAGAAATAAAAAGAAATAAAGAGAAATAACTTTGCATTCATTAAAGAAAAGAAAACAAAATTACAACTGAAATAATATAATTTAGAGAATAATTACAACATTTCTATAAGCTATTTTAAATAGCTATGCTGGTACAAACTTTATTTACATTACATGAATAAGCAAGAAAGAAATTTATTAAATAATAAGAAACATAACTGTTACTATATTTAAAGTATGTGTAGAAAAGAAACTAATTAAACTGTCAGAAATTATAACTTCTTTACATTAAAGTATTGACAGAAAAGAATCTGATTAAAATAAAAGGAAAATATCACTATTAATACATTTAAAGAAAGGACAGAAAATAAATGAATTAAACAGAAAGGAACTATAAATATTATTATATTAAAGTAAAAACTGAAATGAAACTTTCTTAGATATTTATATTTAAGTTATAGATTATAATAAATAACTACAGGAACAGAACTTACCTCGCGGAACGTGAGTGCCTGAACTCGGTATGTCTGGGCTTAAGCCCGGCCACTAGGCGGTTTACATGTACTTCCCCTGTCCTTCCAAGAAAGGAAGTCTTTTTTTTTGCTGTTGCTGGATTTTGGGCAGCGTGACTGCTCCTTTTGGTTGTTTTCTCCTCAGGATCCAGGCGGTACAACTGCTTGCTTTTTGCTTACTTGCTTGCTTTTTTGCTTGTTTGCTTACTTGCTTGCTTTTACTGTCGTTGAGTCTGAAATCGGGCAGAGCAACTGCTTGCTTCGGCTGGATTTGACGTCTGGATTCGGGCAAGGCAGGTGCTCTTTTTGGGATTTTGGAACCGGTGAAACAGGCGGAAACATAGATAGGTAGCTAGGGTTCACTTTGACCAGAGACTTTTAGTGTTTAGGGGAGGTTTTGGCAGCCTAGCGGAGCTTCGGGGTTGGATGGGAAACAACTGCGTAACTTCTCACATCGTTCTCTCCGTAAACTGTTTTTGAGTTCTCCTCTCAAACTGTTTGTGAGTTCCTCTTTTTTCCTTTGTCGAAAACCTCTATTTATAGGTTGAGGCTGGGTTCCTTAATAACGAAGGTTAAGCCAGATATTTTCTTTCGTGCTTTAACGACTTGTATCGTGCGCTGAAAGAGTTGTACCAAAAGGTAACTGCAATAGTTGAACAAGAAGGCTGGCGCCGCTGGGTTTTTAGGCGCCGCCTATGGCGTGCGTCCGCCAGTGGCCTTAGGCCGTGCACTCTTGATTTTTTCTTTACTCTTTTACACTTTGGCTCCCAGCAATTCATTGTTTATTAATTCTTTCGTTCTTTTGCATTTTTCATCCTGTAACTTGACATCCGTTAGTCCTTTTAATAGGTCTTGATATTTTATGGCATGTCATAAAACAAGGGTACGAAATTGGGGTGTCTACAGAGCCCCTCAACGATGGAGTTTACAGGTAAACCAAAATTTACCAGTAAACGAACATCGTTGATAAGAAATAGACTCCCTAATTTCAAGGAAATTATAATAGGGAAGAATGCAGAATGCAACAGTTTATAATGCAACAGTTTAAACTCATGCCCTAAACACTTTTAATGGACTGATGGGAAAAGAGTAGATATGATGCAAATGAAAAATGCTCTGATGGTCGTGCCTACTGAGTAGGTTGCCTACGTATCCTTTTCAGGAATCAGACCAAACGTAGTTCGGCTCTGGCCAAATAGGTATCGCTTCGCCCATAATAGGAAAAGCAGGAGGGACTTTCAAATGCACTTTGCCTAGCATAGGCAATGTAGGTAGGACTCAAACACGCTTCGCCCATCATAGGCAAAACATGTGGGATTCGGATGTGCTTCGCCCAGCATAGGCAAAACAGGTGGGACTTAGATGTGCTTCGCCCAGCATAGGCAAAACAGGTGGGATTCGGATGCACTTCGCCCAACATAGGCAAAATAGGTGGGATTCGAATGTGCTTCGCCCAACATAGGCAAAACAGGTGGGATTCGAATGCGCTTTCTAAACTGTGCTTAACACAACAAAGGAAAAGTGATGCAACCTTTAAAATGCATTTTCCCAAAATAAGGAAAGTGATGCAATTTGTTAAATGCCCTTCCCCCAGAATAGGGAAAGTGATGCGATTCTTAAAATGCTCTTCCCCCAGAATAGGGAAAGTGATGCAACTTAAATGCCCTTCCCCCCATAATAGGGAAAGTGATGTAACTTAAATGTCCTTCCCCCAGAATAGGGAAAGTGATGCATTTCTAAAATGCCTTTCCCCCACAATAGGGAAAGCGATGCAACTTCTTAAATGCCATTCCCCCAGGATAGGGAAAGTGATGTAACTTTTTAAATGCCATTCCCCCAGAATAGGGAAAGTGATGCAATTCTAAAATGCCCTTCCCCCAAAATAGGGAAAGCGATGCAACTTTTTTTTTTTTGAAACGTGCTTATCCCAACATAGGAGAAGCGATGCAATTTTTTAAAATGTGTTTATCCTAGCATAGGAGATAAGCGATGCAATTTTTAAAATGTGCTTATCCTAGCATAGGAGCAGCAATGCAAATTTTTTTTTAAATGTGCTTATCCTAGCATAGGAGTAGCGATGCAAAAATTTTAAACTGTGCTTATCCCAGAATATGAGAAGCGATGATTATAAAACGTTGTGGCGGAAGGTTGTCGATGATCGACTTATGTAGCTTTTGATGATGCTGCTGAGGATATTTGGGAAGAGGCCCTTGGCGAGATGCTGGAAGAACATTTGTATTTTTCCAAGAGCCAATGCGGCAGAAGACCTGATAAGATGCACTAAAAGAATGCAAAGAAAAGATGCAAGCATGCGAATGAAACTTTTTTTTTCTTAAAAAATGGACTCTTGAATGTGCATGTGTGTTACTTAAACATGTTAAGACAAGATAATGCAAGGTGATGTAAAAGTAATATAAGAGCTTGAGATGTGGCTTTTGGTTGGCTTTGAAGGGTTATGAGTATAGGAGTTGATGGTGATATTTGAGATGGAGTTGGGTGAAATTTAGGGTTGTTTTTTAGTCTTTTGACTAGTGCACCATTCAAGAAAGGAATTCAATTAGGATTAGTGAGTCCTACTAATTGATGCCTCAGAAGGACCACTTTTTTTCTTCTTCTTTTTTTGTGCTCTAACTTTTGACTAGGCCGCCCTTTCGAGTTTTCAACCTAACGAGCCTTTACCTCATAGGGAGCTGGTCTTTCAATGCATGTGAAGATAAACCACTTATTCTTGAGGGATCACGCCTTTGTAGCTTCTTATTTTCTTCAGGCGGAGATGGAAAAGACAGTTGTTTCTGGAGATGATGAGCTTTTATGTATGCAATGAGTTTGGCGGGAGAAGCCCCGGGATAACTCGATGAACCAAATTTTGTAAAATGGGACGGGCAAGTTCCTGAAGAGATTAACTGTTGACAGCCCCAGGCAGACTTGATTGGGAGAGACTTTTGTGGGAGACATGAATGAGTATGCTCAAAGAAAAAAAGGATGACTCTAATGGACAAAAAAAGAGTCACGATCCAAAGTTTATCGCCGAGTATCATAAGATTTATGGACCCTATTTAATGTTTATATTTTGATAATTTTATATGTTTTTTAGTAAGGAGTTCTGTCCTGGACTCAGATCACATTATAATCGATTGAAACAAAGCTATAGGTGACAACTAGGTTAGGGTATATTGTTTAAGTGTTTGGGATAGATTGGCTTTAGGGTTGAGGATTTGATTGGCCTCTGGTTCAAAGGCATTTTGGGCTGTGGATTTGGTTATTTTCGGAAAGGCGATCAGAAGCGATCATTGACTGGTCTTTTATGCTATTGGTTTGAATGGGAAGTTGGTTTATGGACCTGGTTGTAGGTATTGGGAGATCGGCTTTTGGCTTTGGTTATGGGTTATTGGGTTGTCCAAGAGTGATTGGTTATTTTTTTTGTTTTTTTTTTGCGAGAGAGAGATTTTGAAGAAATCACTCAGGAGAAGCTTCTTTCTTTTTCTTTTTTTCTTCTCTTTTTATGCATAGGCCTTTTTTTTTTTGAATTTTCAACCTTGCTCTTTCTTTTTTTTTTCCTTTTTTTGTTGACCTCTCGAAGCATCATAACAAGAGTAGTTGTAGGAATGTTCTCTCTCCTTTTGAAAAGGGATGGTTATATAAGGTAAAACATCCCCAGTTTTGGAAAGCTGGATCTTAGAGATGATTAGGCTTTGGTATATGGTGTATTTGTTTAGGTATTTGGAAGGGTTTTGGCAAGTGGTGAATTTGTTTAGGTATTTGGAAGGGTTTTGGTGTATGGTGGGAAGCCCCTAGTGTGCTACTAACAACTCGGTCGCAATGGGTCGAAGATGACCTTTCACCAAGACAGAAGGTTGCTTTTATTTAAATCACATTTTTAATGGTTTGTGGATCCATATATTTGAAATGACTCATTATCAACCCGTATAGTTTTATCATGTTTTTACATGAGTCGATTCGTCATTTTTTTAAACAATTTAACAGACACTTCAGCGATAGGTGGTGCTCAAAGACCAAGAAGAAGACTCGACAAGCTAATATAGGAGAAGCAAGAATTTACCAGACTCAAATATGAGGACTTGGTTGGACTTTTGAAATAACATAGATCAAATAGATTAGTGAGTGTACTCTACAAGGATGGGATGTAGACATCAATATGGGTAAAAGAGACACCCCTAGGTGGTTTAAAAGCCCCAGTCCTGAATTGTTGCGTATGATCATTGAGTCGCCTAGCTTTTTTGGATTTCCTAGCTTTCCAGACTTTTCTGCTTTCTTGGCTTTCCCAACTTTCCTTTCTTCCCTGGCTCCATATCGTTCTTAAATTTTTTTTTGTTTTTTTTGAAGTGGTAGGCCTTGACATCTCGAAGTAGGACTTACTAAAATTTGTTTTTGAAATCGAGAGTGAATGATGCACTAATCAACTAGTGATGCATTTATGAAAGGTTAAGAGGGAAGATGAATTTGGAGATGACAATTGAGTATAATGGTGATGAGATTTCCTGTCTTTACATGTTTTGAAAAACAAAAAGAAAACACATAGAAAAACCTCTCTTTTTTTGAAAAGTAAATCAAAGTATTTGACCAGACCCGAAGGCTGCCTACATTCCTCATTTCGAGGCTCAGGTCATCGTAGTTCAACCCTATCAACTGAATTTTCTTCTTTTTGAAGCACCCTCTTTTTTTTTTAATTTGAAAGAATAGAGTTTTTTCTTTGCTTGAAGAGAACGAAATCCTTTTTATTTATTTTAAAAAAATGATTATATTTTTTTTTGCGAAAAGAAACGATTTTTTTTAAAAGGAAAAGAGAACTAAGTATTATACATGATTTTTTTAATTAGAAAAGCCCTTTTATTTGCGACCCTTGAAATGGGATATGACGATTATGTACCTTCGGACAATCCTCTCAGGAGAGCAAATGATAAATAAGCAACTGCTTTTATTTTATTTTCAGCCCTTGCAAAATTGTTAGCGGTACCAAAGAAAACAATAAAGATCCCAATATGTATGCAAACAAAAACTAGATTAAAGGAAATAAAACTTTTTTTTTTTTGATGATTTTATTTTTGAAATGTGGAGTAACAGGGAAAATGGTTGCACCAAACGACAAAAATGGGAGACTCGACGGATAAAATAGGCACAACGTCAGATAAAATTATTCAAAATGAAGAACGCACTGCGCCAACAAAAGTGGGCGCAACCCAAAATCAATTTGGGTGCTGCGCCCCTTTGATTATTCATATTCACTTCTTACTTTTGTGCACTTTGCCTCTAACCTTTTATTCTTTTTGTTAATCACAAAGAGCACAATAATAAGCTAGAAGGGGAGGGGGGATTGAATAGCTTATTAAACACTTAAAACTTTTCGTAATTATTCGAAGAGCAAGCACTTGCAATCTATTATTAGAGATTGAAGTAGCGGAAGACTTGCAAGGAAGACAGTTTAAGTCTGTCGGTGAAGCACGACCGGTAGACTTAGCTGATTACTGAAGTTTGTGGCTAAATGAATAAGTTAAGGAAATGAATGACAGAATAAAATAGTAAATAAGGAACACAGATATTTTGAGATGATTCACACTATAAAGAGTGCTACGTCCACCACCAAGGCAGTCAACCTTGGATTTAAATGTGCACTATATTTTCTACTAGTTCTATTGCAGAAATATCCAATGGATCGTGCACAAAATATTTGACTTGTGTTTGGGGGGTGGGGGAATTGAATAGCTGGTAAAAAAATATTCAATGTGTAGAAGAATAGTAAGATTACAAGAATAAGAAGTAAATGAGTAAGAGTTGAAGCAGATTTTCTTGTAGTTGTTGAGGACTTTGTTGATCAGTTAATGATCTCTTGAATGCACTGAGTATAAAGCTTGTTGTTGGATAGATTCAGAGCATTGTTTTCTTCAGTCTTTAATGACAGTATTTATAGCTATGCATCCTTGAGACCGTTGGAGAAGACGAAGTGAGTAACAACTCTATTAGGTTGAATGCAGTAAATGCCTGGAGCTTCTTTGTTGACTTCTTCTTCAACTGATAGTGAGCAGGGAATGATGAAGAGTTGTTGCAGCAACTAGCAGGTGGGCAACAATCACAGTTGCAGACTTAAAATAGTTTGTACAGTCTGTATGTGTCAGTCTGTGCACTTCCTCTGTCACTTTTCAGGAGGCGAAAGTCTTCATGTTTTTTCGGAAAAGCTGGAGGGGCGTGTCTGAGAAGTCACGCGTTGATTGAAGATGGATTTAAGTCAAATTCAAACTGATTTAGGCTGATTTAAATAATCCACTTAAGCTTGAAGTCTGGAAGAGCTGGACACGTCATGCTGTCCGAGTGCAGACAAGGTCTGCCGCTGGAGGCTGCTTGAAGTCTGCTGGTGAAGCCTTTAGTCGAAGTCTTCCGCTAAAACCTGTGAAGTCTAAAAAACTATTATAAGGCAAAGTTCTATACATAGTTGCCACACTAACTGGTACGTAGCCCATTTAGCCACTAAGTATAGAACCTAATGTAATGAATAAACAAATGCAAATCAAGATACAATGAGAAATAACACCTTTGTCATTTAGACTCCCTCTTGTTCGCTTCTTGTCTTTTAACTCCCTTTGATCTTTTCATTCCTTTTTTTAAAAAAAGAAGAAAAAAGACCATGCACTTTTTTTAAAATGACTTTGAAAATATTTTTTTTAGAAAACACTCATTTTTTATAAAAAAAAATATATTTTTTCTTTCTAACTCTATTATTTAATTTTTGGTTTTTTGAAACAACCTTTTTTTTTGAAATATCTATGATCTATTTTGTTTTTTGAACTTTTGAAGAAAACTTTCTCTTTTTTTCTTTTTTTGGAACATTTTTTATATATTTTTTTGAAAAAACGATTTTTTTTTTTCTCTTTGCTTTGAGAAAATGAGTTTCTTTTTACTTTTTTGAAAATTGATGAATTCTTTTTTTTAAAAACATTGGAAAACGAATTTCCTTTTTTTTTTTTTAAGAATGAAATTTTTTTGAATGATTTTTTTTTTGAAAAACGAAATTTCTATCGTTATTTTAGTTTATTATATACTCTTTTTTATTGATTTTTTTTTGAGAAAATGAACTTCGTTTAAAAACAAAAGATTTGTTTATTTTTTCCTTTTTTTGTTTTACAAGATTGAAAATTATATACATAAAGGAAGCCAAAGAAATATAATAGAGAAAAACAAGCATCTTGATAACCCTAAAAAAATGAGTCTAGCCCTATTTTGTTTTAAAGAAAAAAAATAACATCCACAGCAGAGTCGCCACTGTGAGTGTCCTGTTTTTCGACCTTTCCTCGCTACTGAAAAGCGGGTGGTTTCGAAACTTTAAAGAGCGTGGAATACGTCCAGCGTCAATTGTGGACTCAAAATTGTGTTACATAGTCGCCATCTCTATTTTATGGTTAAACAGAAAAAACCAAAATTTCCAGAATATATGGGTTCGTGGGCAAAGTTACGAGTTAGGAAGGGGTTAGACACCCAAATCACCCTTTCGGTCTCACAATGAGTTTATCAATATGTTTGTTTTATTTTATACACTTTGGCTCAGAATAATACATTTATATACGACAAAAAGAAATAAATAGAAATAAGTTTGCATTCATTAAAGAAAAGAAAACAAAATTACAACTGAAATAATATAATTTAAAGAATAATTACAACATTTTTATAAGCTATTTTAGGAATAAAATAGTTATGCTAGTACAAACTTTATTTACATTACATACATAAGCATGAAAGAAATTTATTAAATAATAAGAAGCATAACTATTTTTATATTTAAAGTATGTGTAGAAAAGAAACTAATTAAATTGCCAGAAATTATAACTACTTTACATTAAAGTAGTGACATAAACGAATGTAATGAAAATAAAAGGAAAATACCTTTATCATTACATTTAAAGATATGACAGAAAATAAACTAATTAAATAGAAAGGAACTATAAAGATTATGACAAATTTCAAGTGGGTACAATTTTAAAAACATGTTTTCATCTAGGACTATCAATTTTTTGGACATTTCATATAACTACAGATTGGTTGCCAAATGACAAAAATACCATTAATGAAGACAAATCAAAAAATGCTGATGTCAAGCCTTGGCATTAGGATTGTTTTGACTGTTTTTCCAGGACAAAAAAAAATTCAAAAAATGCTGATGCCAAGCCTTGGAATCAGGACTGTTTTGACAGTTAAGCTGATGCCAAGGCTTGGCATCAGCAGTGTTTTCACAGTTTGTTCAGCCAAAAAAATTCAAAAAAGCTGATGCCAAGGCTTGACATTAGCACTGTTTTGACAGTTTTTGCAAGAACAAAAAAATTCAAAAAAGCTGATGCCAAGGCTTGGCATCAGTACTGGTTTCACAGTTTATTCAAACAAAAAAAATTTTAAAAAACTGATGCCAATGCTTGACATCATCACTATTTTGACAGTTTATTCAAAAAAAAAAAATGTTGATGCCAAGACTTGGCATCGACAATCAAGAGTTTTAGAAATGCATTGATGTGCATTACCAAGACATAGGCTAGCAGCTTAATTCTTTATGCATATTTAACAATGAAATATTAACTAAGAAAGACGACTTAAAAAGCAACCATGCTCACATTTTTTGCAACATAGTTATAAATTTATGACACTCCTGTCAATGTCTTAGTGTCTTCAACCCACCAAGTCGGCTTAAAAAAAGCACTACCCAAATCGAAAACGTCTTTTTTTTAGAATCATGTTTCCATTTCCCTAAAAAAATAGAAATCTACATTCATACTGACCTGAATCATCTTCTTCTCTAATTGCTACAATCAATTACAACTTTCATCAATAGCTATAACAAATCCACCTTTAAGACCTACGAGCTCAAATTGAATTCCGAAATCGCTGCTCAATCCCTCTACGAGCAATATCAGTAGTGCAAGAGATTACAATAACTCCATTGCTCCAGCGGCTCCAGCTACCGTTTGGACACCTCGACTGCAATCGGAAATGTATCGGTCTCAAACCGAAATTCTCTTTCCAGCCTCTGTAAATCCTTGCCGAAAAACTATCATGTTTACGATTTATCAGAGATCCGATCCGCCACCAACAACTTCCTTGCCAAACGATTTATTGGGTTCGTATTTGTGTGTGAGAGAGAGAGAGAAAGAGAGAGAGAGTGAGAGTGATGATTTGGAGGAGGATTCGACGGAGGAACTCGTTGAAGAGGAATATGAGTGAAATTGGGGAAGCACCGTCGCCAATAAGAAATAAAGGGCAGTGACGTATTTTCACCTTAAAATTGTACCTAAAAGATATGTCCAAAAAGTAGTTGGATTCATTTGAAAACATGTTTTAAAAGATGTACCAGCTTGTAATTTTTTTTTCAACCGAAAAAGGACACTTTTGAGGGCGAAATGACTGTGATACTCTTAATGAGCCTAAGGTGCGCTACGTTTTTGTATCACGGTTAAAAAATGCCCACGGGCATCCCCGCCTCGCCACCCATTAGGGGCTGGTTGGGCTGATGTATTTGATACCCATTTGGAAAGCGGGCCTTTTCGGGCTTTGCCCGTGCGGGCTGCGGTCTTTGCGGGGCAGGCTGCCCGTACAACTCTCACAGTCACATTATTTATGGAATCTGTACTGGACACTTAGTCAGTGAGTGAGCAGCCCAGGCCCATTTTAGTTTGCCTTAGGGAGTTAACTTAGGGTTAGGTCTCTCATAGTCATAGTCTCATTCTCATTCTTCAGAAATTCTCAGTTTCTTTTCTCCAGTGACTCCGTCTCCAGCGGGCAGCGAGTCAACGGCGAATTCATCTCTCCCGGCTTCTTCTCTCCTCCGTTTTTGCTCCTTCATCTTCACCGCCTTTGTCTCCGTTTCTCCAGCTTCGCTACCACCGATTTCGTCTCCATCTCAGATCTCAAGCTCTCTCTCCCATCCGACCATCCTGCTTCTGATCCGGCCTCACCCACCGACATCAATCTCTCATTTCTTCGTCCCTGTGACTGTCCCTCTACGTCTCTTTCTTTCTCTCGCTCTTGGAGACTCAGTCTCACATCTCTCTCTCAAAAATCCAGCCACCGCTGGTGGCATACAGATCTGACACGGCATCACTGCCACTTCCCCACCTCTCGCCCACTTCCCTTACCGTGTCACCGGCCGTCCCCACCTCCTTCCACCGCCCTTAGAAATCTGTTTTGATTTGAAATTTGAATTTGTAATTTTGTCGATTTGTTTTCAAGAATTGATGTTTGTTTTTATACAATATTCAGTTTTGTTTTGGAATGAAAATATGTTTGACTGTTTGGATTCCATGTTTTGGTTGTTTTTGCCTTTTTGGTATAATATTGAAATTTGGCGGGCAAGCTCGTTTTGCCCGTGGCCCTACACGGGGTGGGTTGGGCCAAGAATTTTAGGGACCGTCATGCCTGCGGGATTTCCCACCCTGACCCGTATTGTAGCGGGCTTTCTAGGCCCGCGGGTAAACCCGCCCCGCAGGCCCGTTTTGATAGCTCTAGTTAAATTTATGAACCGCGGTGCAATTAGACTATGAAATTAAACTATTGAACCACGGTGCAAAACTTAATGCAATGAAATTTATGAACCATGATTCAAAATAGACTAGGAAATTAAACTTTGAACCGCGGTGCAAAAATTATTGCTATGAAATTTACAAACCGCAATTCAAAAATAGATTAGAAAATTAAACTTTGAATCGCGGTGCAAAAATTAATGCAATGAAATTTATGAACCGCGATTCAAAAATAGATTAGGAAATTAAACTTTGAAATGCGGTGCAAAAATATTATCTAATTCATTTATGCATCGCGAAACAAAAGCATAAATAGCCAGTTTACGTCATCCACCTTCTTCTTCCATCTCCTTCATTGTAAACCTTTTTCTTCCTCCTCCTTCTCCAGATTCGTCTCAACTGAACAATCCTTCATCCCAGATCCATTATAATTTCGTATTTCATGAATACACTTTACATCACTTTCTGCATTGAATCAAATATATACAAGAACACTAAGTTAGTTTTAGCGTTTTAAAGAACATTGATATCCTGACCATAATGTAGTATTTTACCTTGACCATAATGTAGCGGGATCGAACAAGAAGAATTGAACTAGCTATATATATATATATATATATTCCCTTCCCCTCCTCTCCTCCAAAAGTTGGGATTTGAACAAATCTATTTGTAGGAAAGATCAAACAAGCTGGCTAGCTATATAAAGAAAGACTTTGGCATTCATAAAAACAATATAAAGAATGACATGGGCAAGTTGAAGGTCTGGACCACCCTGCCTTGGTTATTTTTTTTAGGTTTTTAGTTAATTGTAAAGGCCAGAAGACTATAAGCACCCTAAAGTAACCACCAAATCCCACTTTGCATCCCAAAACCTTAAAAAATCAGCCAATTTTGATAGGTTTTTAGTTGATTATCAACAAATTTCTTGAATGTGATGTTTTATCATTGGGAAGTTTCAAATCACTTGAAAATTAGGTTTTTTCATTGAGAAAGGTTTGTAATTGTTAGACGGGTTAATATCACTTTTGGTACCCTAACTTTACCCGTTTTTCACTTTTGGTACCCAATGTACACAAAGTATCAAATATCATCCTAAACGATTTCCAGTTTCATCAATTGTGATACTTTCCGTTACCAATATGTCAAACCCAAACGGAAGACCTGTTGTTCTAGGTTGGAAAGGCAGGGAAACCGGCTAAGTCACTTGGTTTTGGTAGAAAAGAGAGAAAGGGAAATAAGGGTAAGGATTCATGCATCATCTTTATTCTTCATCCTCAATTTCCAGATCCAGGTCTTCTATCAACCCCAATTAGAAATAAAAACAAGTAAAATTGTATATTGGATGATGTTTGGGAAGATTCAGGGTTCTTCAATCTGAAACTTCCAAAATTCGATACAACAACATATCAAATAAATTGTAGGAAAAACAAAAGGGGTGAAAACGAGGTTGGATCTGTAACGAATCGGGTAAAGGGAGGTCCGCCATGGCTGCAACTTCAGATTCGAGGTCGGCGAGCTCGACCAGAGACGGATATTACACTACAGATCTGGAGCGATGAATAGCGATGAAGAGAGAAAGAAACTTGTTTAGATCTGGGTTGACCACACGGAGGAGTCTCCGGCGGTGAGGATTTGAGAGAGCCCTTCAGTATCGAACCTGCCCTAGCCATACTCGAAAAGCCCGCAATCAAGCTCGAATTCATTCGGTGTGATTAAAGTTTCAACAATTTCAGCGTAGACGGCTTTTTAACAAATGAAATGGTAGTGAAAAGCTTGGTAATGAATGCTTCCATTGATGCTCTATTACAAAGCTCTGCTTCGTCGACATGATGTTTGTTGAAAGAATCGGGTTTAGGATAACATCCATCTCTGAACTTGTCGTGGGTAGGAAAGAGCAAGCAGAAGCCATTGTTGGAGGAGGATATGACGGGTTCGTGAATCTTCTGGAAGCTTCCAAATCGATAACCTCTTCTGGAATCATGATTTTCAGTATCTAAATTGGGAAAGTAGAAATTAGGGAAGGATAAATTAGGGTTGTAATTGTAATAATTTAGGGTTCCAAATTGAGGAAAGAGAACTTAAAACACAATGTGGATATTGGGACGGAAGAAATTAGGGCACAAGAAGCAATTGGGGGAAATGGAAGATAGGAGAAATTTTGGGGAAATGAACAAGGGTCCGTATACACATACATACCTGTTAGCCAAGCCAGTTCCCAGTTTCCAACCTAGGATAGCAGGTCAACCGTTGGTATTTAATGAATAGTTAATGACTTGGATTATAATTGATCAATTTGTGAAACGTTTGGCTTTAATTTGATTACATTGGTACAAAGGGTATCAAACTTGAAAAGCGGGCAAAGTTAGGGTATCAAAACTAATATTAACCCTTGGTTGACAATATAAAATTGTTTAATTGATTAATTAAAAATGCTGATACCAAATGTAAATAATTTACAATTAATTAGTAATTAACTATTCTGATACCAAAACCAACATGTAGGAATATATAATCCCCCACGAAGGGCGCTGCCCCCTCGACCCCCATGATATGACCGGGCAGGTTGATCTCCGTTTTGTTGCGCACAATCGTGATTTTCGAATCCAAAAAGTATTGTCGGAGCTGTTGAAGAAGACGATGACATTTTTGAAACAATATTTCAAAAAGTGGTTTTTTGCGGTTGAAAAAAAGAACGATGGACTTTTAGGATTAAAAGCTTTTAAAAAAGGACCGACCAGAAACCGTATGGTATAAACCCGATTATCACCCTTTTATTAATATTTCCTATTTTAAAGGAAGAGATGCCATACAGAATTATTGATAAATTGCAAGGTGACATATTGACATGACATATACATAGAAGACAACTAACCATTAAACTACTTATAAAAAACAACTAATTAACATTAACCTACTTATCAAAAAATAACTAACCATTAAACTATACAGCTTGCAAGATAAATTCACCAGTACTCGGTCAAATCATGCACGATCCAGGGAACAACATAAAACCATATAAACCATTTGATATCTCTCCTCCCCAACTTTATAAACATGGACACAAAATTTGTACCTATTTGTACTAATTAATTACACCGCCAAAAGTTTACCCGTTTGAGCAAATCAAACTGTCAAATTAGCTCATTCAATGGTCAACTGCAACAGATAGTGAACCTTGAGTAGGAGAGGAATGATCTGAAGTGGGGTGGCCCAAAGTGAAGGGGTTGTCTAAACTAGCCTGTTCTTGAGGAATGCTAGTAGGCCGAGAGGGAGCAACCAAGCGAACTTGGTGAGAAAAAGGAGGCGAGTGGCTCGAGCCTGAATCGGATTTGGGCTGGATGGGGCGAGGAGTGCCTGAATCAAACTGTCTAGGACGGTTACAGAACTGAAAAATGGGGTTTGGGTCCATACTTATGAAAGGGTTAGGAGGTGTATAAGGCTGATTTGAGTTGTGGGTAGTAGGTGGGGGAGTAGCTATGGATGGTAGGCGTTGAAAATTGCGGGTTGGGATAGGAAGTAAGCCGCGGCCACCAGCTCGACCACTATTGTTTTTCCACCATTTCTTTCCTCTGACGCAGTGACCATCCCCACCACCCTACTGATCAGTTTGCGAAAAATAAAACCCCTGATCACCACCTCCATTAGCTTGAAAAAAAGTTGGGTTCACCTGGACATTAGTTTTAGAATTACTAGTTTTGGATGAAGGGTTGGTATTGGCAAGTAGTGCTGTAGTGGTGAGATTTGAAGGAGTGGAGAACTTTTGTTGGAGGGATTCCTCTTGAAGCAATAAATCTTGAAGATCAAATAGAGTGGTAGTACCTCGGGAATTATGGGTTGTGAATTCCTTGTGTGAAGAAGGTGTTAGCATATAATTATCTCTCTGCATTCCTTGGTCCATTTCCATGTGTTTTTTGTTGTTTATACCTTAGTCAATAATGATAGGCTAGTTAAGATCGGGTCCCTTCAATTCCCCATGTACAGATCATTTTTTTTTAATCAGGTTGAATCCTGGGGTAGTAGTTCCGATCCCTCATTGCTACTACCAGGAAAATCGCGGGATGTGCCCGAAATGATACAGGGTTTGAGCTTACAGCGATAACACATCTGGTCAACCCGGAAAGAAAGCAAAGTGCTTTACCGTATCGCACATGTTGCATGCCCAGAATCTTATGTCCCCTCCTTTTACCACTCGGCTATGCCCCAGGGACCATAATTCCGAGATCATGTATATATTTATCATTGTATTCCTTGGATATATATAGTAGAGCCGATCTCCAAATTGGCAGACTGAGTTTTCCTACCAAAACCATTATCTTGCCCTCTTCTTCTCTCTTCCTTCCCTCTTATATTTCTTTAATTCTTACATGGTATCAGAGCCATAAAAGGCTCACGCCAAAACTGAGGAAACACCTTTCTCAAATTCCATTTCTTTTCTGACCAAGTGCAGCAACCTCCCTCCTGCTCCAGCGCTGCCTCCTCTCGATCTATCATCCAGATCTGGTGGCCTCCCTTCTTAAACAAACACTGGAACCCAGCCAACTCCAGTCCAGATCGTTCCTCTAAAGCAGGAATCATTCTTTCATTTCCTCCATCGTCGGACCAGCTTCCATTCTCAATTATCTATTCTAACGAACCATTTTTTTTCTCCTTCTCAGAATCAGCTCCTTCTCACCTTATCGTTCTGCCACTCTTTCACACTTATCTCTCTTTCTATAGACAAAAACAAAGTCACCCACTCCAACTTACCGATCTCAAGTAGCTATGGCAAATGCATTAATCACGGGTGCTTCTTTTTACCCATCTTACTATACTCCTCCAAATCCTTTTACCTACTTTAATTCTACCAACTCTTGTCAACAATATCACAAGCCTAGTCATCAATCCCCTCAATATCAGAGTGGTATCTCTTTCGCCTATACAACACAACAAATTCCTGTTTCCTTTCCAGCCCAACACATATATAACCCTTATCAGTCTTATCCTTCTCTTCATCCGCATTCACATATACCCGCTCGTGGATTTCCTCCGGTAAATCATGCACATTCCACAGTTTCCTCGTTCGTTCTTGATTCTGGGGCCACCAATCATATGTTTTCCTCCACGGAAAATTTATCTCATGTTAAACCATATTCAGGCAGTGATTCGATCATTGTAGCCAATAGGACTCGTGTTCCAATTTCTCATGTTGGACAGTCCTTTTTCATTGGTGGTAACCATACTTTTCATTTGCGTAATATCTTATGTGTCCCCTCTATGCACAAATCTCTAATCTCCATTCATAAATTTTCCTTAGACAATAATTGTTTCTTTGAGTTTGACGGTTTTGGTTTTCGTGTGAAGGATAATCAAAATAAGCAAACTATTCTTTCTGGCAATAGTTTCAACGGACTTTATCAGTTAAAGTTTGACTCCACTTCTAAGGTAAATTCCCTTGCCCTTATTGGAGAACGTGCTTCGTCATCTACTTGGCATGCTCGCCTAGGCCATCCATCGTCTCAAATTTTCAAGTTTTTGGTAAAAAAAAATGTTCGGATTCCTTTTAACGGTTCCATTAAAAATAAGGGTATGTGTCACTTTTGTCCAATGGGAAAATCTTGCAACTTACCATTCCTTTCCCGTACTTTTCATTCTCTACAGCCCTTAGACATGTTGCACTTGGACGTATGGGGACCTTCTCCTATTGTCTCCAACTTAGGTTATCGTTTTTATTTGTGTATTGTTGACGACTTTTCTCGCTTTGTGTGGATATTTTCTATAATCCATAAGTCGGATGTCACATTGGTTTTCACCACTTTTAAAACCCAAATTGAAAATCAATTGTCTAGAAAATTTTTGGATGTTCATACTATCAAAACAGTTCAAACCGATGGTGGGGGTGAATTCATGAATCATCAATTTCTTTCTTTTCTCTCGCAACATGGAATTCGACATCAATCCACATGTCCGTACACGCCTCAACAAAATGGTGTTGTTGAGCGTAAACATAGATACATAGTCGATATGGGTTTGTGCTTACTGGCCCAATCAAAGTCCCACAAAAATCGGCTTGAAGCTTTCTCCACTGAGTTTTTCTCATAAATTGACTCCCAATGCGTCGGTTGGACTACATTTCCCCGTATCAAAAATTACTGAAGAGAGTTCCTGATTACCGGTTTCTTAAGACTTTCGGGTGTTTGTGTTTTCCCCATTTAGCTCTGTATAGGAAACACAAATTGATGCCTAAGTCTCTTCCTTGTGTGTTTCTCGGATATGATATTTTTCGAAAAGGGTATCGTTGTCTTGACTTACATTCCAATCGGTTATATATTTCTCGACACACATTGTTTGATGAGTCTCATTTAACATTTGCTAGAGTTCCTTCTTAGGGATCTTCTCGGCCTTAGCGGTGATCCACCAAGTCGATTATACGGCTCATACATCATCGCCCACTCGTCCGGTGATTTGGACGTTAAGCTCCACTCCAATCACTAGACCAATTCGAGAATAATGGGGCGAGCTCACGGCTCGAGGATCTCCTTTCTTCTCCTAATCCACCCAATCCACAAGGCCCGCCTACTACGACTCAACAAATACACACTCCGGCTCAAGTCGAACAATTGAACTCCTTCACTGGCGGTGCACGTCCCTCGGTTGGCTCCGCCCGACTTTTTACTCACTGATCCCATTCCATTTAATCGAAGAAGATTCCTCGATTGGCATGTCCACTCCTCCTCAGAAATTTAGAAGCATAAATGAACTTGTGTACAATCATCCCCTTCCCGAGGCCTTAGCCACTCGCCGCCGCTGCATTCCGTTGAGTTTGAACCTCGCTGCATAAACAAGCCTCCCCACTTCCACAATGGCAACAAGCCAAGTATGAAGAACTTGTCGCTTTTACACATAACTGGTACTTGGTCTCTTTGTCTCGCCCTCCGTGGGTGATTGTAGTTGGTAGTAGTGGGTTTACAAGATAAAACGGAGAGCCGGATGGCACCATTGAGCGCCATAAGGCTCGCCCTCGTGGCTCAAGGCTATACTCAAAGAAGGTGTTGACTACACAATGAAACATATAGCCCTGTTGTCCGCCACCCACCATTCGAACTCTACTCAACCTTGCTCATTCTCGAGGGTGGTCCATTGAACAACTAGATGTTCGTAATGCCTTTCTCAATGGTATTCTTAATGAAGAGGTGTACATGGCTCAACCACCGGACTTTAGTGACAATTCTCTCCCAACTCATGTCTGCAAATTACAACGTACATTTATGGCTTAAATAGCCCGCGAGCATGGTTTGCGACTCCATGATTTCTTAGTTGGTCTAGGTTCTTTAACGAAATCGGATAGTTCCTTGTTTATCCGACACAACAGTCCGACATAGTGGCTATTCTCGTATGTTGATGACATCCGGTGATTTGGTTCTTCCCTTCTTCTGCTTCAAGGTTATTGATCAAATGTGTGCAACATTTGAAAGTCATCGCTTGGGTCCCTTGGGATATTTTTTGGGCATTGCAACTACTCGCACAACTACCCACCTCAGTCTTAATCAATCTCGCTATGCTTAGCTCTTCTCCGCGAATTTAACATGGAAGGATGTAAGCCTACTAAACCCAATGATCGCGGGGTCTTATTTGGATTCTACTAGGTGATCCTTTCTCGATGTTACTCTCTACCAGTATGGTTGGCGGCTTACAATATCTCACATTGACTCGGCGACATATCGCTTGTCAAATCGCATGTCAACATATGCATGCTCCGCGTACACCACATCTACAAGCAAGAAAAAGAATTCTTCGCTCGTCAAAGAAACGATCACTTGGTCTTCGCTTTAGGTTCTCTCCGATATTTCTCTTTCGGCTTTCTCAGATATTGATTGGGGCGGGATCTCAGGATGATCGAAGATCCACCACGGGGGCTGCACTGTGTTTATTGGCCCTAATCTCGTATCATGGATACAGTCAAAAGCAATCCATTGTATCCCGCTCTAGCAGTGAAGCAGAATATTGAGCTTTGGCGACTACGGCTGCCGAGCTACGATGGTTCTCATTTCTCTATCGAGAACTTGGTCTACACTTCCATGCCCCGACCATCCATTGCGACATCTCTCAAGGCCCATTCACATGTCCGGAATCACATTTTTCATGCTCGAACTCGCCACATTGAAATCGACTATCATTTTGTGCGTTAACTACAACAGCAGGGTTTTCTTCGTATTTGTTACGTTTCCACACGGGATCAAGCTGCTGACATCTTCATTAAAAGCCTAGCTCAGCCACGATTACAACTTTTTCGGACAAGCTGCAGCTCCGCCCTACTCCTCTTGGCTTCGCTGGGGGGTGTAGCATAGCAAATAATTATCTCTCTGCATTCCTTGGTCCATTTCCATGTGTTTTTTGTTGTTTATACCTTAGTCAATAATGGTAGGCTAGTTAAGATCGGGTCCCTTCAATTCCCCATGTACAGATCATGTATACATTTATCATTATATTCCTTGGATATATATAGTAGAGCCGATCTCCAAAGTGAGCAGGATGAGTTTTCCTACCAAAACCATTATCTTACCCTCTTCTTCTCACTTCATTCCCTCTTATATTTCTTTAATTCTTATAGAAGGAAGGCCTCCAAGAATCCTTTATTTCAAAGTGGCAGTGGATACTGCCTCTCCAGCAGGGTCGGTCCTGAACTTTTGAGGGTCCAGAGCGAAAAGAAAATGAGGGGTTAAAAAAAAATAAGCATATGAATTTTAGAAGAACAATTTATTTGACTTTTCATAATTTGAAGTATTGAAAATGGATAATACCCAAACATACAAGAAAATAAGTATTAAATAATTACTGAAAACTGTTATTTATGTTTTGACTTCTAGATGAATATTTTTTTTTTGGAAACATGTATTGCGCACTATAAATTCAAGTTAAAAAACAATCAACTAACAAAACAAAGAATTAAATAAACATAAGAAATAATTAAAAATGATAGTAACATAACAATAAATTTTGATTTTTGCTTGAAATATTGATATTTTATGTCCAATCAATTGTTATTTTTTATGACCCAGATAAAAAATTTGATGGTCAACTAAATTTTTTTTATAAGTAAATTTAGTGAACGCAAAATAAAATTAAGGTTGAATAACTCTACTAAAATCGAATACAAATTATTTATCTTTATATAGTAACTCTTTATTCATTAGGTTCCAGAGTAATTAAAACATATATAAGTATATTTGAAGTTGATAGTAAAAAATAAAAAAAACTTAACCACAACAATTATACTTACAATACGCGTGGAGGATAAAGATGAAATATTGTGAAATTATAAGCATATTTTTTAAAAGTTTATTATTTACATAAAACCTATCAAAATAATATAGGGGACTATACTAAATCGGGGGAGTATATGATATAATATGCATATAAAATAATACTAATAATAATTGACCGTAGACCCAAAATAAATACAAATATGGCAATGAAGGGGTTTGAATCTTCGACTTCAAAGTTACCCTCGTCACATATACAATTACCCAATCCAATGAGTCAAAAAACAACTTTTTCACTATTGTTACATTATTTTAGTATTTCTATAAAACTAGCCTACACATATATAAAATTGGACCCTCTTACATTGGGGGCCCTGCTCAATCGATCACTCTGAACCCCTCCAAAACCGGGCCTGCTCTCCAGCAACCGCGACGATATTTGTGATTGTTTTGGTGCGGAGGAGATACTCATGAATGGGTGTTTCGGGAGCCTTGATAAGTCCATGACGATCATCTTGTAGCTTATGTAGATGGAAAAGAGATGCCACACCGAATTCCTTTCGCAATAAATCCTAATCCATAGGAGCAGTTTTGCAAGGATTCACATATGCCTATATGTCGGAGGTTACAATGGCCTTTATCCATCCCAATAGAAGATCAGAAGCTTGGGTAAAGTAGGAGGAGGCTGGGTTTTCGGTTGTACCGTCTTTGAGGTAAGTGGGTGCGTTTTGTTTATGTATCGTGAAAGCCAATAGATCAAACTCGTAACAGAATGGATTTAGATTACAATCCATAAATAAATACCATTTGTAAATACAAACATATTATACATCTGTGGGCCATAGGTGCAAAAGTTTCATCAAAATCCACCCCTCAACTTGTTTGTACCCTTGAGCTACAAGTTTTGCCTTGTTTCCAATTATCTCTTCCACCTCATTCGATTTATTTTTGAAAATCCACTTTGTTCCAAGAACATCCACAGAGGTGGGTCTATGCATACGAATCCAAACATCATTTTTTTGAAAACTGATCAAGCTCTTCTTGCATAACATTGATCCAACATTCATGTTTCAAAGCTTCACTCACAGTTTTATGTTCAATAAGAGACACAAAGTAGGAAGTATGAAAAACTTCACGATCGAGGAGGATGAGACATGCTAATTTTTTATAATGAATCTTATCTTTCCTCGTTGTAGACATACCATTATAAACATTACCTATAACTTGTAAGATTGGATAGTGACGAGTGTCAATTCGTCAAAATTAATTCACCTACTTCCCTAATAACGAGTATAAGGTAAGTCGGGATCGTATCCACAGGGAACGTTGTACTTATTCCTTTTTAGAATTTTACTACGTAAATAATGCATACGAATTTATATTTTTAATTAACTAAAAATAAACTAATTAACTAATTAACTGAAAATTAATGCTTTTAATTAAACTAACAAATTAATACTTGACTTAATTCAATAAAATAAATTCGACCAATGATTCAATTTCGTCTCGCATTTTATTTCGATCATAGATGCAAAAATATCTTGTTAAATTACAAATAAACCGGTTATAAATGTCGACAAAGCGCCTAACACTCAATCTCGCCTTCGTGTTGATAATCAAGAGGCGCTCGTTAATTGTGTCTAACCGAATTACAACCTCCGAGCTCGTAAGATTTAATAACCGGTTGCATTAAGAAGAGAGAGACCGATTCAAAGCCATGCATATTGAAGCAATAACATGTAACAATGATTATCCGTTCCGTAATACGGTCCGATTATGATTGTGATGCCTAAAAGGTGTATTACTCGCCACTTTGTTAAAACCAGAGGACAATTACGGATCAACGGCGTTAACTAGCTATAGACTATTATGTTAATTAATATTACGGCCAAACATTAATTAGACACAACAATCTTCCAACGTGTTAAGCGGAGAACGAACAAATATTTGTAAATAAAACAAGAATTAAATCTATTAGATCTCACAAAAGTAAAATGCTTAAGGCTTAATTGTTCATTGACTGGAAGAAGAAGTTTAACTACTAAACATAATTAAAACAACTTATAACAAGCAAAAGTTTAATGTTCAGCCAGGTGTTAAACTTACAAGAAGAATTCAAGTTCCTACACTTCTCTCTAGCCTTTGTTAGTGACTTTTCTCTACCTCAAAGCTCTTGTTTGATGCCTCAATTTTACGATCGAATCCCTCTAATTGTTCGGAAATACATCCATAAATATCACTCCACTCTCCCATTAAACCACTACTCGGTAGTTTTAAAACTACCGGTAACTTCCTAAAACCTCCCACTACTTGCAAATCAATATTTTCATTTAATACATAAACTGAATTAGACAGAAATAACTGTGTTGTCTAAGCGTCTAACAGTGCCAGAAACAGGTGACTGGCCACTTGATGACTAGCATTTCGGCTCAGAAATGTGGATATCACGTGCCCATGTAAACATCCCAAGTTTTCCCTTTTTGCTGAATTCGCGGCTCCTCTTCTGCGGTACGCCTTTGTACCTACATCATAATCAGCACAAAAACCAACCAAAAGTGTAATATTTTGCTCTAAAATAAATCATAAAACCAACTAATTTTATCACACTTTTGGGTTCCCATCAGATAGTCCTTCTGTAATCTACTGGGAACATCCTGGGATCTATCATTCACAGTTAGATCAGCTTAAGCAGGTTGAAGTTCAAGTTTAGCTTCACTAGCAGGTTTGACCAATCGTCTTGATGCGATTGCATCGAAGCTACATCAAATTTCGACTTTTCGGCTTTTGAATTGGGAGTCTAGAACAAGTCGACTTTCCTCCTTATGCAGGTTCAAGGCTTTTTACCTCAATAGGACCCATGAGGTATGCGTGAATCATCTTAAGGCAACGAGATGTGGAGAAATGTTGAATGGCAGGATAGGATGCCTTTGTTTGGTTACCCCTTTTGACATGGTCCACAAACCTTTGTAGAGTTTACATTTCAAACTTCGGTAGACCTCTCTGACCCCATGCATCACAAGCTCATGTAGCTTACGATAGTTCATATGCCCCAACTTTTGATGCCATAATTTAGTGACATCAATACTAGCACTATGACATGTTTGCAAATTGTTGTACTTATAGCAATTGTCTGAAGATTTTGTGTCTGTCAATAAGCATTTGTTAGCCTTATAAAAACTATTTTTTTTTAATCAAAACGTACCTGAAGATCATCATCACATAATTGACTTATGCTTATGAGATTGGTTTTAAGCTCTTTAACATGATAGACATTTTTGAGCTTAGGTAAACCATCCATATTCAAGGTGTCTTCTCCAACTATCTTGCCTTTTGAACCACCTCCATAAGTCGCGGATCCTCCATTAATGTTCACATAATCCTCCAAGTTCACAATAGAACCAGTCATATGACGTGAACAGCCACTGTCAAAGCACCAGGATCCAGCAATGTGAGATTTTAAGGAAGTGAAGGTTGCATTACAACATTTTGAATCTGATAGAGGAGCTCCTGGACAGATATCAAAAGGTTCTTGCATGGGAACTCCAACATGTCTGAAACTTCCTTTAGGAACCCAAGCTTTTCTGAACTTTTTGGTGATCACGACTTTTGATCTTCTTGCATTTAGTCTTCATGGTTGCGGTTTAGGTAAGCTTGTCTAACTTCTTCAACATAGTCTACCTTTTTCTGGTAACAGAAAGGCTGAATGTGTCCAGGTTTATGGTAGTAGTGACACAAAATTTCTCTTCCTTGGTCTAGGCTTTTCAAAGAAGTTGGTAGTAGTGACACAAAATTTCTCTTGTCCAGGTTTATGGTAGTAGTGACACAAAATTTCTCTTCCTTGGTCTAGGCTTTTCAAAGAAGTTGGTGTTTTGGAAGTTGTGTGAGAAGTGTTTTGGTTTAAAAGAAGATGATGAGGTTTCTTCACCTTCCTTGACAAATGTTTTTGGCTTGAACCCAAGTCTAGATTTGTCATTATGTCCAACCTTCAACATCTCATCAAGTTTGAGTTTACCTGAATTCCACTTAGCCACAGTTTCATTAGCTTTGTCAAGCTCACCTTTCAAGATTTCTAACTCAACATCCTTCTTTGTGAGCAAACACTCTAACCTTGTAATGGACTCCTTTTGATTTTTATTCTCCTTTTTGAATGCTTCATTTGTTTTTACAAGAACCTTGACTTGGGAAGCTCTTTCCTTCCAATCATTGTATAGTTCTTTGTAAGCTTCCATTAATTCAGGTTCTTCTTGGCATTCTGACTCTGAAAAACTTGTGGTATGTTCTTTTATGGAAGAATTAAAGTAGAGAGAATCATCCCAACTTTTATATGATATAGCTTCTCATAAGGCTATGTTGTGAGTTTTACCACGTAAAACACCAGTAAGAACATTATCAGCAGGAACCCCTACTGCACCACCAGCTGAACCACTATTAGCTGGAATACCATCTGCAACACCACCTGGAACACTTTTTGTAAGAACACCTGCTGCAACACCAACTAGAAATCTTTTAGCCGGAACTCCTTCAACAGGAACACCTTTAGCAGGAACACCTGCTGCAATACCAACTGAATCACTATCACTAGAAACACATGTTGTATCATTAGCTGAACCACTATCATCAAAAACAATCTGTAAAAATGGCACTGTTGTGAAAGTAACATGATTATCTGAATCTTCATCATCACTATCACTCAAAGTAACAGATAAATTTAAACCCTTTTTACACAAAGCATTAACACGTTGATTAGCATAATGACCAAACCCTTGACAAGCCCTACATTGAATATAATCAATATTTTTACCATTAGATGTAGTCTGTTTAGCAAAAGTAAAAAGTTTTTTAACGGTTTGAAAAGAATTTTCCTTGGGAATAAACTTGTTATGCTTAGGTTTAAAAACTGTTTTGGTAACAGAAGATGAAGATATGTTTTGTCCCTTTGCTTTCAAAATATTCTTGAACTTTGATGTTAGGAGGGCCATAAAATCTTCACCAAAGTCAGATTCTTCAATCTCTTTATGTAACTCAAGTAAATCAGGAGAAAAATCAACAACGGTAGGAGGACAAACAACATTCTCATATTGAGAATCCATCTTGGCTACAACCAGAATCTTCTCTTAGTGTCATCAAGAGAAAGCTTTGATACCAATTGAAAGTGCAACAATAGCTAGAATTCCAAAATAATGTCAATGCAGCTTCTAATGCAGTTGCATTCAAAGGTGCATTGACCAGATAACTTATCAAATAAACAGTGAAAAACTTTATTCTAATAAAGCAGTAATAAGACACATAAACATACCAAACAATCTACAAGCAATGCTTGCAGATCCAGCCTTACGGTAAAAAATGTTTTCACTAAAAAAATTATAAGTCTTACAACCAAATAACAAGTGAAAACTACTAAAAACCAAAACCCTCTCTCAAGACAATAAGTATGGAGAGGAAACCCACAAAAACAAAGTAAAGCAAACATGAGATTAAAAAATAAGTTTCCTATCAACTAGGAAAACAAATTAACAACCAAACAACAGATGCAACTTCTAATACAGCTGCTTTGAATACTCCAAGTAAGCTCTCAGCTTTCTCTCTCTTTGCAGAATATCTCTCTAAGTCTCTCGAGTGGTGTATCTTTTGCACGAACTACGCTTGTATATATACTCGGGTTGGGAGTCCTGAAACAATAAAGAATCCAAATTCTCTAAGGAAACACAAGATTAAGTCATAAGAGATTTAGTTTTCAAAATTAGTTTCCTTATTTAAAACAAATATCATACCAAAGATTTTGTTAAATTTAAACAAGGACTCTTGAGAGCTTTTAGGAAGTATTAAATATAGTAACAACTTACCATTTGCTTTTGGACCAAGAAAGGGCACGCCAATAAATAAACAATTTAATAGAGAAAAATAGGATGACCCTATTTTACCCTAACAATTTAGTCATAAAGATACCAATTAATATATACCAGTTGTTGACTTAATTGATAAAGATACCAATTGTTTATGCAACAATGTATATATATCAGTTGTTGATTCAAAATAAATATCACTGAAAGTAGATATTTGGTCTGAACTATCGTTATGAGAAAAATCAACTTAGTCTTCAGCATAAAAGTAAAGTTATAGACATGAAAGGTCATTTATTGAATGCTGAGTTATGCTGATGATCTTGACCAACGTGTGTAGGTCAGATTCATACGATTATTATCTTATGTGGAGGTGCTGACTTTATCTTTTAGGAATACTGTATAGATCGAAGAAGTAGCACTTACTTTTAAGGATTAATTTTGCTATTGGGTTAACAACATAGTTATGTTAAAACTATTGCTTTAGAACATACGAGTTGTGATTTCAAGCACATGTATAAAAATCCATAATTAAAACATGGAAGTTCATGCTATCATAGAATAAGACAACAAAGCATATAGATATGAAGTAAAGTTAACTGAACTAGTTTTCAAGTAGATCAAGAAAATAAAGAAGGTTACAACGGAGATCTACTGATTACAAGAACAAAACAACTTCCAATGATTTAACTACTACAAAAACATCTAATCTAAACATTGATACAATTTGAAAATTTTGTTACAAAGCTATATCTATGAAGTTTGTTGTCTAGAGAACACTGCTGATTTTATTGGCAACTGTGCAATTTGGATTGGATAAAGATGGCTGATGTTCTTTGAACATTGAGACTTTTCTGGGAGGAAAGAGAACTCAACTTCATAAAATCATCTAGAGTCAGCATGGACTTGAGCCATAGAAAAAAACTGGAGCTTTTCTTCTTCTTCTCATTAGCAACCTCTCCGGCCGGGTGACCTTCACAAGAAAGACATGTTTTTGAATGTCGGCTGCTGTGATGGTATTTCTCCAGGAAAATTGGAAGGAAAAACAATCAGGGAGAATCACGTTTGGTAGAAAGTGTAGAAAGTCTGCATTGCTAAAAAGGGAGCAGCCAAACGTGTGCACGGTCAAAAAGGTCTAAGAGGGGCATGCTAAGAAGTTGTTGAGGTGAATCTTCTGACTAGAAGATTTCTCAAAACGAACCAAACAACTATCATATGGTAGTAAGAATTTTACCAAGTTGTTGAGGGGATGACTTGATCGAAATCTAGGATTGATGCTAAGTAACATTTTTTAGAAAATGCTTGTATCACTGTCTATCTTAGGGTTTCGAAGCAGTTCGTGAGTGTGATGGAGATGAAGAAGGAAGGTCTCTACTTATACTCACTAAGGCAAGACTAAAGGACGGTACATTGAATGTGATTCAATTAATTGAGATGGCTTTTCAACTACCCTAGTAAAGTCACACGTGATGACTTAAGAGTAGGTTTATTCCTCGAGATTCGGCAAGGCTCCTTTTTGAAAAGATAAAAAGTTTTTGATTTGACCAAACGACTTTTTCAGAAGATTTGGGATTTACCAAGAATCTGGGGAACAATCTTTATCTTTTTTCGAAAAAAAGTCAATTTCGAAAAGTTGAACCTCAACCTTTGTAGAAATAACACATAAATACCTATGTATTTTTTCTATTTGTCTACGAAGGACAAACTCTTATAAGTCAGCACATATAACTGAACTTATGAAGTGTTGCCAACAGAGAGAGAGAGATAGAGAGAGAGAGACTCTGAGTAATGAACTCTATTGACAGATTGTAGATAAATTATTAGCTTATAAAATAGTTTGACAACAGAAAGGTTCTGGTTTAACAGATTTATCTTAGAAAGTTTAAGCAGCTGTACATAAATATATGTTTAGAACAACAACATACTTAACACTTCTTCATATGCAAGCTAGGGGTTCCAGAATAGATAACTTTATTGAATAAAAACCTTTTAAACACTGGAAACAGAAATCAAGGCTAAGTTTGATGAATATATTTAATTACAAATCAACAGAGGTTTACTCAAAGGCAAACGTGCATAATACATCAAACTAGACTCTTTAACCTAGCTATCTACTTTCTTCCCCGGGATTCCTTCCACATTCATGAACTCATTTCTTAGAGTTTCATGAACATGACAGGAACAAGTGGAATCAAGAAGATGAGACATGAGAAGACAATTTTATGGGTTGCTCAGATAAGGAATATTTGAGCAACGGAGTGCAAAGCACTCGACTCCCGATGATGACCTATTATTGCACAACCAACAACCCTTCTAATGAAATACAAGTCTGCTGGTATGAATGCAATGTAGACAGCCAGCTCGTCATCTTCCTTGGACATCTTTAGAGATCTATCTTCAACGGAATCTGGAGTGCTTGGTCTCTACCAAAGAATTGGATCTCTATAGTGTTGTAAAGACTGAGTTCTTTGAAGGAGATCAAATAGCTCAAATCAAGAAAGAAGTTCTTGATGAAGACACTGGTCTCTGTTGTTGTAGGTTTTCAGATTACTATTTCTCCATTCTTTCTTTTCTTCTTTGCAATCCACATAATGTATTTTGAAAAGGTCTTGGTTTTTCCACGGTGATCTTTTTAAGATCTCTCACCATCTCTAATTTTTTTTAAGAAGGGAGAAGATGTTTCTAATTTATAGACATAAATCTTAGATCCGTTGAGATTATCTTCGAATAATCTTTAGCCATTGTAGTGATCGTTGGACAAGAGTAAATCTTATGGACTATTGGATAAAGATATTCTTGAAGATCTCTTCTTGAAAAAGTTGTCCAAAAGTCAGACTGAGTTGATGTGTCTCTGTTGCGCCGGTCTGACGGAATAGTACAATAACATTTGGTTTTTCAATAAAGTTGATTCATTTGAACTTATGGACCAAATATAGAGTGGAATATATGTTGAATAATATCCAACTATATCTTGTATGCAGGTTTGTTAGTTGTTAGGACTTTTTCACAAGTTGACTTTTGCGAAGCTTGAGCCTTATGTCGTTTCTGAAAATCTGCAATGATTCCACTATATCGCACGTGCAGCTTAAGAAGCTTTGAAGGTCTACTGGTATGATATTCTTGAAGAGATAATCAACCCATAGAAAGGTCTGCTGGTTTGATATTCTTGAAGAGATTATCAACCCGTAGAGAAGGTTTGCAGGTGCTTGTGTATTGGAAGAACTGGTCTGCTGAGGTCATCACATAAGAGTAGTATTGAGACAAGGACTCTCCTAGTCTAAGACCTATGTAATGTTCAACAAGTTGCCACACTAACAAGTACACAACCCTTTAGTCACTTGTTAGAACATACAGTAATGGGAACAAACAAATCATCATATTCAGAATATGCAAATGTATAAGTCATGCTTTAGCATGCATATTCCAACAATCTCCTCCTATTTGCTTAGAACCATGACTAAGTTGACATATACATAAAGCACTGATTCAATTTTTTTTCAGCTTATAGTAATAACATACCCACAATGAATGATCATTTTATCTCAAGGCATGTCTTATGCTGAATTTACAAGCGATTGCTTATGTATAGTCACTTATTGCTATTTACAGACTCGATAAATCAAAGTACAAGTACAAAGCAATAGTAAGAAAACAATTTTAGATTATTTATGAGATATAAACATTCTGTTCGATCAAAATCTAAAAAGTTTTTGGGTTTCTTCCTTGCATAAAAGATATATAAATATTGAAAACATATTTTAACAAGAAAGAGTAACGAATCCTTAAAGTAAAGAATAAAGGTTTTAAGCATTTCATTTTAAGGATAGTTGTGTGATACCAATTGTTGAAATTCATTTATAAAGACTTTTACGAAAGAAAGAAGATTTTCAATATGAAAGTCTTAGTATCACATTTTTGAAGACATTTGAATAACAGCTTGTCATTAAAGAATATGTTTTGAAAGATCATTTCAAGTGTGCTATTCTATGATTTTCTTATTGAAGATGATAGAACTCTGCTGATGAGAGGGTCATCAAGGTTGTTTTTCAAGATAGCATCCTTCAATAAGTGTGCCACAAAGACAAAGATGTATAACGTTGTTGTAAGTTAATAGAACTAGATCTGCTTAGCAAGGTTGTTTTTCAAGATAGTGTTCTTCAACAAGTGTGTCACAAAGGCAAAGATGTATCCCTGAGATTCATCTTGAAGGGGTAAAGATTTCATCTTTTATAATGTTATATTTTTAAAGGAATTTCTCCTCCTTCAAGTAAAGAACATTTTATTGACTTCCATTTTGATTTAGGAGATTTCCTCTTTTGATGGTTTATCTATTTTATTTTATTTCTATTTTCAGCCTAATCCTCCTCCTATTTCGATATCGATATACTAAAGTATATGTCAACCTAATTCTCCTCCTTAATGTATATGTCGAATTCTCCTCCTTAATGGTTGACAGCACTCAAATCGAAGTCCTCATTGATACTAGTTGTTGGTTTAAAACAACTGATACGAGTTGCTGGCAATTGTTGTTGGTCTATAATTTAATTCGAGAAATTTATATTCGAAAGCAGGGAGAAAAAAGACAGAGCAAATAAGGTTTTGGAGGGGGAGGGAGAATCTTGGGAAAGAAGACAGATGTTATAAGTTATCATTTGGTATATGTTATGAGAGGATAACGTCTTACTTAGAATCTCCAAAACTTCATGTACTTGAGAGTCTAAATCATAATCTTTTTCATTATCCGAAAGGCTTTTGTTGCTAAATAATTCTTGGGTTATTAGCATATCTCCCGTGATAGGGAGGTGTTCTTCATCCTGGACGGATTGTTGAATCGTTTGGAAGGAGCAGAGAAAGTGACTAATAATCCTAGCATACTTTCTGGTGCTGTAGCGAGACAATTTTCATCGCTGAATTGCTTGATTGATGAGTGAGAAGACAACTTCAGACCAATTCAGATCTTCAGATTCGAGAACCGCAATGGCGAGGTTTTGAAGTCTTCGGGTGAAAATTCTTGACCTAGGCCCATAAAACAGAAGGCATTGGTTCAATTTGTCACATACGCAGTACAAATCTAAAGGATATTCATGAATGTCCATTGTATGATAATCATCTTGAGAATTGATGTCAGTTCTTCGAAGCCATGACTCGTTGACAGAGGAATCGTCAAGAGAAGTGGGGCCAATTAATGGGAGTTGAAATACCCTTAAGATGCTTTCAGCATCAAGCACAACATTTGTGCCTCTGATGCGACCAAAGAAACTGTTACCATTTCTTGCCAAGGTCATCCTAGAATAGAATTCGTCAACCAATCTCAGGATATAGAATTCTTCTCGAAATTTGAGAATGGGGATGAGTCCAGAGCGATGAAGGAGGTTGAAGATGGTTCTTCCTACTGTGTTGTTAATGAGGAATTGTTGCGCTTGTATAGTTTGGCCTAGAATGTTGGTAGAGAGGCCTACTTTGGTTGAGAACCTATCGAGTACAGGTGGTGGATTGACTGGTACTAAGTCTCCAGGGTTGTTAACGGACGAAGAAGCCATGGAAGAATTTAAGAGAAGAGCAAAGATTTAGAGTTTTGAAAGAATTAGAAACTTTGAAACGTGAACTTTTTACCACGGAGAAAGAATAATTGATATAGAGTATATTAAATTCTAATGTTGAAACTCATCTTAAATTATTTATGGGTACCCTCAAATTTCTGAATAGTAAACATTTGTAAATTAAATTTTCATAATTCTACATCTCCTAGTTTTTATTATTTTATTTTTCGTATCACATCATGAGGAGTTGCAATTCTTTTTGGTCCTCTTTTTTAAAATTCTATGTTTTGTTACTACTGAGAGATTCTGCATTTGATCCTTCGCGTGAAACCACCTAATCCTTCAACCCATAGCCTTTAAATTTAGAGTTTGTTTAGTCTTGTGATTTACCAAACAAACAATTTTTTGAGTTACAATATGTTTCAAATGCAGTACTGTTTGAGTTGGGTTGTCAAAATGAACCCTCTGTTGTCACCGCTACAAATTAAAGCTTTTCAAAATAAAACTGTATTTTAAAAATCGTTGTTTCAAATGTTCTTGTTTTAGTTTTTATGATAACCCAAGACCAAAAAGTGCGAATGTAAAATAGGATTGTACGTAACAAGTCTTTCTAGTTTTTCTATACATAGGATTGTAAGTTTCTTGTTGTTATAGGGTTAGGTAGTTTGTTAACCGGCTAAGAATGTGACAGAATTGGAATTTGAATAAAGTATCGTAGTAGCCTTCAGTAGGCTAAGTTGGCTAACACTGTTTATTGTGTTTTCAAAACAGCATCTTTGAAGTAGTTAGTTGCATAATTTCCAGTCAATACATATTAATTGTTTCCGATCAGTAGGAGATTAGAATGTATTATTTGAAATCGCGAACCGATCCCTTTTCTTGAAATTGTAACTGCTACACTTCTACTTATTTCTTTCATGTAGCACATCATATTGACAGAAGATTTCTCGATCTAGGGAAAAGGAGGCTGAAATTGATTCCCACTCATTCCCTAGGCTTCCAGTTCTTCTAGTTTAATTTATAATTTATTCAGAATTTGTGTATTGTGATGCTCAAATTTGAGACATACTTCAATTATGCATAACGATTCCCAAATTTGGGCAGGGGTTTTGTATGGTCATACCTTTCCTCCACTTCGCTCCCTTCGATCTCTTTGCCAATATATAGTCAGTGAAGATCAAATTAACGATCAACTTGTACATCAAAATGCATGTTTCTTCTGCATGGACAAGTTCGAATTAGGCATGAAGTCTAAATGCCCAAGTGATAAGATGAGATTTGTCTGGCCGTCCTCGCCCTCGATCTGTATTTTTGTTAAACGTGAAGTATTTCTTCATTAATAGATTACAAGTTGAACATTATCTCTCTACCTATAAAAGTCAAGGTTGTTTCTTACAAATTAACTCTCTACATATAAAAGTCAAGATTGTTTCTTACAAATTAATAGATTGACAAAAATAACTCTTCATCAAATAAATCACCCACTATTTAATTAAGGACAAAATAAGAAAATTTAGCATGACAAAAAATAATGTTTGGACGAAAAAAACCTAAATATAATAAATCACTCACCATTAATTAATGTCAAAACAAGTAAATTTGTGATAGACTAATTAATTCCACGAACAATTAAATAATAATTTGATCCCTTGACTTATACATATTTTAAAGTTATGTCCTACATTTTTTGATCTACTTATTTCGTCTTATATTTTGATCTTCTTAGCAATTTTCCCCTCCTACCATTATCATTACAAATGTCGTCCAATATTTTCTAAAATGACAAAAATACTTATTTCCCCTTCCTACCATTATCATTACAAATGGCATCCAATATTTTCTAAAATGACAAAAATACGTATACTCAGTCGAGAGACTAAAACATTATTCGAAACTAAAAAAATAATATGGTTTTACTTTTTAAACGTGTTCGGGAAAGACATTATTAAATGTATATGCAAAATTGTAATAATAGATTTGTTGGTGAGTATCAAGATATTAAGCAAATATGTAGCGTGTTTAGTTATTACTCGTGAATAAGTTAAGACAAAAGGGTTAAGAAAATATGTCATAATGTCAAGAAGATGAAAAAAATGAAGAATCAATTGATGAATCTGTGTATTTTGTTAGAAAAGAATGTTAAAATCTATCGTTTCCTTCTTGGAATTTTCAGACTACTACAAGCAGCTTTAAAAACTATTATACTCGTCCCCTAACTTATAGATATTACAAATAAAACCACAATTAGTAATCACAAATAACTGGGTTCAACATAATTTACTTATTTCCATAATTGGGTTCCAAACCTTTAACTTCTTTTGGTCTGAACTTGTTTCCTCCTCTTTATAGGACCCGAGATAGTTACATGTGAGAATCTCTGTATTCCCCTCCACTCGATACACTACAAGAAAAAGTAGTTTTTAGGTCCCCACTTTTTAAGTCGCATGTAGTAGCGGACCCTAATGCCTAACTTTTTTGGGACTGAAAGCATTTTTGGAGTCCCTAATACCTTTAATATACTAGGTTTGCCAAAATAAAATTTCCCTAATTACTCCCCCCTTAATTTCCCACAAATTTATTGATTTGGATATACGGGCCCCTTTTCATACTCCTCAAAATAGCTTGCCCTTTCTCCCTTGCCCTCATTCGCACACATCCAAAATTGACTACCGTCCATCTCCCTTTCTCTCTCAAAACTTCCACTCTCTAGGTTTACGAGAAGGTGTAACGCACCCGGAGGAGGGAAAAAGTTAAGTCGCTTGATTTTGAAAGAGGGTTTCATCGGCTTAATTAGGTTATCGAGGTAAAAATTTCTTCATCCAAACCTATAATCCACTATTTCTCTCTAAATCTGTGCGATGTGTGTGTATGTATGTGAACGTGTATAGGTGAAGAACCTGCGATTGATTTTTATAACAACTCTTTATGAAAATTGTGGACAATGAAATGGAGGCGGCTATGGGATTGATGAGAAGGATACCTCCGAAACACTCTGAGATGGCTCTCTTGAGCCTATTGCCTGGCCATTCTTCAGATCTTCTCTCTTAAGTCGACCAGCCTCTTCAGGTTAATTTTTGTATTGATTTATGAATTTATCCTTATTTTGTAGGAGTACTTGATTTTCATGTTTTCTGGTGAATTTTAAGCATTATATCAAATGATTTTGAAGTTTTAGGAAGGTTAATCTTGTCGTTATTGAATTTTGGGGGTACCTGCAATCTCAGTTTTGTTAATGAGCTGTATTTAAAGTGGTGGTTTGGTCCTGGTCCTGCACCGATCAAGGTGGAAATGTGGCTATCACTTACCAACTTTTTTAGGGTTTTAACTTTAATTACAACTCCCTTTTATTGAACATTTTAGTCCTAATATTGTTGTTGCTCTTTTGCATCCAAATTTTGGGATAAGTTATAGTTTTGTTTTTTATATTTTTATTTTGATGCATATTGACTGAATGTGGTGTTTGTTTGGTCTTGCCTCCAAACTAATGTTGTGGTAGTATGTGATTGGTCAAGCGTAAACCAATTACATGTGTGATTACTTCCTTGAATCAGCTCTCCTAAGTCAAAGTTGGGATTCTTGTCCTTATTTTGCGTTATCTAGCATTAATCGATTCCAAATGCTTGATCATGGATTTCTTGTATCCCATATTTCATGATGAGAGCATACTCTTAAACTCTTTCTTTTCTCAAATACATATTTCATATAATCGGAATGTTATGTTTGTCATTATTTTGGGTTTGTTGCTTAAGTTTTGGTTCTGTAATTACCATCATATTTGGTTGATTAGGAAATAAATGAAGAGACATCCAGTTATGTCTCTACAATTAACACCTGGAAATTCCCAATCGACTTTCTTTTCTTCTACCGCAAGTCTCTTTTAATTGAAAGAGACGTATATCTCCATTTGAGCAAGGTGAGGTGAATGCATTTCTTGGTGGTGGTGATAATGGTGCTGACGACTGCAAGGATGGTGGTGGCGGCAATTATAGGGATAACAATGGTGGTTTAGATGAAATACAACATTGTGAGATTTTCAAATATCCATATGGGTTTCGGTTTCAATTTGAAAATTTCAAAATTCAAAAAAATTAATTTGGGTTTGTAAAAAGTGAAATTTAAGGTTGTGGTAGTGGTGTACCTATAATTGATGGGTTTTTGCAAATGAGTTACTTTGAAGAAAAAAGTAAGGAATTAGAAAAGGAAATAAACTAAAATTAAAAAAATGGAATTTTTGGTTAATGGTGTTATTTGAGGTGGTAATGGTGGTGGGTCTATAAATGATGGGGTTGATTGAATAAAGTGAGGGATAAGAAAATAAATTAAATTAATTAATTTTAAATTTTAGTTTTGGGAGTAATGCATTTTTTACTTTAAATTTAAATATGAGAAAAATTATAAATACAACATTATTAGCCTTACAACTAATTTTATAACTTTCCTTACAACTAAGTCTTGTAAAAAGATAAAAATGTCTTTGTTCAAAACAACATTGCAATTTTTCAAAGCTTAGTTGTAAAAAAGTAGTATAATTAGTTGTAAAGATAGTGTTTTCCTTATAATCATGCCAAATTACAATTACCCCCCCCCCAAAAAAAAGTATTCACCAACATAGTGTACCCCAAGGTCCCTAACCTAAGGTTTGTCTCATAATGGTATATAACATTATTGTTTTTTCCTATTTTCCACCATAACCACGACAACTGTTAGAAAAGTCACGTTAAATAACACGTGATCTTCTACGTGTGGGGTATTGTTTTTGACATTTCCTTGTCGACGTTAACTTGATGGAAATATTAGGAATTTGGTGTAAACTTTGGGGGGGTGCTAAATGTATTTTAGCCTAATAAAAATTTAAATAAATTATAATTTTCTAAAAAATTATATAAATGTGTGTGGAAAGTTAAAATATTTTTTAAAAATGGAGTGGGATCCACCATTCTATTTTTTCCTACTAAAAGAAATCTAGAGAAAAGACCCACCATTTTTTCAAATCTTCACTCCCAAAACAAAAATTAACCCAGAATTCGATGTGAGTTTTGTCCACTCCCTCAAAATTTCTCTCTCTTAACTAGGAAGTAGATACGCATTTTCATTTCATTATCGATTTTTGTATCTTAATAATGAAACCAAAGTAATCGAAAGATATGAAAACTCTTACCGATAGTTACTCGTCTCCATCTCCAATTTCCTGTATGGAATTGGATCCACCCACCTTTTCCAGTGAAACCCAATCACCACCGAAATCAATCAATTTCTCACCCCCCTCTTTACATTTATTTTCTCTCTCCTAATTCTTTAAATAATCAAACTTGATCACTATGGTAGCTACTTAGAGGTTGAAATCATCTAGAACCAAAGCTTCTTCAACACTTCTCAATTCTGATGCTTTGTTTTAAGCCATTTACATGTTGGATGTATGTTCAATTTCCTCCAGCGAAATTGAAGAGTATGTCAATAAAACCTCACCATTTCTCTTCATTAAAGCCCGTCTCTTCTTTGATGAATTCGTCGATAAGGGTTATGAGTTTTATTTTAATCGTGTGTTTTCACAAGGGTTTTTAGTAAGTATATTTTATAGCCTTTGATTTATACTCTAGGCGCGACTTTTGCAGGGGAGAGAATGAGGGAGATCGAAGATGGAGTTTGGCTAGAATCGAAGGAGGATGAAGCTAGAATTGTGACAGGCTTAACCAGAGTAGAATATATTTGGGCTGGAGATGGCGACTAATATGGTGGGGCCGGAGATGGTGACTTTTATAGTAGAGTCAGAGATGGGAACTTGCCCTGGGAAAAGAGAGAAGGTGAGGGTGTTAGATTAGGGTTTTTACTTTTAATATATTTACTCTTTAACCAGATAAGAGAAATGACATTTTTGCCCTGCACGTGGAAGACCATGTGCTAATTAACGTGAATTTTCTAACATCCATCACGGGTAGGATAGAAAATGGGAAAAAAAAATGTTACATTAGATACCATTATGGAACAAACCTTAGGTTGAGGTGCACTATGCGATTTGGTGGATACTTTTCTAGGAAATGGAAATTTGGCCATATAATTATTTTTGAATTATTGAAACAATTATTTATTATTTTCATTTAAAAACATATTTTAAATACTAAATGGTTAACTAAATAATGAAGTTATAACCAAATCCGATTTTACACCCCAAGCAAAATGACCAAAATAATCTTCATGTGACATGAACATACCATTTTCTGCAACTATTTTAAACGTCCATAGACGGGAGGGGGAAAAGTGGGACAAATAGAAAAATAAGGTATGAAAGTTAAACACTTCGTAGGTTAGGGTGTAATGTGAGATTTAGTTTGTAATTTTGAGAGCTAATCATATTTTGGCACCATTAAAATCAATCCAAAATGCAATTTTCCCCTAAAGTATATATCCACCAAATCCACTTTAGCCCTCAACGTAGTTTTGTAGCATTTCTATATTCCATGTCAAATTTGGTGATTGAGATATCACGTCCGGTAATCGTAGTGATAGACATGGTGACGAATAATGTTTAAGATTGAGAATTTGCTCCAATCAAACCATAAACAATATCAACAGTGCCGATGAGAAATTTGTTGGAGTTAAAGCTAGGGACGATGAAGACGAATTGAACCATGTCGTGTCCCATCATTGTTAATGGGTTCAAAACTTCAAATATGAGTTTTGAAATTTATGGTGTATGCTTGTGTACTGTGTAGTACGAGAGAGAGAGAGAGAGAGAGAGAGAGAGAGAGAGAGAGAGAGAGAGAGAGAGATGAATTGTGGAGTTGGTCATTCAACATCGGCGACAACTTTAATTTTTTGTAGATTTTTATTTATGGCGGCCTTGACACCTGAGTTTAATGATTTAATCTTGAGTTCTATCTCTCAGATCTCTCTTGAGTTTTATTTCACTTAAAATTTATATAAGAAGTCATTATTGGGGACGAAGTAGAGAAAGCGTTGCCACAAAATGCCTTACACGTGAAATACCATGTGGCACTAGAGGCCAGATTGATAACCTTCGTCGTGGCACTAGAAAAAAGTTATAAAATGAGATATGAAAATGACACAAAACTTAGGCTGGGTGGTAAAGTTGGACTTTATACATACTTTAGGGGAATTTTGTATTTTTTGGTGTAAGTATATACTTTGGGGTTGAGAGTTTGATTTCTCTAACACAATATATTATTTTCTAAAGAGAGTCTAAATTCCAAAAACGACATAATTAAGCAAAGCCTCCAACAACAATGTGTTAATCTAAAATAATAAGTTTGAATTGTTTTTAGTTCATACTATTGAAAAAGAGATTTAAAAATAACCAACAAAAAAAAATGTGTAGGATAAGTTGTTATACTATTAGTAAAAACATACATTATAAATGACCAAAAAAACAAAGTATCAGAAAAAACTATACACACAACACAATTATTAGTCTAAAAATTGTAAAGATTAAAACACAAAAAAAAAAATCCAACAATTAAAAGTATAAAAAAAAAGGAATTAGCAAATTACTTTTTAAAAAATCATTAACACGTGCAACGCACGTGAATCTTACTAGTAATTTATAAATGCCAAGTGACAATTTCATGTCATATATATATTATATATATATGACCCCTTAAAACTAATGATTGTGGGTGCGTTCCTTTACAAAATTGCCTCAGTTCCCATTGTTTATTATCAGTTGCTTATCTAAATAAAACTATAGTACATCCTACGGTGTTTCTAAATCTCTCTCTCTGAAAAAATTATACTACTGTAGATGAACTAGTTTAATGAGATTGATACTGGGAGCTGGTTTTGGAAAAGGTTTGAACTAATTTGAAGCTTTCTCAATGTAGAAACTTCACTTTCAAGAACTTTGTTGGGCTATCTAATCAACTAGAACCCTATAAAATAACCAAGGTAGAGAGTGGTCCACACCTTAAATTTGCTATTCACATTGACCTATTCTTGAAGTTTTAATGATTGCCCCCAAGTCTTTCTTTAGCTAGCTAGCCGCGGCCTTCTTGTACGATGACTCCTACAAATAGATTAGATCGGATCTCAATTTTGGAGGAGGATACATAGTTCAATTCTTCTTGTTTGATCCAGCTACATTATGGCCAAGGTAAAATACCTCGATGTCAATTTACGTCCGTTTGGCAAATTTTTACTGAAAATATAGTATCATAGTTCTTTGAACGCGTAAAACTAACTTAGTGTTCTTGTATATTTCATGCAGCTGAAAACGGTGCTGAGTGTTAACATGTACTGTCCAAAATGCAAGACTGAAGTTCTTAAAGCTGTTACCAAACTTTCAGGTACTGTTTTGTGCTTGGTTTTGGCCGAACGACGTTAACGTTATGCAGAGCCATTTTGCGTGTTATTCAAGTACAAGCTACTAATTGGAAGTTTATTTACTTGACTATCTAGGTGTTGATCAAGTGATGGTGGATGGTGAGAAGGGAACGTTGACTGTTATCGGGGAAGTTGACCCCGTGCTGGTCACAACTAAAGTCAGGAAGACGGGCAAGATTGTCAATATTGTAACTGTTGGACCCCCAAAGAAGCCTGATTCCCCTAAAAAACCAGACCCATGTCTGAAAGGGTATTCTTGCCCTCCTTGTGGTTGTCAGCTTGTTTCTGTCAGCTATCTCCCTTCCTATAATGATAGAATATGCTCCATTCTTTAAAATGAATTTCGCCACATTACTTCGTGTGTTAATGTTATTTTTATTTCTATTCATTCTAGCTAGTTTGCAGAATGAAATTCTTGAGAGTTGTATACTTGTATGCTATTAAATTGCCAAAGAAGATGTTATCCGTAGAGCATCAGTTGACCTTAAAGTATTACTATTATCCGAGCTAGATTTAATGTTATGACTGTGTTTGCTAAATTAATTCGAAGTCTCGGATTAATTTAGAATTAGAAGAACAAATAAAAATATCACTAATTCATATTTTCTATTGGGCATTGGAGGATTTATTGACCATTTAACGTAAGTAAGTTGCACGACAATTAATTTGTCTTGGTGAATATATAAATAGGAAAGAAATTAACAGGATATTCAAATATGATCCTTATCTTACATATCTATTATACAATACAGCTCAGTCTCATAAAGAACGGCTGAGATTAATTATTTTTACTTATATCAAACGGTTGTGAATCAGGACTGTCAAGAAGATTCCTAATCTAATCTAGGGGGCACATGTGTCCCCCTGAATCAGGACTTTCAAGAAGATTCCTAATCTAATCTAAATTGTTTTTATCTCATATATAAATCTCATCTAAACTGTTTTTATCTCAACATAATCTAACTGTTTCATATTCACGTTTTTCTTCCTAAATCTCATCAAAACTATTTTTATCTTAACTTAATCTAACTATTTCCTATTCACGTTTTTCTTCCTACGTTTTTATTTCAATCGGCTTTCTTCCATCATTTTCAGGCTTAGTTTTTTTTTTTGTTCTCTTTTTAAACTTTGTACTCCTCCTTTCTTCTTTTTTCCTTCATGTAAAATGGGCTATTAAATCTATTTGATGAAATAGTTATATTCTAACTATATATATATATATATATATATATATATATATATATATATATATATATATATATATATATATATATTATTGATTTATTTGAATACTAACACACACATGGTGGAAGAAGTTAAAGACCATAATTAGTATATAATTATTATGTTTTCTTTTTTTGTTCGTCCTAAACTAATTTGTTATATTTCTAAACTTTATTTTAAGGAAAATACTTTTATCATTTTTACTTTTACTTTTTCATTCTATTTTAATTATAGTCACATAAACAAGAATTTTAAAGGAAAATACATATTATATCAATATTAATAATATAGTCAAATAGTTTTTTTTTTAAATCTTTGTGACAATAAAAAAGAGCAATTACTTAGGAATGGAGAGAGTAATTTCCAAGTCAATCCATGTATGAGAAAGAATGAAGAAGTCCTTAAAGGATGAGAGTTTAAAGTCTATGTATAATAAATCAAAATGGGGCCTAAGCCTAATCTAATCCCTGGAAAAAAAAAGGCAATTATAAGTCTTATTCTATCGCTACCACCCTAATTAATACTATTCAGAAACTTCAACGGCCACCATCAAAGTAGGATGTTACAATTTGTCCACTCATTACAATTTTTTTTTATAGATATGTGTGATAGATCGAGTCAAACAGAACAATTATTTAAGAACTCGGACAATAACTTCCAAATCGGCCTATGGATGAGAAAGAAAGAAGAAGTCCTTAAGCATGAGAGTTTAAAGTAGGACATTACAATTTGTCCACTATCATAACGGCTTTTCAAACATTTCTTAGGAAAACATCGATATTATAATCTAACTCAGTCTTTTTCAAAAGTTAACTATTGATCAGGATTTATTTTTACCAAATATTTACGGTTTTACTAGACATATATTATTTTACTGAGATCTTATCGTATTAATTACCCAATTTCTTTTCCATGATTATCTCTAATTATCTCCAATTTATTTTTATTCGCATCATACTCAGTTCATACACGGATCATCTTCATACGGATACCGTGTCATAAACACGGGCACGAAATCTAGTCTATATTACAATAGAGCTCATTCTCACACATGCGTAATTGACTAAAGCTATTTAGAGGTTGAGATTCACTCTCACTTTCACATGTGTGAAAGTAGTTATCCACTAATTTAACTCTCTATTTTCTATCATCATGTTACAAAATAACCTCCTACAATTAATATTACGAGCAGTCACGCCCTGAGATTAATCTTCTAAATCATTACCACTTACAAAACATCAACCTTACATTAATATAATCTCATAATAGAGTTCAATTGCTTGATTGAGACTATTTGACCATGGAGGGTTGATTCCGCAGCAAAATTAAACGTTCATAGGTTAGTTACATATAGCTTCTTACAAATAATCCCCCTTAACTATGTGTTGAGTTCGAATAGCGCCTCTCAATTACCACTTGAAGTAATGTACCCCTCAACTGTAACATTTTTTTAATTAGATATACTGACATCGTGACATAGGCACAAACACAAAGATACAAAAATAAATGTCATGATACTGCACCATTTAAAATATAAACGGAGGCAAAAGTACAATAGTAACAAGTTTGATTTTTTAAATGAGACTATTTTTTTTTTTTTTTTGTGTGGCTGAAGTAGTACATGTTTCATGCTCGTCGTAACTTGATATGCCATGAGTCCCGTGAAGTAAATTAATTTCTTTAGACGTTGGCAAAATTAGGAGTAGAAGGCTTGTACTCATTTTCTGATTTTTTTAAATTTTTTTTTGTAAAGATTGATTCAAAAAAAATACGAAGATATAGAGAGAACAATAGTAGGTTGAATGAGTGATTAAGGAAAAACCAAGAAACGAATTGCAAATTAACCAGAAAACAAACCAAATTCGGGAAGATAAAAAATTAGGTAAGACGGTCTTATGAATAATTTTTAGACGGATCCTTTTTATCTGACCAACTGTATATTGATAAATTGAGTTATGAAAAAGTAAAGCTTCATCTTCTAAATTAAAATCCATAAAATGATAAAAAGAACTGTTATTAGAGAACTACTATGAGGGGTCGGCCTTGATCATTTTTTAACCAGGACTGCCAGTTTTGAAGGATTAATAAAAAAAGAAACAGATAATGTACTAGTGTTATGAAAAGTCTTCCTAGCTTACGGGCATAAGAATAGGTAGTGTATATAGCATAGCTATTGTAGTTAATGCTGCAGACGGTTTTTCTCCGTTTGTGTGCTACTGCTCGGTTATAAATACCGAGCAGCCTGTTGTTCATTTGAGTACTGATACACACTGCGATTCCTCTGAATAAATCTCTCTCTTTCTCTTTCTCTCATACACTCTTTGTTCTATTTTGTGGTTACTTTATAACACGTTATCAGCACGATTGTTCTACTATTAACAATCTCAATTGGTCAAAATTTTCTACCGATATATTCTTTATATTATGTCTCTGGTTTATTTCAATATATATCGTATATCACCATTATTAAGAAAAGGTTGGCTGAGCCACCGTCGATAATATATAGTGAGATGACGAAATAATAATTTATTATTTAACGCATAATATATATGTTCGTTGATGCTTGTGCGGAAATAACCCCAAGCTATAAACTGAATATATATATATATATATATATATATATATATATATATATATATATATATATATATATATATACATATATTTCAATTCTATATATGACTAACTTTATATACATATATATTTATTACTGACTTACAAACACCCACAGAAAGGCTTGCTAAGTAGTGTGGTGTGAATATATATGTATGCTATATAATAGCTGTATAAAGTTGACTGGAAAAATATTCATGTGGAGTTATTTTATTTATTGCTCCTAATAAGTTTTATATTTATTCATAATATAAATGCAATTCTATTAAATCAGAATTTTTACATTTTTACCCCTATCCTATAACGGCTAGTTAACGGCTAGTTGCTGATTTTTATATATCTCCTCCAACGGTAATAAACGGCTAGTTAACGGTCATAAACGGTCATTTTTTTCTCCATATATACCGCAACATCTTAATAGATTACTCACATTTTTACTATCTCCTTACAAACTCTCAATATCATATCATCTTCTACAAAATGTTTCCTCCAATGTTAATGATTATTATCATACTTGTTATTGCGTGCACCGCATTGGTTTTTGTTGCTGAATACCCTCAAAACGATTTTGAGATTTTTATTATCTCTCTTTGTATCATGTATGTCCTGTTAGCAGTTACAATAGCTTTCAACATACATTTTAACATGTAATGATTGATTATCGTATGAATAAAATTTCACTACAAGAAAAGTGGGCAATTACAACGTTTTATTTACAACGTTTTTTTAAAAACGTTGTGATAGGGTCATTTTTCACAACGTTTTTTAAAAAACGTTGTGAAATGGTCATTTAAGACAACATTTTCCGAAAAACGTTGTCTTATTGTCATTTTACACAACGTTTTTGAAAAAACGTTGTGATAGGGGTTATTTTACACAACAGTTTTTCCAGAAACGTTGTGATAGGGGTTATTTTAGACAACATTTTTTAAAAACGTTGTGCTATGGTTATTTTACACAACATTTTTTCCAGAAACGTTGTGATAGCTTTTATACAACGTTTTTTCTAAAAACGTTGTGAAATATTTTACACAACGTTTTTATCAAAAACGTTGTGAAAGAGTTTACACAACGTTTTTAGAAAAACGTTGTGTAAAACAACGCTTTTTGATAAAAAACGTTGTGATATAGTTTAAACAACGTTTTTCCAAAAACGTTGTGATATATTTTACACAACGTTTTTTTCAAAAACGTTGTGATATATTTTACACAACATTTTTTTCAGAAACGTTGTGATAGAGTTTACACAACGTTTATTTGCAAAAACGTTGTCATAGGGTCATTTTAAACAACATTTCTTCTAAAACGTTGTATTAGGTAACTTAACACAACATTTTTTAGGAAAACGTTGTAATATGTCTTAAACAACGTTTTTGACAAAATGTTGTAATATTGTTGTGTTTTACACTTTTGCAAAATCAAATTGTTTTGGCTTAATCTCACAAAAGAATTGGGAAAAATATCAAAAAGTCCCACTAAAAAATTTTCATATCTATATAAAAAGTCTCAAAAATAATTAATCTATCTAAAAAGTTTCAAACTTAATACCAAATAGTCCAAAATTTAACGCTTCTAATAATAATAAATGCAATACAATTCTTAATATAATTTTCATAAATAAATAGAAAAAATGAATTTTCTTCAAAATAAAAGTTTTTAACTAAAGAATTTCTTTTCATAGACATGTTTTTGGACTTTTGTTATGAAAAATTATGATTTTAAGACTTTTGGATATGATAATTTTTTGTTGTTGGTATTTTCGGTTTTTATAATTGTTTCAAGCATTTTCCATCCAAAATATTAGATGAAGTGATGAATGTGCTATATTTGCTAAATACAATATGATTAAATTGATTTTGTTAATTTGTAGTCACCTTATTGCAAAAAGTTGGAAAGTAGGTTTGGCTAAATTGTGATTTAAGTATAAGGGTAATTTCGTGGTTTCTACAATTGTTTTAAACTTTTCGTCCGAAAAATTTGATGGGGTGATGGCGATATGTTGTCAAGTACAATAATTAAATTGAAAGAAAAAAATTGTAGAGTCATGGCAAAACACACAAATGGGCGCCTAACTTTACCCCTTTTGCAATTCAGCCAACGAAACTTTGAATCATCTATTTTGGCCACCCTACTTTTGTTCTGTTGCAAGCAAACTCATTTTCTAACGCCCATTAGACCATAACATTAACTTTAGGGGTAAAATAGGAAAAAACAATGTTAAAACATAGTTCATCTTCATCCCTCTCTTTCTCTCTCTCTCACACACACGCATCTGTAACATCGTTCCTCCATCTTTGTCCTCTCGCTTTCTCTCAATCGCTCATTATTAAATCTGCAGGAAGGAACCCAGCTGTCCAACCCCCCTATTTCCTCCAGGCCGTCTCTGATCCATCATGTTCTCACACCGCCCCAGACCTGTTTGCGTCAATCGCTTCCATAACTGCGCGGCGTCCCCCTTCTCTTTGAATCTGGCGTCATCTTCTCAGGCCAAACCAACCTCGCCATCTCCTCTCCCTGTCGCCATCGCCAATTTGTTCCACAACCAAAGCTCCATCGAAGTCACCGACCGTTTCCCTGCCTCAGTCAAAGCGGTAGGCCTCCTTCGCTTCACCACCTATCGCCATCATCTCCAATCATCATCACCATCCTCTCACGCCAACTCTATTCGGCCAAGTCCTCCCATCTTCTCCAATCTCGTGTTTCCATCAATTGTCCCCGGTTATGAATGGCGGCATGATGGAGGGATTTCAACATGCCTGCTTCTCACTCAATCTTACTTCCATAAATGAAGCTTGTCCACCATATCCGACCTCGCTCTGCTCCGGTCGTTAATTTAAATCCCAAATTCCCAAATTCGCAAAGCATGATTGTTAAATGTCATAGCCGCTGCTCTTGTTTTCGAATCAGACCTCCCGTAATTTCGAGCTCCGTTTGCTTCTGATTTTAACTGCTCCAGTTGGTTTAAAGGAAATTGGTCGGGCAATTACAATGATTAAATTGAATGTGCTATATTTGCTAAATACAATGATTTAATTGATTTTGTTTGTAGTCACCTTATTGCAAAAGTGGGAAAGTAGGTCGGCTAAATTGTGATTTAAGCCTAAGGGTAATTTCAGGTTTCTACAATTGTTTTAAACTTTTCGTCCGAAAAATTTGATGGGGTGATGAGCGATATGTTGTCAAGTAAAATGATTAAATTGAAAGAAAAAATTGTAGAGTCACCGGCAAAACACACAAATGAGCCGCCCAACTTTACCCGGCCCCTTTTTGCAATTCAGCCAACGAAACTTTGAATCATCTATTTTGGCCACCCGGGCTACTTTTGTTCTGTTGCAAGCAAACTTATTTTCTAACGCCCATTAGACCATAACATTAACTTTAGGGGTAAAATAGGAAAAACAATGTTAAAACACAGTTCATCTTCATCTCTCTCTTTCTCTCTCTCTCACACACACACGATCGTAACATCTGTTCCTCCATCTTTGTCCTCTCGCTTTCTCAATCGTTCATTATTAAATCTGCAGGAAGGAACCTGTCCAACCCCTATTTTCTCCAGGCCGTCTCGATCCATCATGTTCTCACACCGCCTGCACCTGCTTGCCCCAATCGCTTCCACAACTGTAGTCGGCGTCCCCCTTCTCTTTGAATCCGGCGTCATCTTCTCAAGCCAAACCAACCCCGCCATCTCCTCTCCCTGTCGCCATCGCCAATTTGTTCCACAACCAAAGCTCCATCGAAGTCACCGACCGTTTTCCTGCCCTCGTCAAAGCAACCGACCTCTTTCCGCTTCACCACCTATCACCATCATCTCCAATCATCATCACCATCATCTCACGCCAACTCTATCCCGCCAAGTCCTCCCATCTTCTCCAATCTCGTGTTTCCATCAATTGTCCCTGGTTATGAATGGCGGCGGTGATGGAGGGATTTCAACAGCTCTTTGTTTCTCACTCAATCTCACTTCCATAAATGAAGCCGCGTCCACCATATCCGACCTCGCTCTCCCGCTCCAGTCGTTAATTTATGTCCCAAATTTGCAAAACCATGATTGTTAAATGTCATAGCCGATGCTCTTGTTTTCGAATCGGACCTCCTGTAATTTCGAGCTCTGTTTGCATCGATTTTATACGCTCCGATGGGTTTAAAGGAAATTGGTCGGATAATTTGGGTAGTCGTTCTTGGCGATGATGATGAACAGGTGGCCATTGAAGAGGATGCTAGGGTTTCCCTCACCATTTTATCTCTCGATAACAATCAAAGTGTTACTGTTTCCTTTCGACTTATTGTTCTAAACGAATAACCACAGTGGGGGTCTCATTTCGGCCGTGCAGTCGAGGCGAGGGCCTGGTTTAGGGGTTCGGGGCAACGCCCGAACTTTAAGGTGTGATCTATTTCAATATTTAAAAATCGAGTTGCAATAGTAGAATATGAAAAACAATAGTCTCCGTTTTCGGTGCCAGAAATAGGAGTGCAATTGTAGTCTTATCCCACAAGAATATTCGTGTAACCCAGGGCATTTGATAGGGTCGAATAATTCTTGCAGGAAAGTCCTCTGTGCACGATTCTACAATATAATCGTTGTGTAATATGCTTACTACTATTGAAACTCACAACGTTTTCTAACTCAACTTTTATTTCACGATCCCTAACTCAACGTTTTATTAAAATCTATAATACAATACAACTCATAGTTGCACATGTGCAATTGACAAAAGCTATTTAGGGGCTGAGATTGATTCCTTCTTGAGATCCTACGGTAATTATCACTCCCGAGTTCACATGTGTGTGCGGCGGTTGAGCAACTACCTCCTCTTTCTCTCAAACTCCCCCGCTATTCACGATTGGTGGCCGCTAATCCTTCCTCCACCAAATCCACGTCCCTTTTCTTTTCGATATTTTAATTAATTAATCAATTTTATGCAAAAATAATTCGTAAGTTTTGTAATTTGAAATATTTGTATTTTTTCTTTTTAACTATTATCGTAATTAACTTAATCAATTTATTTTTTGGCTGAATCCCAATTTAATTTATGTCTAAGTTTTGAATATTTCTATTTTAATTTTTTTCTTTTTAATTGTTATCTTAATTAACTTAATCAATTTAATTTATTTCCGACCATAATTTCGTATACAAATAAATTTTTTAAAAATCGTAAGTTTTGTAATTTGAAATATTTGTTTTTTCTTTTTAAGCATTATCATAATTAATTTAGACAAATTATAAGTACATATTAATTCATTTTCACATTATACGTTTTATTTATTAATAAATTTACAAGCGGCGCCATGCCAATAGAGCGAATAAGATTACTAGTAACTTAAAAATTCAACCCACTTGAAATGAAAAAAGTGGCGGCATAATTTCCCCCACTCTAATTTTTCGGCCAAGTCACTTACACAATACTACGGCCATGTCATTTTACACTACTACTTTCGAAGCAAAAACAAACTCACCGATCGTATCTTTCTCGCACACATCCGGCATTTCTTCCAAGCCCTCTCTCTTGAATCTTTTGCATCAACAAGGTAAGTCAGAAGATTTTAATCTAAATCGCATAAAAAATGCGTCTTGATGTATCTCTGTTTCTCTTCCCTTTCTTGCAGATTTTGTAGGAAGAATTTTGGGTTTTGTATCGTGATTAGGGCTTCTTTGGTCCCTTGAAGTTGTTACATCACCGATAATCGTTCATCAGGTAAAATTTCTCTATTTCCTTATGTAATTTGTTCCCTAGACCATTTGCATTTGTCTCCCCAGGTTTGTTAGTGCACAAGTTGGCATGCTTATTGATTTGTCTTGCAAGCCGAATACTTTATCTGCGAATGTGTGATTTCATTTTTGAAATTGATTTTGGTACCATCATGATTATCTTTGGGAAAATCATATGCTGAGGCACCTTAGAAGGGTATTTAATGTCGTAGCGTTAAGCTGTTTGTCAAAAAGTCGTGAGAATTATATAATGCCATATCCATAGCAAATAATGCAAAGCTGGTTGTGAACTTCGTGCCGAATGATTGCGAATTGGGAAATGATGAAGGGCTTATATAGGCCACTAGTGATAAGCTAGTGTAACCAAGCCTTTGATACTCAACCTTGAACTGGAAAACCCCATAAACATCGGGCACCTTAAATGAAGTGTGGTACAGGCCCTTACGATCGATTGACAAGGTTTTTATGCACGTAGGGGCTCATCATGTAAAAGCGAACTGAAATTATGTGGGATTTCCACTCCATTTTAGTATGCCCATCGATATCGAGTAGATGGAGAATGGTCTCGGACATGCGCAAATATGTGAACAAGGACAACGGCATCTGAAGCGGCATATTCTAGCTGATTCCGAGTCAAGGGCGTTGCTCCCGATTCTTTATTACGCTGGTTTTATTGATCCGACACCCAATACACTCTTTGCCGGGCGACAGACCACCTTTAGCTTCTTCAAACACATTACGGATATCGGTAGCATCTCATAGTGCTTGAAACACTGCAGATCTCTATAAGATTGAGCCAGTACTGGCATCACGAAATTGTTGCCAAGCTTCAAAATTCTAGGAGAATGGAAAATGCGCGATAAGCGATCGTCCAAAGTATCGAGCGGATCTTGAGACAACTTTATCAAATCAATGATAAAGACCATCTTCTTAGAAGCAATTTGAATGATGGAAACCTTGTTGTCCTTGGCCGCCCTTCTCATAATTAGGCTTCCATTCACAATCAAGGCCCACAACTTTGCATCCTTTGATATGGCATGTTGCATCATTCAAGCGGTTGGCTTCATCAACCCAAATGATGTCATCTATAGCCAATTCATCGAGATCACGGAATCCGATTTGGTAAAATGCTAACCGGCTTCTTTGACATTCGCGAAACCTTTGAGAGAATACCTATCACAAAGTTCATCCACTTTCTCGGTATAGCCGACTTCCATCGCCAAATAAACCAAATATTCAAGAAGTTGCTTATCGGACTTCGTCCTCGACTCCGCATAGCGTCCCACAACCTTTTTCGGCAAGCTTCTTGAGTGAGCTTTCTTTACCGTATGGTACACGTCAGGAAATTCGTTCTGAGATGATTACGCTTGATCATGGCATAAGCATGTTTCGGCAGTACTTTTGATGTATTCGGACTAGTACACAAACCATTGGCTTTCCCATATACATCGCCCACTTTTACGCTGCTCGGTATTGTTTGTTGTCCATCATTTCAAGCGACTCTCAGATTCGCGAATGAAGCGTTCTAGAGGAGTTCTTGCCATCATGTATGGTGGCATTGTATCAATCTAAAAATGTAGCGCTCAACAAATTGTTTTGCGGTAGCAAAACAGTATCATTTTCACATCGTGTTACTCAAAAGTTTTCAATGTTTATTAGTCCAATGTCAAAAACTTGAGAATCTTAATAAGAACCTTCTCATCGTGGTTTATTTTACCACCAACAGCCGATTATAAATAAGTGGGTAGCAAGGGATTTTGCTTTTCGGTAAGTCTTCTGGGTGGTTCCGTTTTCAGAAAACGACGAAGAGCAGATATAATCAAATGACTTAAGCCTTCACAGTATGATTCAAATATAGGCAATACATAGAGACAGAGAGCAACAAAAGAAATAGCTGGTCCAGGTCTAGGTGTATTATATAGGACTTGATGGACTTGTTCTGAAGAGCAACAAATTTTGCAGTTGCCTTGCATGTGCCATGAACATAACATTCTTTTTAAAGGTATAAAAACACAACTGGAGAAACGTTGGTCGGATCGAGAATAAGCATGGCGAGGAGATAGCCCATCCTTGGTGACTCGTGTCCTTATTTTGTAGCTCACAAGCTTGTCCATCCATGCCCATGGTTTAAACAGAGGAGATCTAGCTGCAACTGATTCTTTCTCTGCTCTGCTAGCACACACACAAACAAAAATGTGTGTGAAATGTGATTATTTCAATGAAGTTTGTATGCAAAATTTCCTGATTATATTAAGGATTTTCTGCGTCGAAGACAACAATATGCGTTATGTTTGTATTATAGAATGGGGTTGAGATTAGTTACAAGAGCACATGGAAAACCCTTCCAAAATAGGTTGGATGGCTCGCTTCAGTCCCTTTTACTTAAAACCAGCAGCAGCCTTTGTATGCTTTCTTCCTATTTCTTCCATCTGTTTAAACCCTTTCTCC
>CM028381.1:22450876-22577472 GCA_013146195.2 Codonopsis lanceolata
TCAACCTATTAATACTCATATTTGGCTTCATGGAATAATTACGTTAAGGTGGATTTGGTAGCTAGCTCTTTGCGGACATGTAACGGTTATGGTGTCAATGTCTTCTTTTTACTCCTTCGATGGCTTCTTTGTCTATGCTAAGTGCAACCGGCAAGCTCATCTGAGTTATGATCAGATTTAGAGGCTCTTCGGTTGGTTGCAAGGTCCGTGGTTTGTTGGGGCGATTTTAATGTTATTAGTCGGTCGGTGGAGAAATAGGGGGTACTTCATGCAATTTTGGTGAGATGGATGATTTCAATACTTTTATGCATCAAGCTGGATTGGTGGATCACGGGCTATGAAGGTAGTCGTTATACTTGGTGTAATAATCGATGCGGAGGTCATCGTATCTGGAAAGCGGCTTTGATAGGGTCCTTGTTAATGGAGAGTTCAAGCTTTTGTATCAGAGGCTCCGAGGTTATGCTTAGTTACATGAATGAGATCATGTGCCTCTTTTACTCGACTTAGTATCGTGCGATTAAGTGTAAGAGTGGTTTGATTTAAGAGAATGTGGCTTGATCACCGGATTTTCTTGCTTTTGTGGTGATAAGTGGAATCGTCCATGTTGGGGACACGGGTATGGCTCATCTGTTTGGAAAGTTAAAAGTGCCTTTGAGTGGCTTTCGTGATTGGAACTAGGGGTGTTTGGGCATATTCGGCGCAACATTGCCTCCACTCAAGATGATACTCTTAGACTTGAAATGGACTTGCAATCTAGGGGTGGATCGGCGGTTGGTCGATTCTGCGAGAGCTCGTCTTTCTCGACTTTTGGTAGGAATCGAAATAGCGGAGATGAAAGCTTCGCCGATTATGGGTTCGAGAGGGACCAGTAACACGTCTTTTTCATGCAAGTATTAAAGACGAGCTCAAAGGAATGTGATTCGAATTTTACGTTTACGATGGGTCTCTTAGTGAAAATCACGATTACGGCGGATTGGTCGGATAGGCGAGACATATTTTGCGGATATTTTTGCCTCAGTTAATCCTATTGTTGACGAGGACCTTTTTAATGGGTTTGAGGCTAAGGTTTCGGTGGAGGAGAATGACTTATTGACAAAGCTTCCTTCGGAGGAGGAGGTATGGACGGCCATTCAGTCTCTTAATCCTAACAGTGCCCCGGGTCCTGATGGTTATGCTGGTTGGTTCTTTCAGGGATGTTGGCAAATTATTAAAGGTGATGTCTTGGATGCGGTGCTTGATTTATTTCAAGGCAGTGATATGCATCGACATCTTTCTACAGCGACCATTGTTCTCCTTCCGAAAGTGGCAAATCCTGAAAATTTGGGTGATTTAAGGCCCATCAGTTTGTGCAATTTTGCGGCAAAAATCATATCGAAAATTTTGGCCACTCGTTTGGCTCCGATGCTTCCTAGACTTATCTCTGATCATCAGTCCGGTTTTGTGAAAGGGCACAGTATTCAGGAAAATATTCTTCTGGCTCATGAGTTGGTTCAGCGCATAAATACTAAAACCCGGGGTGGGAATGTTGTTTTTAAGGTTGATATGTCGAAGGCATATGATAGGTTGGAGTGGTGTTTTCTTCAACGTGCTCTTCAAGTTTTTGGTTTTGATTAGAGGGTTGGCATGCTGATGCGTCAATTGTTACATAATAGCTGGTATTCTTTCAAGATTAATGGGAATTTATCGGGTTTCTTTCAGGCTAAACGGGGAGTGCGTCAAGGGGACCCGTTATCTCCGTTGATGTTCATTCTTGCTCAAGAGATTCTTTCTTATAATATTAATCGGGCTGTTTTGCAAGGTCTTATTCAACCTTTCCAGCATGGGCGAGGGGGTGTCATAATCTCTCATCTTCTGTATGCGGATGATATGCTCCTTTTTTGTAATGGGTCCAAATGATCGATAATTAATATTAAATGAGTGTTGCGGGATTATGAGGCTTCGTCAGGGCAGCTAGTTAATGAAGCTAAAAGTGGTTTCTATATTTCGAAACATTGTTCGCGAAGACATGTTTCCCATATTGAAGGTTGGTCGGGATATGGACATAAAATGTGGCCAATGAAATATTTGGGGCTTACTCTTTACACAGGTCGGTTAAAACGACGATATTTTGAGGAGTTGGAGTGTAAAGTTTCGGGAAGAATCCAAGGTTGGCGCAGTAAGCTTCTATCTTTTGGGGGTAAGGTCACTTTAATTAAATCTATTTTGTGCAGTCTTCCCATATATGCTTTGGCAGCTCTGAAGGTTCCTCAATCAGTTCTTCTTCGGATAGAGAAGATGATGGCATGTTTTCTTTAGGGTGTTAGTGGAGAGCGTCGTACTCATTGGCTAGCCTGGCATCGTGTTTGTTTGCCGTTGGATGAGGGGGGATTGGGAATTCGACCTCTTGTTCAGGTCATGGACTCTCTTCATGCCAAGTTAGCTTGGAGGGCTCTAAACAAGCAAGGGCTGTGGGCTCGTTTCTGTGTGGGCAAGTATGGTTTGGAGCAGTTGGCGGCTTCGCGTTTTGTCACCTCGTCTTGGAAAACAGTTCTCAATCAGTTACCGTTGGTTCGTGAATCCAGTAGGTGGGTGATTGGGCAAGGGGCTATTTGTTTTTGGGATGAAAACTGGTGTGGTTCAAAGCTAGTCGACCCTTTGCCAGTGGATCGTACGCTTACTGTGGCTATAGCCATGCATCATTTTGATGATATTTTCCCGCTAATTCAGGATGCTCTTCAAGGCTTGGTTCATCGGATCAGTTGTGACAGTTCTATGCCCGATCATTTGATCAGTGAGCTTACCCCGTCAGGTGTTTTCGTAGCTAGTGCATTTTGGAAACATTGTCGGATTTCTAGTCCGTCTTGTTGGGCTAAGCGATTTGGCGACCTTGGCTCCTGGAGTGAGTGGTTTTCTCTGGAAGATGTTTCATAATGCGTTACCTTTGGATGCTAACATTCAGGCTCGTCGGGTGCCGTTTGTTTCTAGATGCCGCTGTTGTTTTGATTCTCCGTCGACAGAGTCATTGCCTCATTTGTTTGTGCATTCTCGGGTGGCTCTTGATGTATGGGCTCATTTTGCAGCTCACTTTCGTTTGCCCAATCAGTATTCCAGCCTTCATCATCTTTTTGAGGTTTGGTGTAACGACCCAACCCGGATTCCAACACGAAATCCCAAGGTCGTGCCGCTGGAAGTAACTTAAGAAGAGGACAAACACTTGTTAAACAGTAGTGCTAGTCAAACCGTCGAGCAAACTCGCCCTAAACATGAACATAAAGCCGCACCAAAATACGGTATTTCAAAAATCGAATCAGCGGAAGCAATATAAGAAAAGAAGTCCCAAGCTATGAAGCTCGAAACCAACGACAATGAAACCAAGAGAGACACTATCTCTCAAAGGAGGAAAAACAGAACTCACGTGCCGCAACATTGCAGACGCTAATCAAACCATCGGCAGTCCAGGCCGACGTTTCAACAAAGAACCAACCTGATATAACAAATACCCAACGACTAAAACATACCGGGGTCAACCAACAACTATAAAAATTAGAATAAGGAAATTTCCCAAAGCTACTGCGTGCCCGGGAGACAAGTGGAATAAATACTAAAACCACAAACAAGGCACGACACAACACGTTGGCCTAAGAAATAATCAATACAAATACCCAAGTATTCTACCAGACTGTAAAGTCTAAATAACTTTACAAAATTTCGATCTCGCAAGAATAGCAAAGTACATGGAATCAAAGACAATGCTAAAAAGGGAACAAGACTCCACAAGCTGCTACTTGGAAAAGTCGGCTGCTACAACCACGAACCACACGATCTAACCTCGGTCTATCGACCAGCTGCGCCATGCTACAGTCACGATCTACTCGACCTCAGTGCAACGATCAGTTACTGCAACTAAAAACAAGTACGGGATGAGTCATAATGACCCAGTACGCTACCACAATATATATGCAACATATAATTATGTAACATAAACATACCTATGGTGTCATTTATAAATGACAGAAAAACCCGTGAAGAGGCGTCGTATCGTTTCGATACTCCACAAGATATCCACTCCTTCTTACTTACTAAACCGTGCAAATGAACCAGGGTGTAATTCCCTGTTCACACACAAATCAAATGAATTAGAAGGTAGTTCCCACAAAACATCATATGCAAGTATACATATCATTATATATACGAATTAAGCTATTAACACTGTTACCACGTGTAATGGTGCATGTTTATATATATATATACACCTATATTAGTATGTATATCTCTAAATATACATGTCAAATCTCCCATAAAATCATCATGCATAAGTGTACATATCTATATATATTCACATCAAGTCTTTCATATATATCTCATATACAAGTATGCATATATCTATATATACATATCAAATCTCTCATTTATCATCAGCCCATACAAACATGGTCAATAAGATCTTATGTTCAACTAACACTTTGTTATCACATAAGTGCCCATAGTAAGCCACATAAAGGATAGAGAAGATACCAAATCACTTTCGTCGTATTGCTCCTGCAATCACAACTGTTAATCATATCGTGCCAGTGATACCCGTGTTCAGGTATCAAAGTACCGAGCTCTCTTCTCGAGTCTGAGTTCTCTACTCAGGAAAATAGCACTAGCCAATGTGCTCAATTGGTTACGACAAAGGGGGCTACTTCCCAGTAGCTAGCGGTGGAGGTGTGTGTGAAACCCAAATCGATGCGGCGGCGATACATTACAATCACGAATCCCATAATTCGTGAAGACAATGCATCGTCCCACCATCATCATGAAAACTCAAGTAATGCTAGCTGGACTTATATGCAATGCACAAGTAGATGTTTACTTGCTAATTCTCAAGTAGATATAATGACCTACTAAACTTATACGATTATGAACATTGTTACATAAATCACAAAACCACAATAGGAACTCATTTGAGTCTCTAAATCATAAGTGCGAAGTTTGTTCACTCTATTCAATTCAAGTCCGAAAAGCTAGTAATCTAGTCAACTGGAATATAATTGTCATAGGATCTCACCACGATCCTCGTAAGGTTCAATTGTTCCTTAACTCGACTCCGTTGAGTCTTACTACAATTCCAACCAAATAGAGTTTGAACACTATATGTGTCCCAAGACTCTTTTCTATGTTCTCGTTTGAGGCATATCAAGGTTCTCATTCCATTTAGGAATCTTAGTTCAAGTCCTGTAAAACCCTAAAATGTTGCTTGATTGTGTTATACATGGATTCATACATTGATAATCATCATAAACATGTTCATTTAGCTCCCGTATATGTTTAGAGTCAATAGCATGATCGTTGACGTCGTTTGAGATGCATGTATGCACTTTTCTTTCGCGAGATGCTTTGAATCGCGGGTTTAAGATTTATGTTGTAACTTCATGGATAATTGTTAGAGGGCATTTAAAACATCATTAACATGCCTTGGATGTTGGTTAGATGATGGTTGCATCGTCGGTTTGGTTGCTAGTTTGATTCTAGCGAAAACCCTTTTCAGTTTGACTTTTCCTGGCCGTCGTCGGGCGAGTTACGCTTTGAGTTCTTGGCCATGTTTTGTTGGATTTTGAGACTTGATTCCTTTGGTTATAGTTTGGAGGACATTAAGGTTGAATTGTAGACCAATTTTGGCTTGGAAGGACTCGAGAACGCACGCGGGAGAGTCCGGGACCGAGCAAGGAAAGCAGAAAAACCTAGAATGCTGAAAAATACACTGATGCGGTCGCATCACTTAAGCCCTAAGCGACCGCAAGGGTCCTATTTGCAGAATGTCGGGATTTTTGGTCTTTTTATGTGCTGTCCGAAATTTGACCTCTCAAACCCATTTTTAAACCACACTTTGACCCAATTACTTAACCTAAACTAATCCTAACATCTATTAGGAGATTTAGGAGTTGATTAGTGGGGTAATTAGTGAGTTAATCCCCCATATAAAACCCCCCAATCTGCCGCATTCCTCTTCATAGTTCGGCCAGCAGAAAGGTTTCTTCCCTCTTCTCTCTTCTTGCAATTTCTGGGAGCACTCAAGGGGCTTGAGAGAGAGAGCTTGAAGAGGAGATTCGTGGGTCTTGAAGGGCTGAGCTTGGAGGCCATTAATGGAGTCTTCTTCTTCCCCATTTCATCTTCAAGGTTGAAGAAAGAGTTGAGGAGAAACATCATCTCTAGGGCACGAATTTGCTGCATTGTTAGGGCTAAGTTTTGGTAAGTTTCTACCTTTCTTCCCCTTCTTTTTAGGCTCCATTGACCCTAGGGAACCAACCATGTGTGCTATGTGGGTCAATGGAAGCCATTGTTAGGGTTTCTAGAAATGTATGAACCCTAGGATTTCAAGTTTATGTTAGAGCTTGATTGGCCTATGTGAGACCATGCCTATGTGAAATTCATGTTCTAAATTGCCTATTGAACTTGATTATGTTGATTTTTCATGAAGATTGATGTTGGTTTGGTTGAGATTCTTGGAGGGTGCCTTGCCCTAATTTTGTTTTAGCTTGCAAATGGATGATGTGAGCTTGATTAATATGTTTTATATGCTTAATAGAGTATACTAAACTTTGCTATATGAATTGATTATGTGTATTGAGCTTGAATGACAAAGATACTTGGAAGGGGATTTTCCCCAAATTGTATTTGGCTTGTTAAAGATGATGGTAAGCCTAATTAGCATGTTATACATGTTTAGTGGAGTTTATTGAACTTAGTTGTGTTGATTATCCATGAGTATTGAAATTGGTTTGGTTGAGATGCTTGGAGGGTGATTTGCCCTAATTTGGTTTTAGCTTGCAATCTAATGATGTTAGCTTGATTAATATGTTTTACAAGCTTAATAGAACATATTGAACCATGTGGTGAATTTTAATCATGAATTGAATGTTATGATTGGTATGATGACTTGGATGATATTATGCACAAGATGGCTAAATTATTCTAAGTTGCATTGTTAATTAGTTTGTTGGGTTTATATGAGTATATTGAACATTGGGATTGTGGTTTTGGGCGATAGTTATGAACATAGGGGGTTGATGAAGCCTAAGCTTCTAATCCTTGAATTTTCGGAAAACTTAGATTGAACTCAACGGAGTTAACCTTTGGGTTAGTATGAATCCTAGAACTATAATTTTAAGTCCTACGGAATTTTGGGTAGAATTCATGGAGGTCGAGCCTCCAAGAAGTTTTGAAGTGTGTGAAGCACACTTGACTTATGAGAGCTTATATGATTCTCGGTTATGATGTTTATGCTAGTTGTGGATGAATTGCATGACTAGTTTGATAGTAGAGTGTTTACCTACTTGTTTTGAGCATATGAGTATATATTACTTGTGCTTGGGTTTTAAGTCCAAATGGCGTCGGTGCCTGGTTGAGTCTTTGGTGGGACGATACATCGTCTTCACGAATTATGGGATTCGTGATCGCGATGTATCGCCGTGCCGGGTTTGCACACACCCCTCCATCGATGGCCACGGTGGGGAAGTAGTTTATCTTAGTTGTAGTAATACACATGACTTTGATAACTATGGAACTCGAGCGGAGACTGTCTCGGGGACGTCGATATCTACGAGAGGGATATCGAGGGCACATAAAGGTTTTGCACGTGTTTTTTGCGGGAGCGACACGCCGAGGAATTTGGGTAATGGTATCATATCCCTTATACATGAATTGTTTCACAAGTGCTTAAGTGAATAACGTGCTTGGTGAATTGGATATGATATGATGTTTGTTTTGGTTTCTTACATGTTATACTTAATAGATAACATATTGATTAATGTTGTAAGCATGTATGCTATCACATGAGTATTATTGGAATGTGGTTTTATGCCAAAGGTATTAATCATTATTGTTAAGTTTATATGCCTTGACATGAATAGTATGGGAAGGCTATGTTATAACAATAACATGAGTTACTGTTGTTAAGCTAATATGCTTTATCATGAATATTATTCGGATATGGCATTTTGTTAAAAGCATGAATTATTGTTGTTAAGTTTATATGCCTTTACATGTAACCCATCGGAAGGCTATGTCATATCAATAACAAGAATTATGATCGTTAAGCATATAATTGTCTTGACATGGATTTTAGTGAGATGTTATACTACAATGATAACATGTTTTATTAATGTTGAGCATGGATGCCATAACATGATTTTATATAAAGTTATTTCATGACGATAGCATGATGTAATTTATGATTGAGCATTATGCCATGATAGGAAGTTACGGTTAGTAACTTACTAAGTCTTTGTGACTTACTTTTATTTGTTGGTTGTTTTCCCTAGATCCGAGCCGAGCGTGCGGATCCAAGTAAATCAAGAAGATTGCGTTGATGAAGTATTATTTCTGGCAAGGTTGCTACTTAGATAGTTTATTTGTTTTTGGTGAGGTCGTTGGGAAAGATGAAGTTATGTAAACTTCATGTTGGGGTAGCAACCTAAATGTGAATTGTGTTATTTGTAATTATGTTGTTTAGCTTATTCTTTTGGTAGCCGACAAGTAGAAGTCGTGCTGGATGTTTATTTATGGTTATATCTCCATATGTTTTCTGGTTGTTAGTACTTATAAATGTTAGTACTCATGTTGTTGGTAGCCGACTGGTTTTGGTCGCGCTTGGTTAATTGGTGATTATGTTAGCATGTTAAATTGCTAGTTAAATATTATGTTTGTACTCCGGCATGTTTTTAGCCGTTGAGTTGTTAGACTAGAGTCTTAGACTTAGTGTAATGTTGGGTTCCGGCCGTAGCTTCGCCGATGACTTGGTTTATTTTATGCTCTATATTGAATTGCATAACAGGGAGTTTGTTCTACGTGCCCAATGTTGCGGCACGCGAGTCGAATTTTTGGACCGAGAGATTTACTATCTCTTTGGTTGTTTTAGTTTGAGCTTGTTAGCTCGGGCGCCACTGCTATGTTATATTTTGCTTCCGCGTATGTTTTGAGTTGTCGGTGTATCGCCGTTATGGCCCTACCCATTATTGGCTACTTGTTTGTTGTTATTTGCTTTCTGGCGGCACGACCTTGGGATCTCGTATTGGGATCCGGGTCGGGTCGTCACAAGTCCCAAGTCAATTATATAAGGGAAGCCCAAGTTGATTATTGTGAAATCAAGCTTAGTTCAATTTTGATTCATAATTCCACTTAATAGTAGAATCCAGGTTCACCACAATTCATTAAGCGTAGAACGATCGGCGAAGGCAAATACATTCAATATGCTCATAAGTCATATCATAGAAACACATAGAAGAATCAATTCTTGGCAAGGTAGGAAATCATACATTTAGTCATAATATAAAATATACACAGTATTCCACATTCACCTATGAAATTCAACAGAGTCACAACTTAACCATCAGTCCATTAAGTACTATCCAAGACTACTCCGTTAGTCTCGGATCATGAAGCCATTTACTAAACTCTTCCTAGAGTAGTAACTCATTCAATAACACAAAAGTCGATGGTAGTCAAAGACTTAAGCAACACTAGAGCGGTAGTAACCCGTAAGGTCAAACCATACCGGTGAGTTTTAGATAACAACATGGTCATCCTAGCGACTTATACGAGTAGACTCCATGTATAGAGTACTAAGAAAGCCCCAATCCAAATCTTCTCATAGAATAGTCCTCAAATTCATTATTCAACAAGTAGGTGTTTTTACTCATTAAAGAATCAAGTAGGAATTCGACAAGAGCGAATTCAACCTGTCAAGTAGATACATCATTCTACAACATGCTCTCAATTGTGCATTTGCTTCACACAATCACATAAACCACATAAGAATTCGATTGAGTCTTATAATCACTCATATCAAACATGCCCTTCAATCCATCCCAAAGTCACGTAAGCTAATATATTAGTCTAACGCACTACAAACGTCGTAGGGATTGAATGTGGAGTCGGTATTGTTCAATAACTCCCTAATCTCAACTCCTGAGTTTTACTAAAATTCAACCAAGTAGAGCATTGATACTATATGCATCACATTGCCCTTTCCTAAGTTCTCCTTTCATTTAGAACTCGATAACTAGGCCGTTCATGATCTTAAACTAGCCTTAAACACAATCCCGAGTTTCAAAGCCTAGAATCGGAGATTTAGTTAAACCTTGAATTGAAACATAATCTTTCACAAGAGTTGTTCCTAAGCTCATTATAAACAACATTCATGCTTTGCATAAAGTCAAAATCACAACTTCAATAAGAATTCATAAAATCCTACACATATATCAAAGGTTGAATTGGAGGATTTCTCTTCACAAAAAGTGTTCACAATCATTAATAGAACAACTATAATGAAGGGGTCATGTTATTTTATTGAACATGAAAATCTCAGGGATTTGTCAACGTACCTTAGTCCTAAGATTAATGGATGAATGGATGATCAAAGCAAGGATTGTTGTAGAGAAGATCAAGGGCTTCGATTTGGCGGTCTCGGATCGCCGATCGGACCACCGGAACTCCGGAAATGGTCTCTCAAGTTAGGGTGACCTCCATGGACGAAAATGGTGGATGAAGCTCTGATTCTCTGGTTCTTGTTGATCAACAATGGCTGGAAGGGCTGAAAGATGGCTTATATACTTGCCAACAAAACCCCAATCCATGTGAAGGTGATTAAATGGCTTCTCATTGGCTAAGGGATGCTAGCCTTTGATAAGGGATGATCCAAGGGCTCAAAAGGGTTTGACTAAAGTCAAAAATGGTGTTCTAGGCTGAAATGGTCGGACTTTGGACAAGGGGCAAGGGGCAAGGGGGTCTTCAACCAAAACAAGTCAAAAACCCAAAATCAAGAAAACAGACTGTCAATCTTGTAAAATCGACCATAAATAGCTCACACCTCAAAATGAGGTGATTATTGATTTTTATGAAACTAGACTCATTAAAATATATTTTAGAATTTTAAATTACTCAATTTGGACTTATATTCATCAAAATATGGCTACTACAACTTCAAGTACAGAAGCTGATTTCCTAAAAACATAATTCTGGCACAGCGGTAAGTCAAGACGTAAATGAGGTACTTATACACCTTGGAAAAATACCATATTTTACAGGGAGTATCCTAACATATGTAGGTAAAACATACTAAATTTTTAGAAAATTATCTTTAGTAGATTGGTACCAGAATTTTCCCGAAGTTCGCCCAAAAACAGGACTGAATCTGTGAAGTGATATGTTGGTCATCTTATTTCCAAATGCAACAAATCTATGAACATTGATTGTGCAAGCATGAGAAATACTAGTACACTTGGTCTAGAACTTAAATGAACTTCTCGCAAGTTGAAAGCACAAACAATACAAGCAACGAAGGCAAACACGAGAAACCCTAAGACTCAAACGAAGCAACAAAGCTTCTAAACTTTCAACCAAGCATACTATGTTCAAGATGAACATTATAAGTCATATATGCAAGGTACTAAGACTCCAATGAGACCCAGTTAAGTGCTAACATGCTAAGACGAACACTCAACGCATTAACAACAAAGCATGCAACACGAGAAAGTCAAATACACGAAGGTTCGGGGTCTTACATTTGGTCTTCTATGTCCAGGCGAACTCAGATCGGGGTGACTTGTTTTAGTATTTTTGCTTTCACTTGTTGGGAATTGTGGAAGGCGCGCTGTGCGGTTATTTTTGAGGATACTGTTATGAATGGGCAGAAAATTGTCTCTCGGGTTCTTGAGGGTATTCGCGAAGTCCTTCTTTCATTTACTCCGAAGTCCAAGAGCAATAGTGTTGCTTGTGTGGCCATGCAGCATTTTAATTTGGTGGTCAGGAAAGTTCCTACGCGGCGTGGGGAATGGGTTCGTTGGTTAGCTCCAGTTTCTGGTTACAAACTCAATACAGATGGGTCGTCTAAAGATGGCAGGTGCACAGGTGGAGGAGTTATTAGGGATGCGCAAGGGGTTTTTGTTTGCGCTTTCTCTAGTGACTATGGTCAAGGAACGAATATGAGGGCGGAAATTTTGGCTCTTAGAGAGGGTCTTCAGCTTTGTCATTCCTTGATGCTCATCACGGTTGTAGTGGAGTCAGACTCATTAATGGTAGTTAATGTTTTATCTAAAGGGTATCACGGGCCGTGGCGATATATATATTTTCTTCGTGATTGTCAGAATCTTCTGGGGGATTTTACCTTAAAGCATGTTTTCAGGGAGCAGAATATAGTTGCTGATCGTCTAGCTACTGAGGCGCATATTCATGAGAGGCAGATGGTTTTTTCAGATTACTTTTCTTTACCTTTAGCTGTTAAAAAGGTTTTAGCTTTTGATGCCTCTTTGTAGTTCTTTATATAGTTTTAGGAAATGAGTTTGTAGTTCATTTTCGTGTTTTCGAGGTAAGGCTCCTTTGTCCCCCTCCTGGTCGCCGTTGTCCCCTCTTGTTTGTTATTGGTTTTGTTTTTTATAAATTGATGAAGGTGCCGCCCTGCTTTCCTTAAAAAAAATATAAAAAAAAAATTACACTCCTCTATAAACCCACAAACTCAAGGAGACTCTTTCGAGTGACTCGACTATGCAGATAAATACAAAAGAAAATAAAAACTAAACTAAAATAAAACACAAATCTTTTTGGCTTCAACCTTAAGTTATAAAAGTATGGCATACAAAGTAGTCTCAGTTCGATGCTCACCACATATATGCAGGCTTAATCACATAAAACCAATTGATCTTTTCTTAAAACTGCTACTACTTCTCATTTCTCCGTGTGTGTGTGTGATCACCAGTCTTAGAGAATATCTTAACTAAAACAGTTTTATTAAGCTAAACACCATTCATATGAAAATCAAAGTTTAATAGAAAATCATGCATTATGAATTATGAGATCTGCCATCCAAACCCGGTCTATTACAGAAAGAAAGGTCCTAAGGATTTCAAAGACTTATACATCCATCCCATGCACTTCTATGTATGACATACTGTGGGTCCCAACGGGCACAATAATAAGCTAGAAGGGGGGGGGGTTGAATAGCTATTGTACACTTAAAAACTTTTAAGTAAGTTCTTTGAAAGGTACTTTCAATCTATTGAAAAGATTGAAGTAGCGGAAGACTTTCAAAGTAGCTGTTTCAGGTCTGCCGATGAGGACTACCGGTAGACCTTTGACAAGTTACTTAAGTTCTGCTGTATAAAGGATAAAGATAACTAAAGTAATAAATAGTTCAAACAAGAGACAAACAAGAAATAAATAACACAAGTAATTTGGGATGGTTCACACTATAAAGAGTGCTACGCCCACCACCAAGGCAAATAACCTTGGATTTAAATAGTGCACTATGTTTTCCACTAGATCTATTACAAAGAATATTCCTAATGGATCGTGTACAAAATATTGACTTGTGTTTGTCTAAGGAATTAAATATCGTGTAAACAAGATATTTAATTCGTGCAGAAGAATAGCTTAAGAATGAAAACAACAAGAAGTTAAAACAATAAGTGTTGATGAACAACTTCTTGTTGTTGACGAGGACTTCTAGATCTGTTAAGGATGTCTTGAATGCACTGAGAATTAAGACTGAGTCGTTGTAGATTTTCAGAGCAATTCAACAAGTGATCGATCGATGTATCTGTATATTTCTTCAGTCTTTAATGGTAGCATTTATAGCAGGTGCAATCTTGAGAACCGTTTGAGAAGACGAAGACTTTAACAGCTCTATTATGAATGCATTATATGCATGGGGCTGTCAGTCAAGAAATTCATCTTCACAGATATCTAGAGCAGGGAATGATTTCTGAGATCTTCTAAAAGTGGGGCAATCTGGGTGTCGATCGAGTTGTTACGAGCAGGTGACACGCTTTCCGTTTTCAGTTTAGACTGCGAAAAGTCTTCCTGCTTTTCGGAAAGCTGCTTTCGGCGGGATTGAGGTGTTAGGGAATGTCTCAATTTAAATTCAAACCGATAAGGATAAATTTAAATTGATTCATCCTGGAATGCTTGACTAGACACGTCATGATCTTGACCGAGTGTAGACAAGGTCTGCCGATTGTGAGCTGGAGCAGGTCTTCCGGTGAAGCTTTGAAGAGGTCTTCCGCTGAACCTGTGAAGACCTATAAAAGCTATACTTGGCAAAGTTCTATACACAGTTTCCACGCTAATCGATACGCAGCCCGATTAGCCACTGAAGTATAAAACTAGTGTAATGTATGAGCAGATATAAATTTAATACAAATAAGAATCAACACATACAATGCTCTCCTATCCCAATGACTTGTAATAGCTAAGATTATGCTAACACAATGAGCTTTAGGGCGAATAATAATGAACATGAAGTGTTTGATCAATTTCATATGACTCACTTGACAGTTAAAACAACACAAGCATTGGCAAGAAGATCATTAGGTCTTTATTTAGCTTGTAATGTAAGGCCAAGGCGATGGGGGATTTGATGGAAAGGGATTGGAATTCAAAGTGAGAGAGTAAGACTACCCTTTATCCCTCATACTTCCAAGCAAAAGGAAGTTTTCCCTATTTAGGCTAGGACCTGCAAAGACCACAAGTGGGGGGGGGTGCTTTTCGTTACTTTAATTTCACTTTTCTTCTTTCCCCCCCCCCAAACTTGTTTTGGGCAATAAATACTTCTAAAAATATCACATCATTCTTCTCAGCAATAATTTTTCTAACATATTTTCTTTTGAAAGCTATGCTTCCATTTGAATCTTTTTGCACTCTTCTTCTTCCGTTTCATTTTTCATCGATACATATATATATATTTTTTCGTCGAAGGAAAGAAGAAGTCTTCCGAAAAATGGCCCACTGAAAAGAATGGTCCTCAAAAATCAATTTCCCACCCACATCCTACTCTCTCCAAGGGTAGGCTAAAAGTGTATAGGCTTTTAGGGTTAAGTTAATGTGAGTTATAGAAACGATGTCGAATGGGGGTTTAAATAGTGTGCTTAGCACACTCCATTCTTTTTCATTAGGCTCAAAGGGGACACTAGGGATATTTTTAGTATAGGTCAGGGAATATTTAGGCTCTAACGATCCAAAGATGGCCTAAGTCATTTCTTAATGCCAAATGCTCATGTAGTCTTTAAAGCAAGTAAAACACACAAAATATCATATCAACTATGGGAATTGGGGGTTGAATGTTTGGCATCACTGGATTTCACATAAGCATTCGCTAAGACAGATGGTAGGGACAATTGAGACTAACATGCAGACACGGTTCGAAAGTGTGCTTGAGATATATAAATGAGAAAAATCCAAGGGATCTAACTATCATGCAATTGACCCTAAGTCACAATTTGATGTAACAATTATGTTTGAATGGCTATGCATCATATTCTTGTGCACATCTAGTTGTAATGAAGTAGGTGCTATGAACTTTATAAAACTATTCTAATCAATCCATAATTATGACTGGTGTGGGTGCATGAAGAATTTGGAGAAAAGTAAAAGTTTCGCAAAATCAAGTAAATTCCAGAGGGATCTACGGACTAGCTATGCGGTTCATTGCATTAACTCCTCATTGACTACGGCTAGCATTACCACACCTAAACTCGAGGATGAAAATTTTGAAATATTTTATTTTTTTGATTTTGATTTTGAATTTTTTTTAAAAAGAAAATTGGAGATGTTGATGACACAATTGATGATGGGTTCCCACAAGAGGAATCCACGAGCAACTAATGTGAGTGTATTCTGGTCAAGGCAACACATCGGAAAATAAGAAAAAATTAAAAACAGGAAAAGCGGGTGAAGAATTAAATGGTCATCGAGAAAAGAAAATTTTCTTCACCCTAAAAACGTAGCCCAACTCTATTCCTCCTTAGGCCAGGACCTGCTAAGACTCTGGGCTTAGAATACCCCCCCAAACTTAATTTCTATTTTGTTCTCAAAATTGAGGAACATATGAGGGGATTGATGGGGAAGGACAAATATCAAAAGGAAATAGCAGGCCCACCTAACGAAAGAGGATGGAACTTGGGCCTCAACTCACGGTGAGTCGGGCGAAAATAACGAATGAGGACGAAACTCGGGGATCGTGCCAGGAGGAAACCCATAATAATTTGAGACATTTTGTCCCACGGTGTTAAACCACCCAAATAGCCGCTCTTGGTCGGCACGAATTTGTGCCAACTGTTGAGTTGCCATTTGGGCTTCAAGGGAAACCTCTTCTAGGTTCCTCTCCATTGGAGACTCCTCTCACAGTGGGTCCTCAAACAAAATGGCCTCCTCTTCGGTTCCTCTCCAAGCCTTTCCGCCATCTCACCCGGCCTTAAGCTTCGCCCCCGTGTTTGGGCCATCTCACGCCCTGCCCTCCTACACAACTCAGTGATCAAATGCAGGAACGCGAACCCCGCATTCGTGGCACCTCTAATAAGGGCCTTGATTTGGCCGTTGATTAGACGGCCAACATCAACAGACCCACCGGTCATGATGGTGTAAGTCAGGACAGCCCTCTCCCAAGTCACCGTATGTTGGTGACTAGATGGCATGAGACGCCCACAAATAAATTTGAACACGGGCTTGGCCGTGTTCAGAAAGAAGGACTCCTCCATGGTGCGTGGACCGAAGGTTGGATTACGGTTGTAGGTCCACTCAACACCAGGGAGGGCGATGGTCGCATTGACCACCTCGATAAGGACAGGGGTATGGAGGTGTGTGCTAAAATGATTGGTACCATCCGCAAAGTTGGATGTGCCGAAATAGTTGTTAATGTTTTGGGATGAAAAGTCTACAATAACGTCCCTAACATTAACAGCGTCTAAAACACCCCCATCTATGCCAATGCGGCCATTGGCATAGAACTCACGAACAATAGGCACAACTGCCTTGTCCGGAGAGTCGGTCAATAACCCCCACCTACGGGCCGTAAAGTTGGGACGAAGGCCAAATTCTTCAGCCTTAAGTCCCCTCTCCGAAACCAAGGACTTGGAGAGTTTGGCCGCATATTTTTCAGAGGCCTCATAGGAAATAAATCGGGTGTGGTCATAATTTGGTTCCTCCTCCTGAACAGGGCGGGAGGAAGAAGCACCAGTATTTCTACGCTTTCTAAACATTTTGTTGAGCAAAATTAAAAACTAATATATGTTGCTTGCATCCTAGCCATTCGTTGCTTGCATTCATGCATTCATATTGCTTGTGAGCATGTTTACTTAGTCTATATATGGTTTAGAATCACTTATAGGTCATTCATGATGCTCTTAACATATTTAGAATCGTGTTTGCATGCTTGTTAAATTGCCGGTTGAATTGCTTGTTTAGTTCTCCTTCTTTCCCTCCTTCGTTCGGATTGTTCAGGTGTTGTTTGAGGGTGCTTGAGATGAGTTTTAGACTCATTTTTGTTGGGGTTTGAAACCCCATTGATTTGGCTAAGTGTTTGGGGGTCTTTAAGGTTGCATTTTGATCCATTTTGGGTGCTTAGCAAGGTGGAATGGCCTTGCCCTCGCAAGATAACCGTAAAATTGGTTGTGAATGGCCTTGCCCCATGCCTTGGGGAGAAAATTGAAAGTTGTGAATCCACGCATGCGACCGCAACCCGACCGATTCCGGTTTTGCCTATTTGCCATTTTCTTTGCTTTGTGATTTTTACACCTAAAACCCTATCCAAAACCCTTTCTAAACCCTACTTAAACCTCCCTAACCCTTATTACTTGCGTCCTAACATTAGTAACATGTTTTAAGAGGGGATTAAAGAGTGCTTTAGTGATCAACCAAGCCACATAAATCAGATTTTAAGAGACCACAACATGTTGACACTTGTCCCACTAACATTTTGACCATTCTTAAGCCACAAATCTGACGTTGAGACCTCATTTCTCTCCCTCACTCTCCAAAAACGGGATTCATCTCCCTCAAGCTTCTCCCATGGCTTCTTGAAGCTTTCTTCTTGGTCCTCCATGATCCTTCCTCCCATTGCTCAAGCCACCACCATAGAAGTGAAGAGCTTGAAGAGTAGATCATTTCCTACCGAATAGATTTCTTCTTTGCTTTCTTGGGTGTAGAATACATGTAAGTTACTTCTCTTCTTCTTTGTTTTAGTTCTCATTGACCCTAAGGAAACAAAGCTTATGATGTATGAGGTCAATGAGGACACATATATGCTTCTTATGCCTTCATCTTGTGTTTTGGAAATATGAGCTTGTTAGAAGCATGTATAGGATAATTTTATGCCTAGTAAAGATTGTAATACTCTTTCATCTTATTTATTTAAGATTATGAACATGTTAGAAATACTTATTTTATGTGTTGCTTGAAGAAGTGCTACATGAGAATGCCCTAATTTAAGCCTACATGATATGTTGGTATGTTGTTTTGTGTTCTATCCTCTAAATTGGACTCTATGATGAATATGAAATACATTGCAATGCCTTGGTGAATTTATAACCTAGTTGAACTTAGTAATGGCCTAGGTTGGGTTATGAAGCACATAGCTTCAATTTCTCCAAAATTGGGAATTTATAGTAAAGACACAACGGAGTCGACTCTAGGGAAGATTTGAACATGTTGAACACTAATTTCAATCCCTACGAATTTTGGACACCGTTTGATTGGGTTTACTCAAATAAAAGTTTAGCCTAATTGTTACAAACAAGTTGTTATGAATGATTGGTTTTGAGCAATTAATTGCCTTGACATGATTTATGGTAGAGATTAATAACCTACTTGGTCGGATGAGTTGGCTCTTGTCGAATTCGATCCTTAATTGTTTTATGATGAGTAAATATCTACTTGAGCATCACATTGAGTCCAGCTGGCATTATTTGGTTTGTTTATTACGTCAGGGTGGGACGATGCATCGCCTTCACGAATTGTGAGATTCGTGCTTGCTATGGATCGCCACACCTGGGACCTCACACACGCCTCCACTGTGGGCCGAAGTGGGGAAGTAGCCCCTTTGCCGTATCAATGCGTGCGCCATTGGCTTGCTAATTAAATCGAGTAGGTTCTCGGTATGAGTCGATGAATTCACAAAACATCGATGGCACGAATCAGTTAACACAGTTTATTGCAGGAGCTACGAAGCGGCCGTGCCTATATCATATCCTACTTGAATGATTTATTTTCCCGCACTTACGTGAATAATGTGCTAAGTGCTATATGATGCTCATGAACCATAATTGTGATAAATGCCATGCTATGACATGAACATGCATTTTTAGTAACTTACTAAGTCTTTATGACTTACCCTATTTGTTTGTTTTGTTTTCCTTAGATCCGAGCCAAGGAGACGGTTTTCGCTAGATTCGTTGTACACGCGTTTGGTTTCTTGTAAGCTCAAGGTTGCTCTTTTGGAACTTTTGGTAGTTAGACTTTTATTTTGGCAAGGACGATGGGAAGCAAGTCACTTAGACTTGTCTTGGGATTTTGTTGTTGTAGTATAACTTAATTACTAGATACTTATAATCTTTTGTATGCCGGCTTATATGTCGAGTTTGTTTATATGTTATTGGTCCACTACAGTTCCTTCCGCTTAACACTCTTTTATGATATTAATGTTGTTATTGTCTCCGGCATGTTGTGGCCGTTGAGGTTTTTATATGCATGTGTTATAAGTGTAGGAGTAGTTGTTGGGTTCAGGGTAACGCCGATGACTTGTTTATTTTAAGTTATTTTCGGCCAAGTGTAGCCGAGTTGTTGTTATTTGTATGCGATGTTGCACCACATGAATTTTATAATCCTACTTGCGCATGCTTATTTGTTTATATTTGGGTGGTCCGACTTGGGGTTTCGCATTGGAATCCGGGTCGGGGTGCCACAGTTGGTATCAGAGCTATATATTAGCTGTCGGCCAGGATAGGTTCCATGGCCTAGGTGGGTTGGTTAATGGTGTGTTGATTCTAACGTCGAGTGAATTCTCGTAGGGGTTCGATGGAGAATCCTAGGGATGGCAATGGTCGTGGTAGAGGTAGACCCAGAGGTCGGCAGGCTGAGGGCTCTGCAAGCCATGCAGGTCCGGATATGGCGAGTTACACCGTAGATTGATGGATTTTTCGGGGCCGGGGGAGGTCAAGGCGGGGCACCACCACCACCTCGACAGAGGAAGTTGTACCACCACCGAGACCGAGCAACGACACCACTCTTTTAGAGAGATTTCTTAAGCTGAAACCTAGTACATTTCTTGGGGAGCCGAAACCTAGGGAGGCTGAGTTATGGATGGAGGAGATGATCAAGCTACTATCTATGTTGGGATGTACCGATGAGGAGAGAGTCATGTTAGCGACATTAAAGTTTAAGGGAGCCGCCGAGCATTGGTGGAATGTGTTGAAGGAAAGTTAGGAGATGCAACAAGTTCCTATCACTTGGGCTAATTTTCAAAGGGAGTTTAAAAATGAGTATGTGCCGGATGTGGTTCGCAACAAGAGGAGAAAAAGAATTTTATGATCTTGAGCAGGTAGCAGAGTAGCGGAGTATTCCGCAAAGTTCACCGAGTTGAGCCGTTATTGCACGTATTTGATTCCTACTGAAGCACGGAGGACACATAAGTTTGTTAAGGGGTTGAGGAACGAATTTAGGAAGCAAATTCTAGCACTTAAGCTTACTGACTATCGGAGCGCAGTTGATCGAGCTTATGAGGTGGAGCCGGATATTGAGGAGCACCGAAGCAAGAATAATTCTAGTAATGCACGACAGTCTACTCAGAACACTAATCAAGGTAATAATTCAGGTTACAGGAGGGGATACCAAGGCAACAGAGATAGGAGAGGTTGAGGCCAAAGTAGGCCACAGTCAGGGAAGCAGGGCAACAACACTTCTTCTACTCAGGGGCAGCAAGGATCGCGTAATGAGACCATGATTTATTCGTTCTGTCAGAAGCCTGGACACACAGTTGATAGGTGTTGGGGAAAGACTGGGAAGTGTTTCTATTGTGGTGATGGGACTCACTTGAGGAAAGATTGTCCAAAGCTTAAGGCTGTCATCGGGTAGCGGTCGGCCAGCCTGGGGGCTAAGAGAGATGGGGATGGTAAACCTAAGGTGCAAGTGGTCGTGTGTTTGCGCTTGATCGGCGAGGTTCGAGGTCTACGGTAGTGATAGGAGGTACTCTTTCTATATTTGATCATAAGGCTCGAGTTCTCATAGATCCAGGGTCTTCACATTCTTATGTTGCTTCGCACTTTGTTGAGAATATATGTGTGCTGCCTCAACCTTTGCCATATTTGCTTGAAGTGTCTACCCCGCTCGGGGAATATATGCTCGCATCTGAAGTGTTTAAATCTTGTGATGTATTGGTGGGTGACCACACTTTGCATGCGGACTTGGTAGTTCTACCTATACGTGATTTTAATGTGATTCTCGGTATGGACTGGTTATGTGCTTATCATGCTTTAGTTGACTGCCATAAAAAGCGGGTTACTTTTTCTATGCCGGGTGTGCCTGAATTTATATTTGTGGGTGATCATGCATCGAGTGGCTTGCATTTCATTTCTGCTCTAAGGGCTAGAAAATTATTGTCACAAGGGTGTACGGGTTATCTTGCATGCGTTGTTGATAAGAAGAAGTCTTCACCGAAATTAGAAGAGGTTTCGGTAGTATGTGAGTTTCCCGATGTATTTTCGACCGACCATGCTATGCCACCCGATAGAGAGATATAATTTTGTATTGAGCTTATTCCGGGGATTTCACCAATTTCTAAGGCACCATATAGGATGGCACCCGCGGAGCTTAAGGAGTTGAAAATTCAGTTGCAAGAACTTTTAGAGATTGGCTTTATTAAACCGAGTGTGTCACCTTGGGGCGCACCGGTCTTATTTGTGAGGAAGAAAGATGGAAGTTTGCGGTTATGCATAGATTATCGGGAATTGAATAAGGTGACCATTAAGAATAAATATCCACTACCCCACATTGATGATCTTTTTGACCAATTGCAAGGGTCAATTGTGTATTCTAAGCTTGATTTGAGATGAAGTTACTACCAATTGAAGGTTAGAGAGGAAGACATTCTAAAGACGACTTTTCGCACTAGATACGGGCACTTTGAGTTTGTAGTGATGCCGTTTGGGTTGACAAATGCACCAGCAGTGTTTCTGGATTTGATGAATCGTGTCTTTCATAGCTATCTTGATTGTTTCGTGGTAGTCTTTATTGATGATATCCTAGTGTATTCGAAATCTCGGGAGGAGCATGAGAAACACTTGAGGACTGTCTTGTCTATTCTTCGGGAGAAACAACTTTATGCGAAGTTTAGTAAATGTGCCTTTTGGCTTGAGGAAGTATCATTTTGGGGGCATATAGTTTCTAGCGCCGGGATAGCCGTTGATCCATCTAAGGTTGAAGCGGTGATGAATTGGAAGAGACCTAGTTCAGTTACCAAGGTTCGGAGTTTCTTGGGTCTAGCGGGTTATTACCGAAGATTTATTGAGGGATTTTCTCGGATTGTGACTCCTATGACTAGATTGACACAAAAGAATACACCATTTGTTTGGAGTGAGAAATGCAAGGCTAGTTTCCAAGAGCTTAAGAAGCGGTTGACGGCACCTATTTTGGCCTTGCCTAATGGAGGAGATAATTTTGTGATTTATAGTGACGCTTCTAAGGAAGGTTTGGGGTGTGTGCTGATGCAAAACGGAAGAGTTATAGCCTATGCGTCGAGGAAGTTGTCTACTCATGAGCAGAATTACCCGACACACGATTTAGAGTTGGCAGCGATTATTTTTGCGTTGCATAAATGGAAACACTACTTGTATGGGGCTAAGTTTGAGATTTTCACCGACCATAAAAGCTTGAAGTATTTGTTTTCTCAAAAAGAGTTGAACATGAGGCAAAGAAGATGGATCGAGAAATTAAAAGATCATGATTGTACTATTTTGTATCATCCGGGGAAGGCAAATGTAGTAGCGGATGCCTTGAGTAGGAAAGTTCACATGTCTTGTATGATGGTTAGAGAATGGAAAATGTTGGAAGACTTGCGAGATTGGGGTCCTAGTGTTTATGATAGGGGCGTGATTTTTGCAAATGTTCGTGCTACGCCAGTTTTATTTGGGAAGATTAAAGAAGCGCAAGGGAATGATCCGGAGTTGAAGAAAATTATTGATGGGTTGGCTAAGAATGTATCACCTGATTTTGTGATTAATAGTGGGGGTACTTTGACATTTCGAGGTAGAATTTGTGTCCCTGCTAATAATGAATTGAAGAGGCTAGTTCTTGATGAGGCTCATAAAACGAGATACACCATTCACCCGGGGAGCACGAAGATGTATTTGGATTTGAAACGACAGTTTTGGTGGAAAGGCATGAAGAGGGAAATTGCAGAGTATATATCGAGATGCTTGACTTGTCAACAGGTTAAATCTGAACATCAAAGGCCTGCGGGATTTCTACAGCCACTTGAGATTCCTGAATGGAAATGGGAGTTTATTACTATGGATTTTGGGTTATAATTGACAGATTGACTAAGTCTGCACACTTTATCCCGATTGCGATCACTTATTCATTGACTCAGTTGGCAGCCTTGTACATTCAGGAGATCGTGAGACTTCATGGCATACCTGTGAGTATTGTGTCCGATAGAGATCCGAGGTTTACATCCAGATTTTGGCAATCGTTGTAAGAAGCTTTAGGGACCAGATTAGACTTTAGTACTGACTTTTCATCCTCATAAGCGGATGGTCGATCAGCGGTTGATTCAGATTTTGGAGGATATGCTTCGAGGCTTGTGCCGTGGATTTTAAAGGAAGTTGGGATTCTCATTTACCGTTGGCGGAGTTTGCGTATAACAATAGCTACCAAAAGAGCATAAAGATGGCGCCATATGAAGCATTGTATGGGCGTAAGTGTAGATCACCAATTTGTTGGGACGAAGTTGGAGAGGCAAAACTTTGGGGTTTCGAGTTAGTGCAAACAATCGGTTGAGAGCGTGAAGATAATTCGAGATAGATTGCGCACCGCTCAAAGTCGAAAAAAGAGCTACACGGATAATCATAGAAGGGATCTTGAGTTTCAAGTGGGAGACTACGTGTTCTTGAAGGTGACACCAAGGAGAGGTACGAAGAGATTCGGCAAGAAAGGGAAGCTTACACTGAGGTACATTGGCTCGTTCGAGATTCTTGAGAGAGTTGGATCCTTAGCGTATCGGATTGCATTGCCACCTTCACTCTCGGAGACTCATAACGTCTTTCATGTTTCTATGTTGCGGAAGTATATGAGGGATGAATCACATGTGCTTGAGTATGAGGATATAACATTTGAGCCGGATATGTCCTATGTTGAGAAGCCCGTGAAGATTTTGGATACTAAAGAGCAAGTGCTACGAACCAAGAGGATTCCCTTAGTCAAAGTTCTTTGGAAGAATCATAACATTGAGGAAGCGACTTGGGAAACGGAAGCGGAGATGCGCGACAAGTATCCACATTTGTTTGAGGGACTTGGTAAGAATTTAGGGACTAAATTCCTTAAGGAGGGGAGAATGTGGCACCCTAGCCATTCGTTGCTTGCATTCATGCATTCATATTGATCGTGAGCATGTTTACTTAGTCTATATATGTTTTAGAATCACTTATAGGTCATTGATGATGCTCTTAACATGTTTAGAATCGTGTTTGCATGCTTATTAAATCGCCGGTTGAATTGCTTGTTTAGTTCTCCTTCTTTCCCTCCTTCGTTCGGATTGTTCGGGTGTTGTTTGAGGTTGCTTGTGATGAGTTTTAGGCTCATTTTTGTTGGGGTTTGAAACCCCATTGATTTGGCTAAGTGTTTGGGGGTCTTTAAGGTTGTATTTTGATCCATTTTGGGTCTGCCGGGCTTGCCCTCGCAAGGTGGAATGGCCTTGCCCCCGCAAGATAACCAGAAAATTGCAAGTTGTGAATCTTGAGAGCATGTGGTCGCATGCCTTGGGGACCATGCGACCGCAAGGTCCCCCGATTCTGGTTTTGCCTGTTTTGCTGCTTTGTGATTTTTACACCTAAACCCCTATCCAAAACCCTTTCTAAACCCCACCTAAACCTCCCTAACCCTCATTACTTGTGTCCTAACATTAGTAACATGTTTTAAGAGGGGATTAAAGAGTGCTTTAGTGATCAATCAAGCCACAAAAATCAGATTTTAAGAGACCACAACATGTTGACACTTGTCCCACTAACATTTTGACCATTCTTAAGCCACAAATCTGATGTTGAGACCTCATTTCTCTCCCTCACTCTCCAAAAACGGGATTCATCTCCCTCAAGCTTCTCTCATGACTTCTTGAAGTTTTCTTCTTGGTCCTCCAGGATCCTTCCTCCCATTGCTCAAGCCACCACCATAGAAGTGAAGAGCTTGAAGAGTAGATCATTTCCTACCGAATAGATTTCTTCTTTGCTTTCTTGGGTGTAGAATACATGTAAGTTACTTCTCTTCTTCTTTGTTTTAGTTCTCATTGACCCTAAGGAAACAAAGCTTATGATGTATGAGGTCAATGAGGACACATATATGCTTCTTATGCCTTCATCTTGTGTTTTGGAAGTATGAGCTTGTTAGAAGCATGTATAGGATGATTTTATGCCTAGTAAAAATTGTAATACTCTTTCATCTTATTTATTTAAGATTATGAACATGTTAGAAATACTTATTTTATGTGTTGCTTGAAGAAGTGCTACATGAGAATGCCCTAATTTAAACCTACATGATATGTTGGTATGTTGTTATGTGTTCTATCCTCTAAATTGGACTCTATGATGAATATGAAATACATTGCAATGCCTTGGTGAATTTATAACCTAGTTGAACTTAGTAATGGCCTAGGTTGGGTTATGAAGCACATAGCTTCAATTTCTCCAAAATTGGGAATTTATAGTAAAGACTCAACGGAGTCGACTCTAGGGAAGATTTGAACATGTTGAACACTAATTTCAATCCCTACGAAGTTTGGACACCGTTTGATTGGGTTTACTCAAATAAAAGTTTAGCCTAATTGTTACAAACAAGTTGTTATGAATGATTTGTTTTGAGCAATTAATTGCCTTGACATGATTTTTGGTAGAGATTAATAACCTACTTGGTCGGATGAGTTCGCTCTTGTCGAATTCGATCCTTAATTGTTTTATGATGAGTAAATATCTACTTATGCATCACATTGAGTCCAGCTGACATTATTTGGTTTGTTTATTACGTCAGGGTGGGACGATGCATCGCCTTCACGAATTGTGAGATTCGTGCTCGCTATTGATCGCCGCACCTGGGACCTCACACACGCCTCCACTGTGAGCCGCAGTGGGGAAGTAGCCCCTTTGCCGTATCAATACGTGCGCCATTGGCTTGCTAATTAAATCAAGTAGGATCTCGGTATTAGTCGATGAATTCACAAAACATCGATGGCACGAATTAGTTAACACAGTTTATTGCAGGAGCTACGAAGCGGCCGTGCCTATATCATATCCTACTTGAATGATTTATTTTCCCGCACTTACGTGAATAATTTGCTAAGTGCTATATAATGCTCATGAACCATAATTGTGATAAATGTCATGCTATGACATGAACATGCATTTTTAGTAACTTACTAAGTCTTTATGACTTACCCTATTTGTTTGTTTTGTTTTCCTTAGATCCGAGCCAAGGAGACGATTTTCGCTAGATTCGCCGTACACGCGTTTGGTTTCTTTTGAGCTCAAGGTTGCTCTTTTGGGACTTTTGGTAGTTAGACGCCTCCACTGTGGGCCGCAGTGGGGAAGTAGCCCCTTTGCCGTATCAATACGTGCGCCATTGGCTTGCTCATTAAATCGAGTAGGTTCTCGGTATGAGTCGATGAATTCACAAAACATCGATGGCACGAATCAGTTAACACAGTTTATTGCAGGAGCTACGAAGCGGTCGTGCCTATATCATATCCTACTTGAATGATTTATTTTCCCGCACTTACGTGAATAATGTGCTAAGTGCTATATGATGCTCATGAACCATAATTGTGATAAATGCCATGCTATGACATGAACATGCATTTTTAGTAACTTACTAAGTCTTTATGACTTACCCTATTTGTTTGTTTTGTTTTCCTTAGATCCGAGCCAATGAGACGATTTTCGCTAGATTCGCCGTACACGCGTTTGGTTTCTTGTGAGCTCAAGGTTGCTCTTTTGGGACTTTTGGTAGTTAGACTTTTATTTTGGCAAGGACGATGGGAAGCAAGTCACTTAGACTTGTCTTGGGATTTTGTTGTTGTAGTATAACTTAATTACTAGATACTTATAATCTTTTGTATGCCGGCTTATATGTCGAGCTTGTTTATATGTTATTGGTCCACTACAGTTCCTTCCGCTTAACACTCTTTTATGATATTAATGTTGCTGTTGTCTCTGGCATGTTTTGGCCGTTGAGGTTTTTATATGCATGTGTTATAATTGTAGGAGTAGTTGTTGGGTTCCGGCTGTAACGTCGTCGATGACTTGTTTATTTTAAGTTATTTTCCGGCCAAGTGTAGCCGAGTTGTTATTTGTATGCGATGTTGCGCCACATGAATTTTATAATCCTACTTGCGCATGCTTACTTGTTTATATTTGGGCGGTCCGACTTGGGGTTTCGCATTGGAATCCGGGTCGGGGTGCCACATTTCTCCCCCAAACTTGAACTTTGGCATATTTAATTAAAAATTAAATGTCCAAAAATACATTTAACGGAGAATAGCATATTTAGACTAATTACAAAAGCAATAAAATTCATAATAGTGGGTTGCCTCCCACTTAGCGCCTTTGTTTAACGTCTTTGGCTCGACCAAACTGCAAACCTAATCCTTGGGTGGTTCATTGTCAGCCAAACGAATTAATTCAATTGTTCATTCAACTGACATCGGTTCAAGGTATGGCTTGAGTCGGTGTCCATTTACTTTAAAAATTTCATTATTCTTTGGATTTTGAATATCAACAGCTCCATGGGGATAAATTCGTACAATTATAAAGGGACCAGACCATTTAGATTTTAACTTTCCTGGGAATAGCCTAAGTCTAGAATTGAAAAGTAACACTTTCAACCCTGGTCGAAACATCTTGTTGGCTAATCCCATATCATGATATTTCTTGGTCTTTTCTTTATATGTTTTAGCATTCTCATACGAATTCAACTTATGTTCTTCTAATTCATTCAATTGAAACAATCTTTCCTCACCAGCCAGAGTTAAATCTAAGTTCAATTCTTTAACAGCCCAATAGGCCTTATGCTCAATTTCAACTGGTAAATGGCATGCTTTGCCATATACCATTCTGTATGGACTCATTCCTATTGGGGTTTTAAAAGCAGTTCGGTATGCCCATAAAGCATCCTTAAGTTTAGATTCCCAATCTTTACGATTAGGCCTAACGGTCTTTTCTAATACTGCTTTACTTTGTCTATTACTTACCTCTACTTGACCGGATGTTTGAGGATGATAAGGTGTAGCTAACTTGTGAGTTACACCATGTTTCTTAAGGACATTATTCAATAACGTATTGGTGAAGTGAGTCCCTTGGTCACATATTATGGCCTTAGGTACTCCATATCTAGCAAACAAATCTTCTACAAATTTAACCACTGTTTTTCCATCGTTTGTCTTGGTTGCTACTGCTTCAATCCACTTAGATACATAATCAACTGCTACCAAAATATACTCACAATTATTTGACACTAGAAAAGGACCCATGAAATCAATACCCCAAACATCAAAGATTTCAACAACCAAATTAATATGCAAGGGTATTTCGTTTTTTTTTCCTATTCCACCAGTTCTTTGACACTTATCACATGTTCTATAAAACAGTTCACAATCTCTAAAAACAGTGGGCCAATATAAACCCGATTGTAAAATTTTTCTAGCAGTTTTGTTTCCACTAAAATGACCTCCACAAGAGTATCCATGGCAGAATTCCATGATACCTTGTTGATCTTTTTCTGGAATACATCTCCTTATTAAAGAATCTGAGCATATTTTATATAAATGAGGTGCTTCCCAAAAATAATTTTTCGTTTTTGCCAAAAATTTCTTCTTTTCATAATGATCAAAATCATGATTTATGATGTCAGACACATAATAATTAACAAAATCAGCATACCACGGGTCTGAATCTTTAATTGCTAACAGTTGCTCATCAATAAAATCTTCATTTATGGGAATTGGATCATCAAGAAATTGACGTTCAAGCAAGGGTGAAAATTCCAATCTAGACAAATGGTCGGCTACGACATTCTCGGTTCCCTTTTTATCTTTGATTGTGATGTCAAATTCTTGTAATAATAGCATTCACCTAATTAGTCTAAGCTTAGCATCTTTCTTACTTAATAAATATTTTAATGCAGAATGATCAGAAAATATTATCACTTTTGATCCTAACAGATATGATCTGAATTTTTCTAAAGCATACACTACTGCTAAAAACTCTTTTTCTGTTGTTGTGTAATTTAATTGTGCATCATTTAGAGTTCTACTAGCATAGTCGATCACATGAGGCTTTCTATCTACCCTTTGTCCTAACACGACTCCAATTGCATAATCTGATGCATCACACATGATTTCAAAAGGAAGAGACCAATCAGGGCCGGATAAAATAGGGGCAGTAGTTAATTTTTTTTTTAATAAATTAAATGCATCCAAACATTCTTTATCAAAAACAAATTCTGTATCTTTTGCTAACAAGTTACATAGAGGCTTACAGATTTTGGAAAAATCTTTTATGAATCTTCTATAAAAACCAGCATGCCCTAGAAAACTTCTAACACCTTTAACAGAAGTTGGAGGGGCTAGTTGTGAAATAACTTCAATTTTTGCTTTATCAACTTCAATGCCTTTATTTGAAACAACATGCCCTAAGACAATTCCATGTTTGACCATGAAGTGACTTTTCTCCCAACTTAAAGTTAAATTTGTTTCACAGCATCTTTTCAAAACTGAAGTAAGATTTTCTAAACAGTGATCAAAAGAATTTCCAAAAACTGAAAAATCGTCCATGAAAACTTCAACACATCTTTCAACTAAATATGAGAATATAGAAATCATGCATCTTTGAAAGGTGCCTGGCGCATTACATAACCCAAAAGGCATTCTCCTAAAAGCAAAAGTACCAAAAGGACATGTAAAAGTTGTTTTCTCTTGGTCTTCGGGTGCAACAAGGATCTGATTGTAACCAGAAAAACCATCAAGAAAGCAATAATATTCATGACCGGCTAGTCTTTCAAGGATTTGATCAATAAATGGCAAAGGAAAGTGGTCTTTCCTAGTTGCCGCATTTAGTTTTCGCAAATCAATGCACATTTTATAACCAGTTATTGTTCTTGTAGGGACTAATTCATCTTTTTCATTTTTAACAACTGTAATACCTGACTTTTTAGGAACTACTTGAACAGGACTAACCCATTTACTATCTGATATAGGGTAAATTATACCCGCATCAAGGAACTTAAGAACTTCTTTTCTTACGGCTTCTTCCATATGTGGGTTAAGTCTTCTTTGCCTTTCTCTTGAAGGTTTACTACCTTCTTCTAGGTGTATTTTATGCATGCACATAGACGGATTAATACCTTTTAAATCAGCTAGGGACCATCCTATAGCTTCTCTATGTGTCCATAAAACTTTCAACAAACTAGCTTCTTGCTCTTCGGTTAAATCTGCTGCTATAATAACAGGCAAAGTTTTACCTTCCCCTAAAAATGCATATTTTAAATGGGGTGGTAATGGTTTTAATTCTTCAACTGAAGGAGATTTAATAGATGGCATGAATTCAGAATTTTCTGCTTTGATAGTTTCTTCTATTTTAGCCTCCTCATTCTTTTCTTCTTTAACATCTTCTATCTTTATTTCTTCAAAAAGAGATTTCAAAATCTCTACTTCATCTTCCTTAATTTCATTACTTTCTTCTTCTACTTTGTCAGATTTATCAGAACTATTTTCTGATTCTTTCTCTATATCTTTCTTTTTAAGGGCTTCTAATTTCTCTCTTTCTTGTCTTTCTTCCTCTTCTATTTCTCTTTCTATCTCATCAATGTCAATTTTTATGGGAGGGATAGGACTATCATCATAAACTATAAATGTATCTTTCTCATAATCTTCGTCTTTATTGTCTTCTTCAAAAGTTTCAGTTGATAATTTTTCGATTTCGTCTATGGAAAAACATGCATTTATGTCACTAGGTCTATTCATAGCATCAAAAACAAATATTTCAACAGTTTCACCTAGGACTGACATAGTGAGTTTACCGTTTTTCACATTTATCATTGTGTTGGCAGTAGCCATAAATGGTCTGCCTAACAATATAAAAACTTCATTATTAGTGCAAATCTTCCTTTCCATCTCTAGAACCACAAAGTCGACTGGAATGATTAGTTTATCAACCTGAACTAAGATGTCTTCCACTATACCCAAGGGATATTTAAGCTGAACGCGATCGCTAATTGTAATTGCATATTAGTGGGTTTTAGTTCTCCTAACCCTAACTGTTTATAGACCGCAAAAGGCATCAAATTAATACTTGCTCCTAGATCTAGCATTGCTTTCATCTTTTTAGAGCTTCCCAAAGAAACTTGGATATTAAAACTACCAGGATTTCAACTTGGGGGGTAATTCGGGTTGTAAAACATAACTTACATTTTCAGAAACAATAATTTTTTCATTGTTTTCAAACTTGTGTTTCTTAGAGTGAAGATCTTTGAAAAACTTTGCATAAGCTGGAATATTTTTAATAACATTAAGTAAAAGAAGATTAACATTCACTTTGGATAACATATTATAAATTTCCGTAAATTGTTTGTCTATTCAGTTTTTCATAAGTCTTCTTGGGAACGGAATTGGAGGAACATATGGTGGTGGAGCCACATAAGGTTCCTCTTCTTCTGTTTCTAACTCTTTTTCAACTTCTATTGGATTTTCTTTATTTTGAACCACTTTTTCCTGTTCCTTATTTGGAACTGCTATTTCTACTTCTACTTCTTTATTAATTGATTCATTATTCTCTTTACTATTATCATCCTTTCCTACTTCTATTTCAGAATTTTCTAATATATCAGGCACATTAGAAGAATGAACAGGATCACTTACCTCTTCTCCTTTTACTTTACCGCTTCGCAAGACGGTGATTGATTTTGCTTGCTCGGTTTGACTAGGGAACTTCCCTTCTTCTCTTTTATCAACTTCAAAAGTCATTATATGTTTCTTTAAATTTTCAATCTCTTCAAGCATATATTTCATCAATACTGCTTGACTTTTGTTTGCTCCATCTTGTTTTGGAACTTCTTCAATTCTCAACTGATTTGATTTGGAAATTGTGGTTGTTGAGGTGGTTCAGGCTGGAATTATTGAGGTTTTAAAGGCTTATTTCCTCCCCAAGAAAAGTTAGGATGATTCCTCCAACCAGGATTATATGTGTTTGAGTAGGGATCATTCCTAGGCCTTTGAGGGTACATATTCATAGCATTAGCCTGTTCAGAATACATAGCACTTGATGGACAAAAATTAGTAGCATGAGAATATAATCCACATAAAGCACATGCTTCTTGAATTTGCCAATTTTCAAATTGGGCTTGTGTATCTGATTTATCTTGAATTTGATATAGACTCCTATTTTTACCTCTAGCACTTTTCTGTTGAGAATTAATACTTAACATCTCAAATAATTCCTCTAGTGCTTCTGGTGTCATTTTATTAATAGAACCACCAGCTGCACTATCAACCATAGTTTGTAAGCCTGGCGAAAGACCATGATAAAGTTGAAGCACTAACACATATTGAGCCAACTTATGATGAGGACACATAATGAGCAGATTTTTAAATCTATCCCAGGACTCATGGAATGTTTCACCTGGTTCATTTTGGAATGACATGATTTGTTTTCTATATTCAGTAAGAGATGCATGTTTGTAAAATTTACTCATAAACAAATCACATAATTGAGTCCAAGTATAAACACTACTAGGTGTTAAGTTCATAAACCATCGCTTTGCCAGTTCTTTTAATGCACTGGGAAAATATTTCATTTTAATTTGGTTTTCAGTCAACCCGCCTAAAGGAAAAGTACTCATCATGTATTCATATTTTCTTAAGAAACTGACAGGATCTTCATGAAGCATTCCATGAAAAGATGGTATCATGTTAAAATAATGACCTTTTGGTTCAAAATTCCTTACATCATCTGGCAAGACTAAACATGATGTTACTACATTTAATGAATGTCTACTAAAGCCATTAATAGTTTTTTGATTTACAACTACTTCCATATTTCTTCTTGCAGGTTCTTCTTCTCTTTGATTCCTGTTAACTGGATTTTCAGGATTTTGATTAATATTATCTTCCATTGTAGGATCAACCAGAGGATCTTCTTGATTTCTTTTAATATTGTTAATATCTTGATTCAATTCTACCAATTTAGGATTCAAAGATCTCCGACCGTGCATAAAAATAATTTAAAGCAATTTTTAAAAACAACTAACTATTAAAAATAAAATAATTTTTTTTTGTATTTTTATTTTAAAAAAACTGAAAATTAAACTAAAAACTAAATTAAATTAAAAACTACGCTACCAACAAACAAACTACGTGAACTAGCTTGTCCCCGGCAACGGCGCCAAAAACTTGATCGATGTTTTATTTTAATCTTTTTCCTTGCAAGTGGAGAAGACTATTATAGAATAGTATTGGAAGCAAGGGTCGAACCCACCGAGACAAGAGATCACGAACAATACAATTTATTGATAGCAAATTATTAATCTAAATGGGGTTTTTATAATGATTTTATTTAAACTACTATTTATATTTAGGTGATTAACTAATTAGCAGTAATTACAGTTATGAAGATCGTATGGTAGGTGGCAATCTAGGATTCGTGTTTCACTTGTATCTCCTTTATGTTCAATTCATAATAATTATCATTCAATTTCTTGGGTTCGTTCACTAAAGATAGATATAGTATGTTGAACTATTGGTTCAGCCTCCATCCCTGCAACATTCATCCATTCTATATCCTAAGCACAAGAGCAAGTAATCTATCTGTCACCTAGATTATGAGCTATCTGTCACATAGATCATGTATGAACCTGGTCCTAACTTATCACTCTTGTGCATCGATAGGTCCAATTTATTGTGATTGTGAGCCAGTGTACGACATATGCACATTGGTCATGCAGTTATCCGCACCTCTAGGCCTTTATTATTTGCGATTACATTCATTTGTTCAAAGCAAAATAATAGAGAGATTGATAATCACCACAATCAACAAGAATTGAATGAACATATATATGAATTAAATCATAAGTTTGATACAAGTTACCTCCCACCTCCTAGATTATGGATGATTTAGTTCATCATAGACAATGAACAGCACATGGAGATGAACAGAAACATGATTTGATCTTCAATACATGAAATTACACAATCTAACTATGTTATAAAACCTAAAAACTATCTAAAATCTATACAAAACTGTTTCCAGCCGTTTTTCTATATCTAGGCTTTTGGCATCCGACTTCTATTTATACCCGGGAGTTGTAATCCAATCGAAACACTTGTGAAAATACGAAAACCTCGCATTCTGACCACCTTGCGGTCGCAAGGTGTTGGGTACCTGCGTCCATAGGTCTCGATTTTCGGCCTTGATTTTCTTCTTGATATTCTTGCGCCACCTTGCGGGGGCAAGGTCTGAGTACCTTGCGACCGCAAGGTCTCCAGACTGGACAACCTTCGTTTCTTCTTCATTTTACATCTTGGGCCCTTCTTGGAATTTGCATATTAAGGAGTTTTGCATATTTTCACTAAAAACCCTTAAACTTACAAAACTCACCAAAAACACATATCAGTAGCCAAAAGCCTCGTCAAATAGCATAATTTAAGTCATAGAAGCATATAAAATTGACGTATAAAATACATCGATCATCCTGTCACATACCAGGGGTACGAAATTGGGGTGTCTACACCTTCATCAGCAAAAAGAGCAGGAGCAAATTTCAACAACTCGATGAATTTTGCGTTGTACTCGTCAACTGTCATTTTCCCTTGCTCGAGGTTAAGAAATTCCACTAGCTTCCTGTCTTTCATGCTTGGTGGAAAATACTTCTTGTTGAACGCCTCCACGAATATGTCCCAAGTAATCACCTCAACACCCCGAGACTCTAGTCTAGTCTTCTCGGAATCCCACCCCTAACTAGCTTCTCCCTGCAGCATAAAGGTTGCTAGTTTCACCTGTTGTACGCTGGAGCATGTCATTGTCTCAAGGATCTTCCTCATGTGATTCAACCACTCATCAGGTCTCTCCGCGCCCGGGTCTTTGATTGTAGGTTGAGCTGGGGCTATAGGCTGAGCCGGTGCTGCGTTTCCCTGGTCCCTATTCCCCACAAGGGCTTGCGCTATAGTTTGAAGCAAGGAAAAGAGGGTAGGGTCTACTGGCACTTCAGGTTCAGGTCCATTAACGTTCGCATTTGGTTGGACCATTTCGGGTCCATTGCCATTAACGTTCACATTTGGTGGGGGCACACCACTTTCCCCTACAATTCTAGAAGTGGAGTCTTCCATGACTCTACCAGCTCTAGTACCCCTTCCGCATCCACGAGTTCCAGTGCGACCTCCATGTGCCATCTAGTTTACATTAAAGCGATCAATAATACTATATTTAATGAAATCGAAACCTCAAAATGTGACTTACTAAACGATATACAGAGTCGGTCTATGTTGAGTAAACTGCTAACTCACAAGGTCACTCCAATCGATCATGTGCACTATCATAAATCATAATAAAAATAGATTAAAAATAATAATAATAAATAAATAGATAATAACGAAATTGAATTTCAATAATTAACCGTATATAAGGTTCTTATTAATTCAAATGACAAAGCAACATCCAAAGTTTCTATTTATTTAAACTGAAAAAAAAATTCTAATACAAAATCTCTAATTAGCTCTGATATCAAAGTACATCTTATAGTCTAACACACATGATTTATCAATCAAATTAAACCATAAGGTGAATTCTTAAAATGCTCATCGAGAAAGATACTTCAATACCCTAAAGAATCAAACCTAGACTTATCTATTTGCCCTCAGACGTAAGTATTACCTAAAAGAGTTACACAAACGAAGGAAGAGATAGTGGCCTATATATATCTCCAATCGTCTTTATCAATCTTGTCATCGTACTATATCTAACGTAAGTCCTAATGAAGCAGCGTGATAGTAAACCCCACTTAACATTAGTAGAACTTAAAGCTACCATCATTTCTCAATGAACAAAATCAAGATCTTAAGACTATCGTATATTTCTAAATCTAACGGTTTCTAAATCTTAAGACCATCCGGATCTAAGGCCTAAGCTCTGATACCAACCTGTAACGTCCCAAATGCGGCACCAACACCGCGGTCCCACAATTTGGCCACGTCACCATCAATCATAACTTAAATCATAAATGTTCTAATCTCATAATAATTAAATCTTAAACATCCTTGATTGAAGTCAAAATAAACCCAAAATAATTAAATACAAAATCTATCTAATACTTAACATGAGTCCATAATTCGTTTAAAATACTATTGTTTCTGTGAGAAATGACTAAATCCAAAATCCTCGAAAGTCGACATCTCGGTTTACCCGAACTGAAATCCTCTATTAATTCTTATTCATTACCTGAGAAGAAGAGTATGAAGGGGTGAACGAACAATGCTCAGTAAGTTCATATACAACCCCTCCGATTACTAAGGAGGAGTTGACCAGAAATAAATCAGAGATGAATATTTTTAGAATAGTCAAAATTCATTATTTAAAAATCGATAAGCGGAAGCAGTTTTTTAAATGTCAAACAGAGATCGGAATTCCAAAGAAAGATAAATACTCAACGATTGACCCGAGTAGCCCACTGCCATCAACCGTCCCATACCAGTTAAAGACAACAAACTACTCACAGATATATACTCAGGATTTCAAGTGAAAGATAATAATGCAACAAGTAAACTTGAGTAACCAATTGTCATCAACCGTACCATACCAGCTGATGACAACAGATTACTCATAGAATTCCATGATCACATAAGCAATTCATAAATCATAGTTCATAGATCAAAATTCACAGATCAAAATTCATAGATCATAATTCAAAGATCATAGATATATCCGGATAACCAAGCCACGGGCCAAGTGACGTTCACAAGGATCATAGTTCATAGTTTCATAATTCATAGTGTCACAATCTCAACTTAGTGATCATGGTAGAATTCAAGTAATCAATATTTTTACAAAATCAAACATCGCCAAAAATCGTACTTTTCATATCAAAGGCATCTCACATGAAATTTGATAATTACGTGAGAATAAACAGATAATCAAATTATGAGTTCGAAAGAAGTGTAAGCGACAGAGTTCGAATTCAAATGCCGAGTTAAAGTCGGTATACGTTTCAAGAAATATCGAAGTCAAAGAATTTAATGGGAACCTAACAAATGGTACGTAAAAATTTGAGACCTAAAAGAGGTATAATCCCTTACCTCGAATTGCTTAGCAAAATAATTCCTGTCACGCGTACAATCGTCTCACGCTTGTTCGTTCGAAACTAGCATTTATCGTAACAAAAGTTACCGACTAATATCTCAATAATAAATTCCTAACAGATTAATATATGACCTTTTCCTTTGTAGAAAAATAAATAGTTTACTATAGTACAAACTTTCATAACCAACTAATTTTTTTATTTCTAAAATATCCTAATCTACCCAAATCCAAATGACTCACGCTACTAGACATATACACACATTGACATTCAAATATTGTAAATATATTATATCTAAATTATAATTATAAACCCCACAAATACACACACACAACAGTTGGCACACACTAGCACACATACAAAATATGCCATATCTTACTCATATATTATGAGTATGACCCATGCATCATAAGCCCCATAGTCAAAGACACTTTCTTGTTTCATTATGATATACCAATTGATATACCAATTGAATTACCATTAATGATGTTCAATCCACCTTAACTCACGCCAAGATTTAATTATATAAAAACCCTATTAGGTTTCCTAACCCTAAAACTAAATGCACCAAGACCAATCTTTAATTAGGTAATATTATTAAGGAATTGTAATTAAACCTAGTCACAAATGGGCCATGCCCAAACCAATTTAATTAGTTACTTAATAGGTCCAAACCATTAATTGAACTCAAATAATTATAACATTAATTATATAGATTCAAAACAATTGTAATATTAATTAACACCAATTAATATTTTGCTAAAATTATCGGGGTATTACAGATGCATCGTGATTTTCATATCAATACATCGCGATCCCAAATCAATGAATCACCATGGAAAATCGATGCATCACAATTCGAATTGGTTTCATCTGCGTCTCTTCCGCCTTCTTCTTCTTCTTCTTCCTTTGTCTTCTTCTTCTTCTTCTTTTTCTTCTTCCTCCTCCTCCATCAGTACATAATCCTCCAACCTAACCCATGAAAAAGGACTTAATTCCCCATGCATCAGCTGCTAATCCAAATGGATTGATTAAATAAGGAATCTATTCCAGTATCCCCACGAGGGGATGCTGCCCCCTTAACCCCCACCTGACCGGGCAGGTTGATCCCCATTTCGTTGTCTCAACAATTGAAATTTCCAAATAAGTTAGATACAATAGAAAAACAAAAAAGATTAACAAAGAAACCAGTTTGATAGACGTATAAGATAAAAAAAAACACAAGTTTCATGAACATGACATTTTCAGAATAATTTTATGAAACCGCCTTTTAACAAAAAAAAAAACAATACAAAAAATTATGGTGTCGTTGAAAAAGGGGGACTGGCCAGTAATTAATGCCGCTCTTTTTTGATATTGCTACTTAGAGGTGGCAATCGGGCGGGTATGGGCAGGCATGAGTGATGCCCATATGGGAAATAGGCTCAAATGGGTGGGCGAGTAAGTGCCCATTTAATAATATGGGCATATATAGGCGGGCAATAAATGGGCATGGGCGTTGTAATACCCTAGATTCTTGAATTCTTAACTTGTGCTTGTCTACATTTATTCATAAACATCATAAGTATGTTTACTTAGCTCATGTGTATGCTTGAATAGTATACAATAGCATATTCGTTCACATCATTTCCATGCTTGAATTCATCTTTCATGCATGTTGTACTTTGATTTGTGTTGATTCTTATTGTATCTTAGATTTGCATATATTCATACATTACAAAAGGTTCTTTACTTAGTGGTTAAATTGGATGCGTACCAGTTAGCGTGACAGCTATGTATAGAACTTTGCTTTAGAACAGATCGAACTTCGCAGCGATCAGCAGTATTCATGAGCAGCCTTCGGCCAAACTTAAACGCCTCTTTCAGGAGACCTCACTAGCAGTCTTGGATAGCTCTTGTTCTAGTGTGACGTGTCTGAGAATAAAGACGTCAAGATTTCCAGCTCAGCATTCTTTCTAGAAGATATTAATTCAGATATTCATTTTTGAATATATGTTTTTAAAATCATATCTCAGAGTTGACCTCTTGAAAGATTTCTCCTGCTAAGTCATGATTAAAAGTGAGACTTTCCTCTTTGATGATTATTGAATAGTGGGAAAGAGGGGTTGCACGGTCGATCTGACACTTCAATCACTGTAGTACTGTAGATTGTACCTACTTTTACAGGTCTTAAATGTTTTTAGCTAAAATCTATTCAGTACAGTACATGCTCTCTCTTTCTCTCTCTTGCTTAATCAAACCTAGACGAACGAAATTCAAACTATAACAGCTCTTTGCATTTAATGCAATCAATTCAATCGAGTTGTTACTCTCATCGTCTACAACGGTCTCAAGGAATCTTGGATTATAAATGTTGCCATTGAAGAGTGAAGAACTTAATGCTCTGAAACTACTCATCAACTTACAAAGTGATATGATTCTGACCACCAACAAAGAACCAAGATTATCGCAAGCAAGGGAGAGACATTGGTAGCTTGGGGATCAAGGTACGAGGCTCAAGAGTTCCCGCAAGGTTGATCCACGACCCATGAGGCACAAGGATCAACTTGGGAGCACAAAATGAACCAAAATGTTGTCCTTATGGTTCCTAAACCCTAAGGGGACGTTTTCCTATGTTAAATTAGGGTTAGTGTAAGAACCCCATTTTGAAACTCCCGTTGTCCGCTGTGAAAACGATGACGTGTCTCAAGAAACATCTGAGCGCAGGGAATACGTCCGATCTCGTTGTGGACTCTAAATGTGTGTATGTACAGAGTCGCCACCTCTATTTTAAGGTTAAATAGAGAAAAACCAATTATTCCAGAAAATATATAGGTTCGGAGGCTAGGTTACGAGTTGGGAAGGGGTTAGACACCCAACTCGCCCTTTCGGTCTCATTTTAGGGTTTTAAAATAAATTAACATGCTTTTAAACTATATAGTCTAGAAGGAATATTTATTATTATTATTATTATTATAATATATATATATATATTTATTTATTTATTTATTGAAAATAATATTACTTTGTTTAATGTTATTTGGGCATAGTAATGACTATGTATGTTTATGTTTTAAATATATGCATATATTATGTACATTATGTATTTATAACATGCATCATTACTTTATTTACATTATTATTTATCTAATAATATTACTATTTACATTGCATGCGTCTTATAATATTCTACATTTATATTTAACGAGATAAGACAAATAAATTTGTACTTACCTCTTGTAGTGTGAATGTCTGACCCGGTATATACGCCTAGGCTTTAGCCCACTAGGCGCTCGAAGATTCTGATTGTGCTTCCCATGTCCTTTCGAGAAAAGAAGTCTTTCTTCTTCCTGTGTGTTGTGTTTCTGTTTTGTTGTGTTGTTGTGTTGTGTTGGGTAGGTGTTTACGGTGTGAATGTTAGGTGAATGTTGGGTGAGTGTTGGGTATTCGATCCTTGTTGTTGGGGTAAGTCTTGGGATGAATGTTGGGGTCTCTATTTATAGGAGGACACGCATAGTGGATGGGCAATCGGAGGCGCCAAATCTTCAATGGATACTGCATGGCATGCCAGGTGAAGGTAGTAGGTCGAGACAGTACAAGACGCACAAGGCGACTGAAGGAAACGATGGCATTTCAGCGTGCCTAGAGGAGAGAACGGGATGGAGCGGCTCCAATGCATATGGAGCGGTAACTAAAGTGAGGGAGTGGCTCTTTTGATTTTTTTTGAGGAAATGGGAGGAGGGTGCGACTCTCATGTATGGGGTGGGGGCACCCCCTTTGTATTTTTTTTCCTTCTTGCATTTTAGTCCTTCCAGCTCATTATAAACAACATTCATGCTTTGCATAAAGTCAAAATCACAACTTCAATAAGAATTCATAAAATCCTACTCATATTTCTTAGATTGAATTGGAGGATTTGTCTTCACAAAAGATGTTCATAATCATCAATAGAGCAACTATAATGAAGGGGTCATGTCATTTTATTGAACATGAAAATCTCAGGGAATTGTCAACGTACCTTAGTCCTAAGATTAATGGATGAATGGATGATCAAAGCAAGGATTGTTGTAGAGAAGATCAAGGGCTTCGATTTGGCGGTCTCGGATCGCCGATCGGACCAGGAACTCAGGAAATGATCTCTCAAGTTAGGGTGACCTCCATGGACGAAAATGGTGGAAGAAGCTCTGATTCTCTGGTTCTTGTTGATCAACAATGGCTGGAAGGGCTGAAAGGTGGCTTATATACTTGCCAACAAAACCCCAATCCATGTGAAGGAGGTTATTTGGCTTCTCATTGGCCAAGACATGTGAGCCTTTGATAAGGAATGATCTAAGGGTCTAAAAGGGTCTTAGGAGAGTCAACAAAGAGGGCTTCAAGTCACCAAGGACGGCCAAGGGCAAGGGCACAAGGGTCTTCAACCAAAACAATCAAGAAAACTCAACAATCCTGATTCTGCCACCATGCGGTCGCTTCATATATGGACCATGCGACCGCATGGTCCCTTTTCCAGAATTCTGCACTTTTGGTGGTGCTCTCAGCATCTCATGCGAGCCAGCCTCCAAAAACCAATGCGACCGCGAGGTACATGACTTAAACTTGTCCTAAACATGTCCTAAATGATCTCAAACTCATTGGCAATAATCCTAAGGTGTAACCCAACTCAAAACAAGTCGGAAACACACCTGAAACATATCCGAAAGATGCTAAAACATGGCTGGAACCACTCGACAATTGGCCAACGAATCAAACACGAATCAAACCCAACTTAATCTAGGATAACTTGAACATGTATTGGGCTTGTTTAGACATGGTTATGGCTTGTATAGAAGGCCTAGAACTCAACCGAACTTCTCTCGAGACGAAATGAAGGCAATACAAGCAATAAAGAACAACCTCAAAACACAAACGAAGCAACGAAGCTTCTAAACTTCCAACCAAGCACACAACAACTAAGATGAACATTATAAACCTTAGATGCAAAGTACTAAGACTCTCATGAGACTTATTTAGGTGCTAACATGATACGATGAGCACACGAAACATCAACAACAAGGCATGCAACGCATGGAAGACCATTATTCTATTATGACCTTAACCAATTCAATGCAAGCATGATATGCATGAGACGAAGTCTCTAGCATCTTAAGACAAACCATAAACATGCTATAATGATGTTATACATGTAAAGGGATTTGGGTTCTCACACTACGCGAGAAAACTCTCAACCGTGTCAAGTAACGAACAGCGTCGGTATACGACTTGTAACTGTAACTAGTTAAAGTCTATGGAACATATGGAATTAAGGTATTGGCTCCTAGATAACCTACCTACACAAATCAAGGTTCCTTCCTCAAGTTTAGTAAGTGAGGTCACGGTTAAACGACAAGCAAAACGAGAAAGCCAAATACACGAAGGTTCGGGGTCTTACATCCTCACCACCTTAAAAGAATTCGTCCTCGAATTCAAAACTCTACAACAACCAAAAGTTCAATACTCTGGCCTGCACATGAAGTCGAGGTAACCGTCTAGGTATGCCTCAAAACACGGGGGGGGGGGAGAAATACTCAAATCTCAACTCCAATAAATTCTAAAATCGAGTCATCTTGACTCTTGACGGAGTTCAAAGACATTAGCAAAGCTTACAAAGTTCCAACAAACGTGGATATCAAGGTTTAAATGCCTCTCTATCAACTAATCAAGTAATTCATGCATGTGCAATAATTGCACCGAACTAACTAACTTCCCAACCAAGAATTTTCTGATCACCACACAAATCTCTAGGGTCTAACGCCCTTGCACTATAATCAAGTAGTCAATCATCATTATAGACCACATATTCACCCAACAAGGAAGACATTCAACACAACACGATTGTAACTTATTCGATCAAGTCACAAGTTCATTTCATTCATAGCATGATCTCCATATACAAGTTGCACATATTTGCACAAGCAAAACAAGATACCATTTTCAATTACATTCCATTTGGTAACGGGTTCAGTCAATTCCTATCTCATATTATACCATTCTAGTTCTCCGACGAAGACCTCTTGATAATCAAGTCAGGGGCCCTCTGAAGTGACTTCAAAAGCTTTCGTCGTAAAGGATGTGGGGTGTTCGTGAATCACATATCAACATCCTTTATATCGGTCTCAACAATAGCAATCATAAGCACATATAGGCATGACATCAACATCATGCAACATAGCATATTAATTTACTATGCATGTATACCAAGTATGGAATATTCATACTATTAACTACCTATTAATGGTAGATAAAACACATTATTCAAGGCTAATACTCTATCAATGTATTAGACCAATAACGAGACAATACAACACTTCACAAGTCACTAGGTAGCATATTCTTACTAACTAGTATACAACCAATCCTTATAAGTCAAACCGTATTTGCCGAATTAGACAACCGATCCGACCAATCATCATGTGATCACCTACTGGCCCATCACCAAGTTCCAACATATCATGAGGAAATTTCACCTTGATCAAGGTAGTCCCCAAATACCAAAACACAACCATCGGAAAGGGTTCTCAAATTCCCAACACAAGTAATACAGAAGCTGGTGATTAAATACTACCATAACTATATACACCTATATAGTAATCTATGAAATACTAATAGGTACCACGGGAGGCTTAACCACTCCGCTCTCGAAACGTATTACAACGAACTTTCGCCATAATGATTAACACGACGATCACCCTTGGGACCGACAGTCTAGCTTCTCTGATTCCTAAAAATGGAACAAGAAACAACAGCTCTAATAAAATGCAGCACCTACTCTTGGTATAACTGCAACTCATAAGCAATAAAGGAGAAATATAATACTCCTAGACACAAACCTTCACTCACGGCAATCTAGACCAAACGAACTTAGTACTCCAAGTCGTGTACTTGTACCAAAGAATATGCCAATAAGGCATTATAAACAACACTCGACGGTAAATACTCGGCGAAACCCAAACCCAAACTAGGCCATGGAACCTATCACGGCTTATAGCTAACATAAGCTCGATACCAACGCTAACGACCGATCCGGATTCAACACGAAATCCCAAGGTCGTGCCTGGAACTAACTTAAGAAGAGGACAAGCACTTGTTAAATGCAGTAGCTAGTCAAGCAGGTCGAGCAAACTCGCTCTAAACATGAACATAACGCCGCACTAAAATACGGTATTTCAAAAATCGAATCAACGGAAGCAATATAAGAAAGAAGTCCCAAGCTATGAAGCTCGAAACCAACGACAATGAAACCAAGAGAGACATTATCTCTCAAAGGAGGAAAAACAAAACTTCGTGCATGCCGCAACATTGCGAGGCGCTAATCAAACCATCGGCACTCGGTAGGCGTTTCAACAAAGAACCAACTTGATATAACAAATACCCAGCGGCTAAAGCATACAGGGGTCAACCAACAACTATAAAAATTAGAATAAGGAAATTTCCCAAAGCTACTGCGTGCAGGAGACAACTGAATAAATACTAAAACCACAAACAAGGCACGACACAACACGTCGGCCCAGAAATAATCAATACAAATACCCAAGTATTCTACCCATTGTAAAGTCTAAATAACTTTACAAAATTTCGATCTCACAAGAATAGCAAAGTACATGGAATCAATGACAATGCTAAAAAGAACAAGACTCCACAAGGCGCTACTCGAAAAAGTCGGTTTGCTACAACCACGAACCACACGATCTAACCTCGGTCTATCGACCAATTTGCGCCATGCTACGATCACGATCTACTCGACCTCGGTGCGGCGATCGATTCTTGCAACTAAAAACAAGAATGCGGGATGAGTCATAATGACCCGATGCGCTACCACAATATATATGCAACATATAATTATGTAACATAAACATAACCATGGTGTCATTTATAAATAGCGAAAAACCCGTGAAGAGGCGTCGTATCGTTTCGATACTCCACAAGATATCCACTCCTTCTTACTTACTAAACCGTCCAAATGAACCAGGGTGTAATCCTCTGTTCACACACAAATCAAATGAATTAGAAGGTAGTTCCCACAAAACATCATATGCAAGTATACATATCATAATATATACAAATCAAGCTATTCACACTTGTTACCACGTGTAAGGGTGCATGTTTATATATATACACCTATATCGGTATGTATATCTCTAAATATACATATCAAATCTCCCATAAAATCATCATGCATAAGTGTGCATATCTATATATATACACATCAAGTCTTTCATATATATCTCATATACAAGTATGCATATATCTATATATACATATCAAATCTCTCATATATCATCAGCCAATACAAACATGGTCAATAAGATCTCATGTTCAACTAACACTTTGTTATCACATAAGTGCCCATAGTAAGCCACATAAAGGATAGAGAAGATACCAAATCACTTTCGTCGTATTGCTCCTGCAATCACAACTCATTAATCATATCGTGCCGGTGATACCCGTGTTCGGTATCAAAGTACCGAGCTCTCTTCTCGGTGCGAGCTCTACTCGGGAAAATAGCACTAGCCAATGTGCTCAATTGGTTACGACAAGGGGCTACTTCCCCACCGTAGCTAGCGGTGGAGGTGTGTGTGAAACCCGAATCCGATGCGGCGATACATTACAATCACGAATCCCATAATTCGTGAAGGCAATGCATCGTCCCACCATCATCATGAAAACTCAAGTAATGCCGGCGGACTTATATGCAATGCACAAGTAGATGTTTACTTGCTAATTCTCAAGTAGATATAATGACCTACTAAACTCATACGATTATGCACATTGTTACATAAATCACAAAACCACAATAGGAACTCATTTGAGTCTCTAAATCATAAGTGCCAAGTTTGTTCACTCTATTCAATTCAAGTCCCAAAAGCTAGTAATCTAGTCAACTGGAATATAATTGTCATAGGATCTCACCACGATCCTCGTAAGGTTCAATTGTTCCTTAACTCGACTCCGTTGAGTCTTTACTACAATTCAACCAAATAGAGTTTGAACACTATATGTGTCCCAAGACTCTTTTCTATGTTCTCGTTTGAGGCATAGCAAGGTTCTCATTCCATTTAGGAATCTTAGTTCAAGTCCCAAGTCAATTATATAAGGGAAGCCCAAGTTGATTATTGTGAAATCAAGCTTAGTTCAATTTTGATTCATAATTCCACTTAATAGTAGAATCCAAGTTCACCACAATTCATTAAGCGTAGAGCAGATCGGGCACGAAGGCAAATACATTCAATATGCTCATAAGTCATATCATAGAAACACATAGAAGAATCAATTCTTGACAAGGTAGGAAATCATGCATTTAGTCATAATATAAAATATACACGTATTCCATATTCACCTATGAAATTCAACGAGTCACAACTTAACCATCGGTCCATTAAGTACTATCCAAGACTACTCCGTTAGTCTCGGATCATGAAGCCATTTACTAAACTCTTCCTAGAGTAGTAACTCATTCAATAACACAAAAGTCGATGGTAGTCAAAGACTTAAGCAACACTAGAGCGGTAATAACCCGTAAGGTCAAACCATACCGGTGAGTCTTAGATAACAACATGGTCATCCTAGCGACTTATACAAGTAGACTCCATGTATAGAGTACTAAGAAAGCCCCAATCCAAATCTTCTCATAGAATAGTCCTCAAATTCATTATTCAACAAGTAGGTGTTTTTACTCATTAAAGAATCAAGTAGGAATTCGACAAGAGCGAATTCAACTTTGTCAAAGTAGATACATCATTCTACAACATGCTCTCAATTGTGCATTTGCTTCACACAATCACATAAACCACATAAGAACTCGATTGAGTCTTATAATCACTCATATCAAACATGCCCTTCAATCCATCCCAAAGTCACGTAAGCTAATATATTAGTCTAACGCACTACAAACGTCGTAGGGATTGAATGTGGAGTCGGTATTGTTCAATAACTCCCTAATCTCAACTCCGGTGAGTTTTACTAAAATTCAACCAAATAGAGCATTGATACTATATGCACCACATTGCCCTTTCCTAAGTTCTCCTTTCATTTAGAACTCGATAACTAGGCCGTTCATTATCTTAAACTAGCCTTAAACACAATCCCGAGTTTCAAACCCTAGAATCAGATATTTTGTTAAACCTTGAATTGAAACATAATCTTTCACAAGAGTTGTTCATAAGCTCATTATAAACAACATTCATGCTTTGCATAAAGTCAAAATCACAACTTCAATAAGAATTCATAAAATCCTACTCATATTTCTTAGATTGAATTGGAGGATTTGTCTTCACAAAAGATGTTCATAATCATCAATAGAGCAACTATAATGAAGGGGTCATGTCATTTTATTGAACATGAAAATCTCAGGGAATTGTCAACGTACCTTAGTCCTAAGATTAATGGATGAATGGATGATCAAAGCAAGGATTGTTGTAGAGAAGATCAAGGGCTTCGATTTGGCGGTCTCGGATCGCCGATCGGACCACCGAAACTCCGGGAAATGATCTCTCAAGTTAGGGTGACCTCCATGGACGAAAATGGTGGAAGAAGCTCTGATTCTCTGGTTCTTGTTGATCAACAATGGCTGGAAAGGCTGAAAGGTGGCTTATATACTTGCCAACAAAACCCCAATCCATGTGAAGGAGGTTATTTGGCTTCTCATTGGCCAAGGCATGTGAGCCTTTGATAAGGAATGATCTAAGGGTCTAAAAGGGTCTTAGGAGAGTCAACAAAGAGGGCTTCAAGTCACCAAGGACGGCCAAGGGCAAGGGCACAAGGGTCTTCAACCAAAACAATCAAGAAAACTCAACAATCCTGATTCTGCCACCATGCAGTTGCTTCATATATGGACCATGCGACCGCATGGTCCCTTTTCCAGAATTCTGCACTTTTGGTGGTGCTCTCAGCATCTCATGCGAGCCAGCCTCCAAAAACCAATGCGACCGCGAGGTACATGACTTAAACTTGTCCTAAACATGTCCTAAATGATCTCAAACTCATTGGCAACAATCCTAAGGTGTAACCCAACTCAAAACAAGTCGGAAACACACCCGAAACACATCCGAAACATGCTAAAACATGGCTGGAACCACTCGACAATTGGCCAACGAATCAAACACGAATCAAACCCAACTTAATCTAGGATAACTTGAACATGTATTGGGCTTGTTTAGACAGACATGTTTATGGCTTGTATAGAAGGCCTAGAACTCAACCGAACTTCTCTCGAGACGAAATGAAGGCAATACAAGCAATAAAGAACAACCTCAAAACACAAACGAAGCAACGAAGCTTCTAAACTTCCAACCAAGCACACAACAACTAAGATGAACATTATAAACCTTAGATGCAAAGTACTAAGACTCTCATGAGACTTATTTAGGTGCTAACATGATACGATGAGCTCACGAAACATCAACAACAAGGCATGCAACGCATGGGACCATTATTCTATTATGACCTTAACCAATTCAATGCAAGCATGATATGCATGAGACGAAGTCTCTAGCATCTTAAGACAAACCATAAACATGCTATAATGATGTTATACATGTAAAGGGATTTGGGTTCTCACACTACGCGGAAAACTCTCAACCGTGTCAAGTAACGAACAGCGTCGGTATACGACTTGTAACTTTAACTAGTTAAAGTCTATGGAACATATGGAATTAAGGTATTGGCTCCTAGATAGCCTACCTACACAAATCAAGGTTCCTTCCTCAAGTTTAGTAAGTGAGGTCACGGTTAAACGACAAGCAAAACGAGAAAGCCAAATACACGAAGGTTCGGGGTCTTACACAGCTTTCTCTTCTGAGTTAAGCTTCGTTAAGTTCCGTTAAGTCCTGTTTTCTGAAACATAACGAAAAGTAATATTATTTAGTCCATTTGATTTATAATTTATGGGTGGGGATATTCACACCCCAAAAACCTATCTCCACACCCCATTACTCTTTACACTCCATTCCTTTCTCACTTCATTCTCTACACCCCAGTTAAATACCTATTGTACCCTTTTCCCCAACCAACCCAATTAATTACCACCAACCAGGTTAATTACATACCTACCCTCCCACCCCCACCACTCTACACTACCGTTTGAAGAAGGGAAGCAGGGAAGCAGCGCAGAACTCCCTCCCCCTCCTGCGCGCAATTCACAGGCAATTCAAAAAATGAACCTAACCATTACTCTCATCTCAGCCCCTTACTCTCAGCAACGACAACAACATCATCATCAACATTCTATTCAACAAACCTGAATAAAGTCATCAACAATGTCTTCATCTATTGGTATAAATTTTCATCCTCTTCTACCTTTAAATACTAGTTTTATGTCTAATTTAAATATCTATGAAATGAATGAATTTGTGTTGAATTTTCTTTAAAAAATTAATTTTTTTTGAATTCAGACGGACTGTAAAAACCCCGTTGTTCGGACCTAGTTTGATGAACACTTAATAGGTAGTTCATCTCACGCTGGTTGAACACCCCATGGCCCATAGGTTGTTCATCTCAAGCTAGCCGAACACTGAATAGGGCGTTCATCTCACTCTGGTCGGACAATCTTAAGGGTGTTCATCCCACTCTAGCCGAACAGCCCATGGGTTGTTAATCTCACTTTGACCGAACAGCCCATGGGTTGTTCATCTCACTCTGGCCGAACTCCCATGGGCTGTTCATCTCACTCTGGCCGAACTCTCCCTTAGATGTTCATCTCACACTGGCTGAAACTCAAACTGGGCACACTTTTTAGACTTTGATTTTTTTTTATTGGAACTATAACCTAATTATGATTTATTTTATTTGGTGTTTACAGGAAAAATGTTTAGAAACGTTTATACAAGGAAAAAGGTGACAACATCCGCTAGGAAAGAAATGGAACAAGCACGTGAACAAGAACAAGAGCATGGGCAGGGGCAGGGGCAGGTTCATGAGCAAAGACAGGAAGATGAGCAGTTCCAGCAAACTTTTGAGCATGAGCATTTTCAGCAGGGTCAGGAAGATGACCATTTTCAGTAGGACCAGGACCATTTTCAGTTTGAGCAGTTAGGGGCAGTTCCAGTAGACTTTTGAGCAGGATCAAGAGCCATTTCAGTTTGAGCAGTCGTAGGGGCAGTTTTAGCATACTTATGAGCCTCAGATTGAGTGCGGATTTCCTGGTGGTCCACATGATACATCGTTGCTGACTTCATATGAGTCACTCGTAGTTGCATATATTTGGGGTGGTAAAGAAGAACGTGTTATTCTAAAATGCCACAAACACACATAGAAGTTGCTTAATTGGGTCATTCCTAATGGCAAAGATTTGAGGGTCTTTCGGGGTATGGTCAGGGGCAATGCGCTTAGTCTACTAAGGCAGGTATGCTATGCTGATGTGAATAAGGTGTTAGTTTGTGACGACCCGACCCGGATCCCAAGACGAGATCCCAAGGTCGTGCCGTCAAGACAAGCTTAGAGACGGACAAGCACCTACTAAGCATAATCGTGCGAGTCAAAAGATGAGCCAACGAGCTCGAAACAGGAATGAAAATCCATAATGGCGAAATGAATCATCAAAAACCAAAACCTGCGAAAGCGAATCATAAGCAGAACCCAAGCCTTTATTCCTAAATCAAGGAACACAAGGCTAAGAGACAATTATCTCTCGACAAATTTACGATGCGCGTGACGCAACATTGTGCACGGGCAACAACCATCGGCATCCAAGGGTCGGCGAACCAATAAGATACCAACCTGATAAACCACCACTCCATGGCTATAACATGCAGGAGGAACAATACAACTAAAAGGATAATATTTCTAAAAGATACAATAGCTCTACCATACTAGTCAACTCCCAAAAAACAAAACAATAGGAATAATACAATCTACCCAAGTAAAGTTTACATAACTTTACATCCGTGTCTCACAAATTAATAACATCAATAATAATAATAATATCTCCAAGCTATTGCCCGGGAAACCACCTTCTAGAAATCACGACTCCGAAGCCGGCACACGTAATAACGGGTTCGCTGCACACACTAAGGAAAACAACCACACGGAGTGAGTCATAATGACCCAGTAAGTTACGAAATGCATCTATATGGCATATCATGGCATGGCATGGCATAATGCACAAGCATATATATGAATCATTGTATCATACTAGTATACCAACAATAAACATGTACTTAATTATTAGAGTACATAATCTCACATAAGCCACATAGCATATTGTCTTTCACATAAATGCTCATAATTAAATGTGTGTAACAAGAGACGTAATTCGAACTGTTACAACCAAAATCCGGGCCCAATGCCCAACCAAACATACCATGGGATTCATCCTCAAACCAAACCCGGGTTCATCACCCAACTGATCATACCTTGGATTTCATTCTCAAATGATCACAACTCATCAGTTTCCCTTAATGAGTACTCGTTACATTCATCCAATCCCCGGATGAGAAATGGGAGCTCAAAATTAGGCTAGATGGCTCTATCTCGAGACCACATCCCACTACTGGCCAAATAGTGAGGAGAAATGGACCCAATGCAACGATTCGTAGCGATTGTTCCCAAAGGCTATGAATCGTCCCATTGCCGACACAACGACCAAACCCGCCAACTGGACTTAAACCAAAATGCCCAAGTAGATATTTACTTTGCAATAAACCAAATGAGACCGAGTTCATTAATATCGGGCTCATCAAATTATGTAGGACATAACGCTCTAAAAAATTCCATAAACCATGCACATTTTTACATATAATCAAGTAGGACATAATGTTCTACGACATCCCATAATCCATGCACATATCTGCATATAACCAAGTAGGACATAATGCTCTACAAAAATCCCATGAGCAATGCACATATTTGTATATACTTAACATGTTCAACTAACTTACAAATTTAGTTCAAGAACCATATATTGAGGTACTCATTATTCCTCAAGTCATCACCCAAATCAAGGATAGCATATAAACTCAATAAATCATAGTGTGAGGTCTACAATAATCCTCCACTCAAAATTAAACCCAAGACTACTATGTTAGTCTAAGAATATCCACAACTCAAGACTTAATATTTTAGTCTTTATCTTAAGCACACCAGACTCAATTATAGTCCTAATTGTCGTATATGATCGACATCTCCAATACCATACTCAAGAACCTCATGACTACTCCGTAGTCACTTCCTCGCAAGTGCTTTTACATGCACGCGACCAACTTCCTTAAAGAGAATTCTTTTTTTTAATCTTCTCTTAAATATACCCGAGACCACAAGTAAGTCTCAAACACTCCGTCCTCTAACAAGCACGCTCAAAATATATTTCCAATAAATCTCTATAATATAAGTGTCTCATTTGGACACAACGGGATGCTCGGTGAGCACAAACATAATCAACCAAAACCCAATCATTGTAGGGTTACAACCCAAGGCCCATTATCATATTATTGGCCTTACAACGACTCCGTTGAGTCTTAATACTACATTTCATTCGTTATGTGCCTCATGAATCCACACTTTAACATTTCACTAAAGTTTACAACAAAATCCCAACATTCATTCGGGCTTGATTCCCAAGCCTAAAATCCATATAACTCATCGCATTCTTAATCTCATTTAAAGTTTGGAAGCTATATATTTCACAACATTAATCAAGAAAAAATCCATTAAACGTAGGATTTCAACCCAAGTTCATTTATCGCATTATTGAACTTATGATGACTCCGTTGAGTCTTAATGCCAAGTTTCAATCTTTACCCATTTCACGAAACCAAACATCAACATTCACTTAGTTTATAATAATTCCTCCAATAATTCGGGCTTCAATCACAAGCCCTAAAAATCATAAAACCTCAACATAAATCATAACCCATCTCATACAGTACCCAATATCATTCAAGTCATCATATTCATGATATCAACACATTCATACCTCCAAAAATCCCCAAAATGGGCATACATAGCATACCAAGTGTTCATTGCCCTCAAATAGCATATAGATTGTTTTCCTTAGGGGCCAATGAACCAAAATCAAAAGAAAGTAACTTACATAGCTTGAGTGAAAACTCAAGAGAATCGAAATCCGAATAGTGAAGTTGTTCCACTCGTCGAGGACACCAAGAATCCGAAGTTTGACGGCAATCGGACGATTAGATCTTCGTAGATCGGAGGAAGAAGAAGCTAGGGCTCAAGGCTTCAAGCCCCCAACTCTCACTCTCTGAATACATATTATAAGAGGAGAAGAAAATGAGAGTGTTGCTGAATCTACAAAGGGTTTAGGCTATATATACTCCCCAAACTAATAAGGGCACAAATGGGAATCCCTTGGTACAATTAGTGAGTGTTAGGTGTAATTAACCATTAATCAAACCTTAATCAACTCCCCAAACATGTTAGGACATGATTAGGACTAGGTATGGGTGTTAGGGAGGGTTTAGAAGAGGTTTAGTGGGGGTAGGATAAGAATTACACTTCACAAAAACAAAATAGGGACTGATCTGCTCGAAGGCCATTTGCTCGCATGGTGTATAGCCATGCGGCCGCATCCCCCTTTCCCTCACTTGGTGACTTTTTCTTGCAACCTTGTTTGCGTACGGCCCTTCCCGCATGCAACCGCAAGCCTTAAAGCTTCAAAATGGTCTATAATTTAACCCTAAAAGTCCTCGAACACTTATCTAAACCATCCAAGTCTCAAACCACTTCCAAAGTTGGTCTAGACTCCCATAAACAACACCTGAAACAACTTGGGGCAAGACCGAAGCAAGTTACAACAACTTGCTAACGAAACAACGAATGAAACCACAAACCAACGGGTAATAACCCAAGATTATAAATTTTCAAAGGCTATTCAATAGGCCTAAATGCTCCTCAGATGTTAGAGCACAGATAGGAGAAAAGAACTCCCGAAGGACGAGACGTTCATACGACTCAATCTCAAACTACGCGATAAGGATGATTGCTATTCTCGAAGCGTTAAAACTTCACAAAACTTAAGGAATGCATCCAACTAGAAGTCTAACACATCTAGACATGCTATTCAATCATCATGTAAATATCTAGGACCAAAACGAGGTCAAGAACCCAAAACACAAGTAAACTCCCAATCACGTCGCATTTCGACTATCGTCGAGTTACGACTTGTGACTTTAGCAAGTCAACGACCATATGGCATCTCTTAAAAGTATTTTGGTCTTAATGTGATCTCTCATACACATCTAGACTCTCTCGTAAACCAATCGAGCAATCAACAAGGAAGAAATGCGAGCATTACACACAATTCAAGCTAACCGGAAATCGGGGTATTACATAGTTTCTGCTTTCGTGGAATGATGGCATCCATAGACTATCACTTTCCATAAGCCTTTTGGGGAGATGACCATTACTTTAGACGATGTGTTTTTTCTGGTCAGTCTTCCGATTGTGGGTGATCCATTATCTTGTGCTAGGGATGTTGATGCCGCATATGTGAGTCAGATGTTGGGAGTGTCACTTGAAGAGGTTTTTTAGGGCATGAGAAATAAGAGGGGGCTTCGGTAACATTGGAGTGGCTACATGTGAGGTTTAATGATGATGTCACGTCTGAGGATGAAGTTAGGGTGGGTTGTGCGGTGAGGGTGTACTTCTTATTGGTCTTGGGTTGCACGATATATGCTGATAAGAGCAGGACCTATGTACCTATTGCATACTTAGAGTGGCTTGAGGATCTTAAAAATCTAGATACTTGTGCGTGGGGAACTGCCACCCTTACATATTTGTATAGACAGTTAGGACAAGCGTCTAGGTATAACACAAAGCAGGTAGCTGGTTCCATGGCATTACTTGAGGTAATAATTATAATTATTTTATACTTTTATGTTGTGTATTTACTATTAAAGTTAAGATGTTTTATTTGATACTTTAATCTCTTCAAATGTATGTTTTGTTGCTTTTAGGTGTGGATTTACTTGCGTTTTCCATATCTGAGGCCTCCACATAATGTTGATTACAAGTCCAGATACCCGCTTGTATGTAGGTGGATCCCGTAAGGAAATCAGGGACGACGCGCAGACCGTTTGTTGGCATCACGTGAGCAGTTAGATAGACTGACGAGCCGTGACGCGAGTATACATATTTTTCTTTCAATTTCAATAACTTTTAAATATTAGGCTTCGTATTGAAAGTTTTTGACTTTTTGTTGGTCTATTGTTTTAGGTTGACTGGCTTTCCTTATGACAGTAAGGTCAGGGACCGGTTTGCATGGCATCAGATTGCCACGTATCTAGGATGCATACAGATGGGCTATATTGTCAAGCCATACCATCAAGACAAAGTCCTTCGACAGTTCGAGCATGTGCAAATGATTCCGAGGATAGTCATTGCTCTAAACTACGGCCCTCGAGATAACTCGAAGGCCTTGCATTTGTGTCTTGGTTTTACTGGGTACTGGTTGATGTCAAATAGCCATCTCCTATCTGAAAAATGTATCGATAGGCGTGCCCTTCGTGCTTGGGATTGTGATCCTGGTTATTTAGACTTGTACCGAAAGCGTTCACATGCAGTCATCCAGCCCCGTGGTAGACGATCCACCGACAAGTGTGTACAACTCCTGGTTTGACATCAACTCCATCGAGAAGTCTGCTTGAACCCTGCTCCATGACTCTTTACTTCTATACATAAACCTTGCTACGACACGAAAACCGCAATGACCATCATCAATGATATTCGTTGTGCCCAATATGAAAGGCCAAAATTCCTTCGGGAATTGCTGAACATAATTACCACTAGCTTTCCCGGCCCTCGTACGTGGTCGCACAACCTATTTAAAGTTAAAACCGATTAAATTCATTATATATATATAGCAAACCTCGTATAGCAATCCTTGAAATAAAAAAAGATTAATACCGAAATCTATTCCTTAAGCTGGGGAACTGTAGTGAACGTGGGAGGTTGCTGCGATGGACCAACCTCATATAGAAATCCTTGATCACAAGGGAAACAGCTATCTATCATCGACTCCACATGCTCAAACAAACTCGGATCACACTTGGTTGATTTATTTTTTTTACCTTTGTAGGCTTCAGACGACCACGAGTGCGAGCTTCATCCTGTGGAACAATCAAGGAGTTCGTTCTTGCCTTTTTCACCTCCATCATTCTTTTAATGATTAACAACTTTTCAGACTTAGGAGCGTTCTCATAATATTCACGAATCTCATCATATGTGCTATTGAATTGATTGTCCATATCCAGCTTCATTGAAACTTCAACATTCTCAGGAGTAGGTAATATATCTAATTTCCTCCAAAATGAATCAACCTGATCAAGGGGAATTGGACATTCATTTCTCATATACTCAGCAATCTCATGACGACAAGGTAACCCACATGTTCTTCGAAGTACACAACTACACAACAACGAGTCTATATAACCATCTTCGGGTATATTGATCTTCTCATTGTATATCAAAATCAATGCATGAATAGACAACAAACCTTGAAGGTGTTGAAATATAACCAATTTGTATTTCGGAAGAACCATTATAAGGCTCTTCGTGAATGACACCTTGATTGCAATGTGAAATGTCTCAATCAGGGTGTGTAACTGTCTCCAACATGTCTCAAAGTCACCTTGACTTGATTTCAACTGTCTTTTCAAAGATGAATGTTGACTCCCCACCCTGAAATAAGATACAACTAATATTTGTATTGCATGACAAAATTTATAGAAAACAATGAAATGTTGAAAACATTTAAATACCTTCTTGTTGTATTGTTGTCGAAGTGCATTACATTATTCGTCCAAACCGACATAAATATTTCCTTGTACGGTCGTATCCATTGCTTCATGGTGTACTCAACCGCAGCGGGATAATCAATAAAATCCATCCGAAATCTCTTCAGGTATTCTTCATATATTTGCTCATTTTTTGCATCTACCAAAAAATTCCAACAGAGGGTAAATTGATCTCATTGCACTTTCGTGCGAAAGTATTTCTTACAATTCGCAAGGATGTTTTTGTTGATACGCTATCGACAAAGGAAGTGTTGGGAGGTAGGAAAAGTTACCTCAATTGCATTCATTAACGCAACATCTCTATCAGTTACTATCACAGTTGGCAAGGAGGATTGATTCATCAAAGCTTTCAAGATACGAAGCGCCTAAATGTAGTTATCTTGCAACTCCGACCCCATATAGGCAGCTCCAACCAAAAATGCCATATTTATTGACGTGACACCAACAATCTCCAACAAGGGTAACTTATATCTTTTTGTCTTGTAAGTCCAATCCATGAAGAGAACCTTGGGAAAAGAACGCAATAGCTCAATGCTCATTGGATGAGCCAAGAACAAATCTTGAATAGTATTGGTTTTCTCACATCTCCTATGATGGTAGTAATATCCATTCTCCATCAATTTTGCTACAAGCTATTGCATTTGCGATCGACCATCACGCTCGATAATTTTATTCTTGCTACAAGCATTGTAAATAGTCCGTATTGAAGACTTATTACTTTGAAACTTCTCGTGTAAACCTTGTAAAATGTCCTTGGGCCTCAAATTGGCATGCGACATGTCAAGAACATAAGCCTTCTCCGGGTCTGATAATCGACCAACAAATGAGTGGCCATGCATATGAAGGGCTTCGCATGGTTATGCAACCCACATTCAACTTGAAGTTTCCATACTCCCTCACATAATTGTATTCCCTTCAAACGAAATGGACACCTACATTTCTTCGATTCACATTCTCTCTTGCTATTCTTTGTTACTTTACTCGAATCATCATCCTTTTTTGACGAGGTTGCCCACCAAGTTCACAACCTAAAGTCAACCGAGGTCCTCTATTTGTCGTACCACTATCAAACCTAGTAATTACTATCACAAGTCTCATTCTCCCTTCCGGTCGCACGCACCCAATCAAATAAATCATCCTGAGATGAAAAATATGAGTGATTTACAAACACATTGATGTAATCTATAACAATATGTTGTTGAAGAGGAATGATCGTATCATTTATAGGACCAATGGAACTGTGCTCAGTAGGAAAAGTGTTTGCTTCCTGAAAAATAAGCAAAAAAACATGTTAAAAATTCATGATTCTGCACTGTTCATGCACTATCCTGTCAGTGTGTGGATGTGGGTTCGTTCGGCCAGGATGAGATGAACAGAAGTGAGAGTGTTCGGCTAGGCTGAGATGAACAGGGGTAAGCATGTTCGGCCAAGCTGAGATGAGCAGCAGTGAGAGTGTTCGGCCAGGATGAGATGACCATAAGTGCTGGTATTCGGCCAGAGTGTGGTGAACACCCTTAAGGCTGTTCGTCCAGCACTGGCCGAACAACCTTAAGAGTGTTCATCACACCAGAGCCGAACAACCGTAATACCCAGCTCGATTTTTTTGGCAAAAAACCAAATTTTAATCCAAGAAAGTGAAAGGAATACTTACATTACCCGATCCCATGACTTCTTTAAGCTCCTTGTAATGTTATTTTTGACAATGTGATTATGTTTAGGGTTGGTTTTGAGAGAGTTTTGAAAGAAAAAAAATTGGAGGAAGAAAAAACAATGAAGGTGTAGACACCCCAATTTCGTACCCTTGATATGTGACTCTGACATGTGATATCAAGAACTGTTCAAACTTAACAAATGTCAAGTTACATGAGTCGAAAATGCGAAAGGCAAAGCAGGATGCGCAAAACAGTGAATTGCGAGGGGTGAAAGTGCCAAAAATGAAAGTCAAACAGGAGCATGGCGCGGCCTAAAGGCATGTTGGGCGCCGCGCCATGCAAGGGAGGAGTCGGCGCCAAGGGTGTCATTGTAGCACTCAGACTTAACGCATTGTACAAGTCAGGAAGGCTGGTGTACACGTAGACGAAGCCGGCTGAAGAATTCTCATAATTCCCGATGACTCCCTCATTCCACCTATAAATAGAGGCGCTGGGCTCCCCATTTCAGTGCACATTTTCATCTGAGAGAAACGCTGAGGAATTCTCCCTGCGTTCCTTCAAAGCCATAGTAACGAGAGGTGCGAGATAGGTGTGTCTAGCCCACCAAAGCTTCCAAAACCCGTCCAAACTCCGCCAAAACACAAATCCATCGGTTATAAGTGATCCCTAGCCTTTTAGTTAGGTATACACCTTACTTCCCCAGCCCAAAATCCCTAAAGTAAGCCATTACTCTGCCCGAGTAATGAGCTAAAATACACAAAAAGTAAGCCGTTATTCCGCCCAACCAAAAAGGTCAAAACCATCTAAAATAAGCCGTCACTCTGCCCGAGTGAACGAGCCAAAAGTCATCTAGAATAAGCAGTCACTCTGCCCAAACCAAAACAACAACCACATAACAACAATACAAAAAAAAAAGACTCCCTCTCCCTGAAGGACAGAGCGAGCACACTACCGCTCTAAAAGGTAATAACCTTTAAGGGCATTTTATTTATTTACTTGTTCGTTCATTTATTTATTATTTAAATTTATTATTTAAATCCGACCCAATGTAGTCAATATAAGCCGTTGTGCTGCCCGGATTAGATTAGGAAATATTATGTAAAAGAGCCGTTATAATGGCCAAATATTTTTAAATACATTTGTAATTATTCTAAGGAAATGGCTGCGAGTCCGTAAATAATGTAGCTATGGATGTATTTGTTTTATTTTCCTGTCTTTTAATGCTTTATTTATTTGCTAAATAAATATAACAATAAGCATACTTTAGCCAAGAACTATTTTGAGACCGAAAGGGCGAGTTGGGTGCCTAGCACCTTCCCAACTCGTAACTTAGCCTCTGAACCCGTTTTCTATCTCTGGTTTTCTTTTCTTTTTTCTGGTTTTGCTTTATTTTTGCCTTAAAATAAAGATGGCGACTCTAAAACGTTTTGGATCCAGTGGGGCCTCACAACACTCCTTCTTTACACTTTTCCGTCTTCCCCTAAAAAAGGGAGAATGGGAATGGAAGGGTGATGTATTCTCATATCCTGGTATCCCCTAAACAAGGGATAACTTGATGCGGGAAACCCAAAGCTCCCATAATGATCCGAAACGGGCCATAAGGCTATTTTTAATAAAATCCATAGTGGGGGCGTCGCAATATCATTTTTTGCACTTTTTTGTTTTCCCCAAAAAAAAGGAAAAATGAGAATGAAAGGGTAATGCATTCCCATATCCTGGTATCCCCTAAAAAAGGGATAACTTGATGCGGGAAACCACAAGTTCCCATATTGGATCAAAAATCCACTAAAGGCAACCGAGGCGCATTCCAACGCGGTATCATAGACAGCACTCCTCTCGCACTTTTGATTTCGTCCTCCCCTAAACAAGGGAGAGTGGAACGAGAGCAGTGGATGTCCCGCATCCGCACGCACGCCACCCTATCCACAGGCGTCAAGCGCGCGGAGTCCTGAACCTGCAGTCCCGTAGCTCTCTGCATGTATTTGTGATTTAGGATTTGGGGTGTAAATATAACACAATGGAGTGTAGGGAGTATTATTTATCTTTTAGTATAAGGGTATTATAGTTATTTCAATGGAGTGTAGAGATTAATTGATGGAGTGTAATGCTTAGAAGGGCTTATTAGGTCATTTCACTTAATGGCATTTGTGTAATTATTGCAAGTGGGGGTGTAGAGATAGGTTTTTGGGGTGTGGTTATCCCCTCCTATTTAGTATTATTATATTTAAAAAATTAATGTTTAATAATTAGTTTATAATAAAAAAAATTAAAAAACAAATATTATGTCCTATTTCTAGGCCCCGCCAAGGCGTTTTAGGCGCTGGTCTGGCGCCTAACGATTTTTAGAACGTTGGAGAAGAGAGAGAAATAGAGTGTGAGAGAGAATGACAGAAAAGAAAGAGAAAGAGAAGGCGATAGTACACATATTTTCTTCCATTAATGACATAATTGTCTTTTTATCCCAAAAATTTCTTTTTCTGATTAAAAAAAAGAAATAAAGTACCGCTGAGGTTGAATATTATTGAAAGGAGACAGGCCTGGTTATCTCCCCGAAATTGATATGGAAACTATTATAGGGAGAAAATATTTAGAGGTGCTAGACCACCACATCTATCTTTACAAATATGGTTGTCAAGCACAAAGAGAAATCCATTTTTTAAACGAGATGGCCAAAAATCACCAGATTTTAACCGAAGTCTGCTAATTTTAAAAAAGTTGGCTGGATCACTCAAATAATACTCCCTCTCTTTTCAAATTATCGTGTTCATTTCATTTTTCGTTCGTTCAAAAATAATTGTCCTCTTCCAAAACTTTTCTTTTTGTGAAAACATTTTTACCACTTTACCATTACTTTTTCTACCTACTTTAATTATGACCACATATTCAAGGGCATTAAAGGAAACCACACATTTCACCAATATTTATAATACAATCAATAACTTTTTTTACTTAAATGATGTATCAGGTCAAAGAGGACGATAATTTAAAAACTGAGGGAGTAACTTCTTATCGACACTTGATTACCACATCAACGGTCTAGGACCAACGAATATTTTCTCAAATTGTGTTGGGGAAGATGGAAAAGTTTGAAACCATGGCGCCTCCTCCGGCTCGAGAGACCGACAATTCGGATGATAGGAAATATTAGCAACATGCAGTGTTTCCTTGTAGTAGAGTTTTTGTTTACTCCCTCCGTTCCGGGCAAAGAGTCCCTATTTGAAAATCAAACTTTTTAAAAAAAAAAAATACTCTTTTAGTAGTTCATTAGTAATAAAATGACACTTTCATGCCTTAATATTTGAAAGTTGATTATTTAAGTGAAACTTCTCAAAATGGAATAGTAAACTCTTTACCCAGAACAGAGGAAGTAATAAATCATTTTGGTTCATTTATTTTACTCCGAATTTCTAAATTTTTGGTAGGCCTATCGGAATTTTGAGCAATTTGGGTACATTCAAGCAATATCAGGGCTAACCCATTTGGTTTCTGGAGTAGTTGGAACTAGAAACATCAATAGGGAAATAGGAAGATTTTAGATTAGTTTAGTTTGATATTTGTCGGCGGGAAGTGTAGTCTGCTGGCAGTTTATGTCTTGCAATTTGTTTTCTTGCATTGAGGTGTTGTACTTTTTGTTGTACATTGTAGAAAATAGGGTGTGGAGAGTAAAAAGTTGGGTGTGTATAGCCTCACCCATATTATAATTTATTACACTTTCATTGACATATCCATGGTTTTTTGGTCTTTTGACATGTGTACATGACTCACACATGTAGTCGTTCATTCGCGGAATGTTTTTTAATATTATTATTATTATTTGAGGAAAGTAAATAAAGTACTTCTTTAGTTCCAAAGTTATTGTAATGTTTGAATAGACACATATAGTAAAAAATGATAAATTGCAGGCCGGTCCACTTTCTAAAATATTTAAGGAGAAATTGCGGGTCAGTCCCCTTTCCCAAATATTGAACACCTCTAGTCCAACGTTCTTTTTCATCAACCGTTAAAGTCCATTTTTAAAAAATTGATCCTAAAATGTCCAGATCATCTTCTTCTATAGCTCCGGTAAGTTCGAAAATCACGATTGTGCCCAACGAAACAGAAAGGTAAACGGTTTTTTTATTCATGAAATACGAAACTGTAATGGATTTGTGTTGGTTGAAAGATTTTTCAGTAGAGACGAAGGCAGAGGAAAGGAGGAAGAAGAAGGCTTACGACGGAGGAGATAGAAGAAGTAGGTAGAAGACATGGTCTGTTTCATTACGTTTTTGTATCGTGGTGCAAAAATATCGTATTAAATTGAAGAACTGTGGTGCAATTAGACTAGAAAATTAAATTATTGAACTATGATGTAAAAATTAATGCAATAAAATTGATGATCGCATTGCAATTAGATTAGAAAATTAAACTATTGAACTGTGGTGCAAATATTAATGCAATAAAGTTGATGTATCATGGTGCAATTAGACTAGACAATTATATTATTGACCCGCAGTGCAAAAATTAATGTAATAAAATTGATGTATGGCGGTGCAATTTGATGTGAATCCTAAAACCCTAAGACTCAAGTTGGCGGAAACAACTTGAATGGCTAGAATCACAAACGAAGAATTCTCCAAAACAGCAACAAGCTGCCCAAAATTCTTCTCAACACTCCAAAAACGAAAATAAAGATAAAAGGATAGAAAACGGGTTCACCGGCTAGACTTCACTCACCTAACGTAAAGAATCCCAGTGATGAAATCAATCTAGGCTTCACTCACTTTGATTAGACTAAATTGATTTTAAATAAAGAACCTGACTTGTTCTTAAATGAGTTTCCTCGCACAAAATAATAATATGCTTTATTGAATAAACGGGATGCCTTTAAATAGGCTACAAGGTAAACCCTAATTCTACTTACAAAAAATAAAGACTTCTTATTCAACTAGAACATTAAAAGGAAACTAACTATTTTAGAAAATAAAATAACAATTAATTAATAGAAGATTTATTCTAAATACTAGTCTAACTCTAACTCTGATTCACGGAGGTCGGCCTCCTTTCCACAATCCTACACTGCCTCCAACTTGGATGTCACGCAATGCACTGTCCATCCAAACGGTGACTTCCTTCCAGCCGACTTGACCCAACTCTACAAGCCTTCTTGCCGAGCAACCCTTGCGAGCCGTCTTTCCTAAGTCATTCTTCCCAACCGAGCAACTTCTTTTCCTCGGCCCTTTGTTGTTAGGCCGAGCACCCCTATTCTCCTCAATGGTCCTTGCTCCATCTTTTGTTCCGTCACCTTGCGATCCAAACCCAAATGATTCCTTCCTGGTCGGACCATTCCAACCTGTGCTTGTTCATATGCTCTCTTCCTTTTGCCCGAATGGACCCTTCCATTCGCGAGTCTCCCTTTCCAGTCCTTTTTCCTTTATCTTGCTTGATCCTGCTGCTCCACCCGCATCATAATTAGACTAGGTAATTAAACTATTGAACTGCGGTGCAAAATTTAATGCAATAAAATTGACGAATCTTGGTTCACTGAGTAAGTGACATCCGAGCGCTCCTTTGGTTCATTAAGGGTATCGTAGTTATTTTACCCCCAAAAGTGACTTTATCTGGTTGAAGAAAAAAACATGGACTAGAGGTGTTATATAAACTTCAAAAAGTGGATCGGCCCAAATTTCACCCAATATTTAACCCCTATCTTTTTTTTTCAACAGCATAAGTCCACTTAGTTAAAATTCTTCCTTGAATGCCCCCGTCCGTTTAAAACCCTTCCTCTTCTCATCACAACGAACTCGTCTCTCTCCTCCCCATTTCTCCCAATTTTTTTCTTAATTAATTCTGTTGAAGATGATAATTCTGTTAAATTGATTGGAGCCCTAGAATTGTATATAATAGAGAAATTACGGCTGGAATTTACAAGGACGGAGAGGAAGAGTGTAGGGACGTCGGGTGGTGAAAAACACTTGTGTGTTTCACCTTGGATTCAATTAATCCACCACCCTAACTTCCCACTCTCCTCCTCCTTCTTCTTTTTCTTTGTTTGTGTGTTTGATTCAATATGCATGTGAACTGTTCCGTAAAATGTTTGAATAGAAATTTGTTTGTTGTTGGACATCGTTTTTGAACCTGGATGCTTCAATTTTTAATCACAATCCATCATTTGTAAATTGTGAGGCCTCGATTTGGATTTGCGATGCAGGAAAGATGCATTAATGAATTATTTTTTTGATTGTGTATAGGAAAGAAGAGACATGAGATCTGGTTCATTTTGTGATGCATCCAATTGGATAACAGATGCATGAAAACCATGCATCCCAATTTTAAATCCATTCATCACCAAGGGACATGAGGTCTGGTTCATTATACGATGCATCCAATTGGAATTCCCATGCATCAAAATCATGCATCGTCAAGGGAGATGAGGTCTGGTTTATTTTGTGATGCAACAAAATGGAATTTCGATGCATCCAATTGGAATGAGCAGTTTCGTTTCTCAACCTTAGGTCTTAATTTATGAAAATTGGGTCTTGTAAACCTTTGAAGCATGTTCATTCCTTCACAGCCTAAATTGTGATGCACCAGCCTTGGTTTTGCGATGCACCGTGTGCCTAGTGCACTCCGTACCTATATTGCGATGCACCACGTGCCTGATGCACTGCGTGCCTAAATTGCGATGCACCGACTTTGATTTTGCAATGGACCGCGTGACTAATGCACTGCATGCCTAAATTGCAATGCCCTTACTTTGGTTTTGCGATGCATCGCGTGTTTTCTTTTCATTAATGTCATATTCGTCTTTTTCGCCATGGGTGTGCTCAAATAGGCTAGAGGGGGGGGGGTGAATAGCTTATGTTACCACTTTAAAATATATCTCACAATTCATTTAAGAATATATGTGAAATGCTTTTTAGTGATAAGACAATCTGAAGATGAGGTCTGCTCGTAGTACTAAGTATTAGACTTGTTCATAGCTGAGTAATGAACTTTGCTGACAGATTGTAGATAAATTGTTAGCTAAAAAGAGATTTTGGCAGTGGAAAGATTCTGGCTAAACAGATTTATCTTTAGAAGGTTTAAGTAGTTGTGCACGAATATATGTTCAGAACAACAACATACTTAACTCTTCTTCATATGCATAGCATATGGGTTACAGAATAGATTGTTTTAATAAATCAAAACCTTTTAAGATCTGGAAAGTGAGATCATAGGTGAGTTTGAAAAATATATAATATTGCAAATTCTGATGAGGTTTACTCAAAGACAAACATGCTTAATACATCAACTTAGACTTTCTAATTGAGTCATCTACTTTCTTCCCCTGGATTTCATTCTTGTTCAAGAATGCATTTCTTAGAGTTTCATGAACTAGTCAGGAACAGGTGGAGTCAAGTAGATTCAACATGAGAAGACAATTTTATGGGTTGCTCAAATAAAGTCTGCATGAACTATTATTGTACAATCAACAGCCCTTGCAATGAAGACAATTTTATGGGTTTCATGAACTAGTCAGGAACAGGTGGAGTCAAGTAGATTCAACATGAGAAGACAATTTTATGGGTTGCTCAAATAAAGAATATTTGAGCAATTGAGTGCAAAGCACTCGACTCCCCATAATGACCTATTATTGTACAATCAACAGCCCTTGCAATGAAATACAAGTCTGCATGTAAGAATGCAATGCATACAACTAGTTCTTCATCTTCCTTTGACATTTTTAGAGATTTATCTTCAATAGAATCTGGAATGCTTAGTATTTACCAAAGTATTGGATTTCTAAAGAGCTGTAGAGACTAAGTTCTTTGAAGGAAATTAAAGAGCTCAAATCAAGAAATTAGGGGTTTCTTGATCAAGACACTATTCTTTATCGTTCTAGCTTTTCAGATCACTCTTCCTTGCTTCTTACTTTTCTTCCTTGCAATCCACATAACGTGTTTTGCAAAGGTCTGAGTTTTCCATGGTGATCTTTGAGATAGCTCGATCGATGATCTCGTTATCTCTTGCTCTCACTGCTGAAGAAGCAGGAAGAGGTTTCTTTTTTAGAAAGAAAATAATAGATCCGTTGAGACTGTCTTCGAATGATCTTTAGCCGTTGGAGTGATTCGTCGGATAAGAGTGAATCTTATAGACAATATGACAAAGATATTCTGGAAGATATCTCTCGGAAAAGGTTATCCAAAAGTCAGACTGAGTAGATGTGTCACTGTTGTGCAGAAGACAGAATAGTACACTGACATTTGGTTTTCCAATAAGAGTAGATACATTTGAACTTGAAAACCAACTGTAGAGAGCAATATCTGTTGAATAAAATCCAACTAGATCTTGCAGGTTTGAGAGTTGTCAAGACTTTTCCGCAAATTGATTTTAGGAGAAGCTTGAGCCTTCTGTCGTTTCCAAACGTCTGCAGTGATTCCACTGTAGTTTGCATGTGCTGTTTAAGAGGGTCAAATGTCTGTTGGTTTGATGTTCCTTTAATGATTTTATATTTCAGTAGAGAGGTCGCTGGTCGACATACTTGAGTAAGGAATTATCAACCCGTAGCAAATCTGTTGGTATGATATCTTTGTAGAAGCTATCATCCTATAGCCAGTGTTTTAAAAATCGGCCTAAGCGTCACCCCGGCGCCTAGAAATTTGGCAAATCGGTGAAAAAATCGGCTAGACTGCCAACTGCTGATTTTTCCTATTTTTTTAGTTTTATAATTTTGGCTCTTAATAATGTCATTTCGGGTTTTTAAAATAATAATATAATAATAATAAATATCAATTTCAAATTATTAAATTATTTTTGTAAATTTGCAATTGTCAACACACTTATGAATAATTGAACTGTTGGCTATTTTTGTAATATTTTGAACCGTAAATGATATTAAATTTATAGTTTTACTTTTAAAATTTAACTTCATAATATAATTATTATTTTTAAATTATTAGGTGATATTTAGTATTAGTATATTTTAAAAAGTTATGTTTAATAATTAGGTTATAATAAAAAAATATATTAAAATTAAATCAGATATTATGTCTTATTTCTAGGCCCCGCCTATATCCCATATTGGCGCTCTAGGCGCTGGTCTGGCGCCTAGCGCCCGCCTAGCGATTTTTATAACCTTGCCTGTAGCAAGTCTACTGATGTTGATATACTAAATAACTGGTCAGCTGAGGTCATCACGTAAGAGTAGGACTAAGACTCGAACCCACCTAGTTTAAGACCTATGTAGTGTTCAACAAGTTGTCACACTAATCAGTACGCGACCATTTTAGTCACTTATTCGAACATGCGGTAATGAGTACAAACAAATCAAGGTGTTCGGAATATGCAAATGAATAAGTCGTGTTTCAGCAAACATATTCCAACATTAGGTAATTAAAATTGATGCATCGCGATGCAAATTGAAATTAGGTAATTACAATTGATTCTATTTATATTGATGTATCGAGATGCAAAAAATTGATGTATCGCGATGCATATCCATAGCGTGCCTCAAACTCATTAACGGTATCATTATCTTTTTTACCCACAAAAATGTCTTTTTCTGGTTGAAAAAAAAAAACGAGACTGAAAAGGTTATAAACTTGGAAAATGGACCGACCCGCAATTATTCCAAAAAACAATTGACTTGATTATTAATATTTGTTTAATGTTCTAGTTTTCTTAAAATCCTATGGTTATATGACTCATAATTAAAATATAATGAAAAAATAAGGATAAACTAATAAAAATGTTGTATTAAAAAGAAAAATTTTAACAAAAAAATTATTTTGAAACGGACGAAAAAGAAAACATAACGACGGAGTACAACTTAAAAACTTGAGCTTTCTTTTTATTTCTTTTCTATGTTATAATGAACTAAAAGTCAAAATCATTTGTTTCCAACTCCGCTTTCACTTGACCAATAGATGTTGGTGAGACGAAGTGGTCTCGAAGTTGTAGAAGTAGGTCGTATGCTTAATAACCAAGTCTTGAAAGACGAAAATAACCCCGCAAAAACGCATGGTGACAACACATTACTTTTTCCATCCAAAAGCTAATGAAATTATGGGTGTAAATCAGAATTACCGAACTATAGAACTGAATTGAACCAAACTAAAACAAACCAAACCAATCTATATATTTTTATCTATTTATTATATAATATATATAATATATATTTGTTAACTATTCTGAACCTATAGATCATCTGATATGTATAATCTAAACCCTTGATTTTATAATGTATATATATATATATATATATATATATATATATATATATATATATATATATATATACTAAATCAAACAAAATCTTATTTATTAGAAAACTATTATTTCTTCCATTGTTTGTGTTTATTTTGAAATTTATAAAGTTTTCTTTATGATAATTTATTTTTAATAAGCTATTTTCTAATTTTTTATGTTAATTCTAGATTAAAATCTTATTTTTATTGTTAATGATGGTTAAATTGATTAAAAATAATTTATATAAACCATTAAACCGAACCAAACCGAGTGGTTAAGTTCGGTTCCAATTTATCTTCAAATTGAAATTTCTGAAACCAATAGGGGGCGGTTCAGTTCGTGGTTTTGGTCTAAACCAAACCGAACCAATTACACTCTAAACGGAATCCCCTTTTGACTCAGTTGCAATGAAAACGCAACCTTAGGCTCCAATGTGTAAAAATTGAAACCAATACACATTTGAGTTTTCCAACTTGGGAGAAACCTATATAGGAAGAAGCTTGAGGTGGTTCACAAAATTACATTTACTACTTTATTGGATTCTAATGCCCTTTATTTTTACAGTCAACAACATTCATTTTGGACATTTCCAATCAATCTCACAACATGGTTCATCAATTCAAGCTTAACAACCTCAAAAAAAAAAAAAAACATTCTTAGCAGGTAACAAAAGATACTAAGAAAGTAGAGGGTAACATTTTTGTATCTTATGTCATGAACAAAAATTTTCAAAGCTGGGACTTGTAGATGTCATGGCCAGACATGGTTGCAGTGATTGGAGAGAACCTGATAGAGAATGAGTACGGCACAGGCGGAACCATGTACTTTTCATGGACACAAGGGGTCCAGCTATCATCTCCGCCGATACCCATATGCTTATGATCAAGATGCACCTATAGCACCAGCAAACATAATAGTGTCGTATATATCAGTCCAAGGTGGAAAAGAAAATCACGAAGAAGTAAAAGACACAAAATGAGGGAACTGAGAAGGATGAAACAAGTGCGTGTTCATATCATTATATGATATTATGAAATGTCATTGCTAGACCAAATATGAAGGGTTTTTTCTCTCCTTTTATCAACAAGTACCATAAAAATGTTCAAAGCATTGTCAAGATGAAGTAATATTCGTTATTGACAAAGATCAAGCGTTACAACTCAAGATCATTCAAAACCCTAGCTGCATGCTTTTTAGAATCCCGAAAGCCAATGTTTCTCCATCCTCAAGAAAGTAACCCCTGACATTTTGACCCAGTCCACTTGTAACACAGAGTTGAAACACCAAAGAAAGCTTAGTCTAGTGGAATCACTAGCCCTTGTCAGTTTATGGCCAAACATGGGTATAAAACATAGTTGTCAAAGGCGAAAGGCGAGAGGTTCATATTTGAGACGAGAGGCGAGGCGCTAAAAAGGCGCTCATGGAAAAAATATATAAAATATATAAAATATATATAACTTAACAAATCTCAACAAAACAATGTTATAAGTGAGCATAATACATTCTACTAAATTCTAGCATAGTATAAAAGATGAAATTCTGAGCTAGTTTAAATTTCAAATAATATAATAAATAGTTAAGCAACCAAAGAAAATAAGGTTTTTTTAAAAAGTCAAGTAATTAGAAAAAATGAGAAAACAGAATGAGAAAAAAAATCCCAAATCCCAAATCCCAAATTAAAAATATAATAAATAATAAATAAAATGCCTAAAAATGAAAGGAAAATAAACCCTAAGTAGTGATAAAGATGCAACAGCACAACACATTAGAAGAAAAACACCCTATGAAGGAGGAAAAAAAATAAAATAAACAAACAAAATTACAAAACCAGGCTTAATCTTCCAAAACCAACAAACCAACCTCGGGACGAAGTTCGTTGGGAGCCGGCGACCAAGTCTGTGAACCTCTGGCCAGAAAACTCTGGCGCCAACCTCCGGCAATGGCGAAAGGACAAATGAGTTCGCCAGGTAGAGACGAAACCATATGTGCTCTTAACAATTTCATTAATATTGAAGATTGAAGGCTAGATCTGGAATGGAAATTTTCAGATCTAGGCCGGAAGTTTTCACCCACCTCGCCCAGGCGACAAACCCTCGCCTCGCGTCGCCTCTCACCTAGGCGCCAGAGGCGACTGCCTTTGACAACTATGGTATGAAGTGGGTTAATCCCCTCCCTGATGAATGGCATTTTGAGGTTGTTAAATGATGGGGAGAAACGGATCATAACATGAGAATGAAGGCATTGGACATAGTAGGTCAATCTGCAGTAAGACACCATGGAAGACCATGGGGCCAGCATCACCATCAGGTAATATTTTAAGGCTAGAGAGACAGGTATATGAAGCATGGCTGATCCCCATAATTTAGCTGACGTTGGGATCCCATACCGTGTAGTTGGGAGGGGGGGGGGAACAAAAAGATAGAAAACCGTGACTACAGAATGGACTGTATATAACGAAACTGTTTTCTCCTTCTCAGTATGAGGACAATAATTCAAAGAAAAAAGTAACAGGAAATATAGTGGTCGACTTTCCTGAGAAGGCCAAACTTATTCAGTATGAGGACAATAATTCAAAGAAAAAAGTGGCCCAACTTGTGATGGTATTTTTAAGAACAGAAAATATAGAGGTTAGAATTCTTTAAGAAGTTAAGCTTCAAGTTAGCCACATGGAGCTGCTTGGAACAGCGGCAGTTTAAATTGCTTTGTGATGATCTTTAACGAACCACACTTGCTACTTACAAGCTACAGCCCTCATCTCCTCATGTCATCCAATTAGTCATCAAGTTTTGGTGACAAAATTAGGATTGCTCGTGTCAAATGACTAACATTGGAGCTGAATGTGCTCTTGACTTTTTCTCTCCAGGTCTCGTTTTCCCATTTGCTTGCTATGGTTACGCGCCCCGGACATGGCCACCCGGAAGCTCCCACCAAGTGTTCTAACTCTCTTCCTTCTCAGGAATGGTCAAAGAATTAAGGCGCTGCTCTGGGACTGTGAACAGTAAGGAGTAAAGTGTCTTGGTCGAAGTCGTTATTTTGGGTTGCTAGCATTAAGAATTCAATAAGTAATTCATGTATCTCAGTCCACAAACGATAATAATAACATTATTTTCAACTTCTAAGTTTTGTATATATTAAAAAAAACTACATATTTTTATTGAAAATCAAAAGGTAAGAAGGTGGATTCTCAAAAATATAAACAAGGGTTAATGATGACACTACAAATCCCTTGACTTTGGACCAATTTCACCATTAGTCCCTTAAGAAAATTTCGTAACAATTGGGTCCTAGAGTTTCAAAATTTCACAGCCTCAATCTTTTTAATGGATGCCATTAGAGAAATACCGTTAAGTTACCCATGTGACTCTCACGTGTATTTGGGTAAGGGCTAAAATGAAAATTTGACAACTAAACTATATCAAAATTTGTGATTGGGTCCCTAGGGTTTGGAAAAAGACCACAATGCCTTCTTTCCCAAAATAAACAAATTTTCCAGAATTAAGTAAGCAAATTCATTTTATACACCAACTGCAGAAATCAGCACAACGACTCAAAGCCCAAATAAACACCACTACCTCCATCGAATATAGTTACAATAATTAATGGAAAACTAAAAAAATTCCAACACTTAAATTCACTATCTTTCTCATAGTCTCCACCATCACCATAATACAACCACCTTGCCTACCTCTTTCATTCTCTCTCTTCCATGATACCTCAACCTACCTGCCTGCGAATAATCCAAACCAACAAATTCCATTCAACAATTAAGCCAATAAATCACTAACCGACATTAAACCATAAAATCAAGATGCCATCTTATATCATGCTGAAGCTCTGTTGAAATCAAACGGTCCCCCAATTTGAAACTTCATTAACCATCTCTTTTTCAGATCCCTTCTTCAATTCATGAAATCAAAACCCATAAAATAACCAACAAAATCACAATCAAGCCATAAATTTTATCCAAACCAAGCCACAAAACATCTCCGACACTGTCCTAGCCAGCGCATGTGGATCCTACTACCACCATTGTCGTTGTCAACGTTCACCACTAGAAAGACACAATATCGGCGACACACAAAGAGGGTAGCTAGCTCCAACTTGAGCAATATCAAGACCCCTGCACATATCAACACAAGACTCGGACTCGATCTTCGATCTGTAGCATCGACCCGTCGACTCTCTCTCTCTCCCTATGGGCGTTCCACGTTTTCACAATGACCCCCGTCTTCTCTCTCCATACAAACCCAATTAAGTCTCTTGATCTGAGTGAAGAACATAGAATCGGCTCTTATAATTTCTCATAAAACTTTAATAATATTGTAAGTGTAACAGAAATCGGCATTTGATTGTTTTTGGTTTTTGAGGTTTGAAGTGGGTTTTGATGTTTAATTTGGTTATGACCTTTGTTGATTTTTAGGTAAAATTTATTTGCCACCGTCTTCCCCCCGACCCGACCCACCATGTGTTTGTGAGCTGAACTGTGAGCGAATGGGGCTTTATCTTACGAATTAAAATCCGTAAGATGGTCTCACAGGAGACCTACTCAAATTTAAATCTTTGTATTTGCATATGTACAACAAAAATCAATTGCAAATTGTGATTTAGTTTAGTTGTGAAAAAAATTTCATTTAACCAATACCCAAATGCATGTGGGAGGCACATGGGTAACTCAACGGCATTTCTCTAACGACATCCATCAATAGAACTGAGGCTATGAATTTGAAACTCTTAGGACCCATTTGTTACGAAATTTTCTGAAGGGACTAATGGTGAAATCGGTCTGAAGTCAAGGGACATGTAGTGTCATTAACCCTTAATATCCATCTAGATCATCTTCAAACCAATCAAACACTTTGGATCTATCGAGCGATGAAAATGGTATAGATGTGATCGTCTCCTTAAGAAGAACACGCGTGTGGCCTTGGATTGAGAAAATATTTGGTTGACTTGTCTAATTCTATGTTGCACGGATTCGGATACGCGGATTCGGATTCGGATACGCGGATTCGGATTCGGATTTGCGAATACGAGATACGGGGATACGGATACGTGGGGGTAAAGTGTAAATATTCAAACTATAAGGACCAAAGTGTAAATATTCAAACTATACGGATCAAAGTGTAAATAGTCAAACTATAAGGATCAAAATGTAAATATTCAACATAGGCACCAAAATATAAATATTCAACATAAACACCAAAATATAAATATATGTTTGCAATTGACATAAAGTCATAAACACAAAACTGAAAAACAAATTAAAAAATAACATAAATATTTCAAACATTCATTTAGAATAGAAATCAATCAATCACACAACTAAAATAGTAAAATGTCTAAAATTAAAACCAAACAGAAATAGTTAAATAAATAGATATAATTATATATAGATGATATTGATAGATACATAGCATAAGACTTCATGGAATCCTAAGAGAAACAGTGCCATATTCAAAATAATCAAGATGATATTGATAGATACAGGTTAGTAGGAATCCTAATTTAGGATATAAGTCATAGACGAGTCACATACTCACATAGAAATAGAGAAGTTCGTCGTCAGAAGAAGAAGGTTCAAGGTTTCGTCGATTTTCAACAAACTAGGGTTCAAAAATGAAAAATCGAAATTGTTTGTTAACTTACCTCGACTCCGAAGCACAGAAGAAGCGAGGGTGCTAAGGCTTGACGACGAAGTACTGAAGAAGCGGCAAAGCGAGGAGGAGAGGGCTCACGGCAGTGGCGACTCGCTAGGCTAAGGTACGTCGGGGGGTTGCTTTGCGTCTCTCTCTCTCTCTAGTCGTCGTCTCTCTCGTCGTTCTCTCTCTCTCTCGTCGTTGTCTCTCTCTCTCGTTGTTGTCTCTCTTAGTCTCTCTCTAGTCGTCGACTCGTCGTAGACTCAATCGAATAGTCGGGTTTCTTTAGGTTAAAAATTCGATTTATTCTCCCTTTTTCAAGACAAAACGACATCGTATTTTAATAAAAGTATCTGGATCCAGGTATACGTATCCAGGTCCCAGATACGCACTTTGCAGAATTGTCAAAAAAACCCCTGTGCGTATCCATAAGGTAATCCAACGAATCCATATCTGGAGCGTGTCGGATACCCATTCGCTAGCTGGGGAGAGAATCTATGCTTCATAGGTCTAGTTGTCTAGATCTAAGAAAATATGTCGAGATCTACAACTTAACTCGGCCTTTTTCCTAATCACTTGGGGTCGGCTACATGCGTCACCTGCTTTGACGCTTTGGTTAATATCATATTTACTTATAAAAAAAAATCATTGTCCGCCATTCATTTCGATCCAGAGCAAGATCCTCACACACCACACTCCTTCATATCTCTCTTTATTACAGACGTCCATGTTAGTTTTAGTCTTCCTCTTCCTCTATTTCTAGTCCGGTTGATATTACTATACTCGTATTTCCTTATTGGTGCACTAATTAGTCAACGTTGTTGGTGTCCAAACCATCTTAGGCGATTTTCTCTCATTTTTTCTACTACTGGGGCAACTTTTATTGTTTCACGAATTTGTTCATTGCAAATCATATCTTTCCGCATCTTGATTAATAATTCATCATAAGTATTGATTTTTTTCTTTTTGTGGTATTTTTTGACCATCTAACCTAACTTTGTCTCCTCTGTTACTCCTTTTACCACTAAAGGTGCATTCCATGTATTCGGTTTTACTCCTACTTATTTTACAACCTTTGCCTTCTAGAGTTTCTCACCACTTTTCTAGCTTATCATTGACCCAATTCTTCATCACATCAATCAAAGCAATATCATCATCAAATAACATACAACACGGTATATTGTCCTATATATGGGCGGTTAATCCATCCATCACTAAGGCAAAAAGGTAGGGACTTAAGGCCGTTTGTGGCATAATCCTACTGTAATCGGGAACTCACAAGTCTCCGGACGTGGTTTTAACTAATGTTCCAAGAAATTCAATGTATAGAGATTCGAAAAAGAATCGATGTAATGAAAATTAAAATCTATATGGCATTCTCAAAATTAGTCGATGAAAAGCAAGCACGAGAAATCAAAGAATTACAACGGAATCTACAAAAATAATTTTACTGTGTGAGCCGAAAACTTAACCTTACTATCACAACACAGCCTTATAGAAATCCTAAGATATACATATCCTTAATCATGTTAATATATCTCACTTTAATCGCTTTCTTCTCGAGCACCCACCAAATTAACTCTCTAGGAACTCTCATTCTTGGTCAATAAAAACCATGTGTACATCCTTCTTTGCCTCAGTATCTTTCCATCACTCTTCTTAGTAGGTAGATGGCTTCCTTTCTTGCCAGTCCCGACATAAAACCAAACTGATTCTCCGAGACTATTATTTCTCATCTCAACCTAATTTCAACCATTCTCTCCCAAAGTTTCATCTTGTGACTTATTAACTTAATACAGCTCTCTGAATATCTTCCAAAGAAATTGTATTTCTAACCGGAAACTACCACTTACAACACAATCCAAGGAAACTACCACTTACAACACCCCCTTTCCTCTAAATACACCCCTTTTCTTTTATTAAAAAATGACATCAATTAAAAAGACCTTCTTGCCCTTTGTCTGAAACAACCTAGTGTTGTTTGACTAGCAAAGACCGAACAACCTAGTGTTAATGTTGTTCTGAACAACACTAGGTTGCCTGATCATTGCTAGCCAAACAACACTAGGTTGTTTGGTGAACCAAGACCAAACATTTACTATACGCACAAATGATTTCCATTTTGAGAACCCATAGAAGTATCAAGTATGCTCCACCTCTATCAACCTCAGTCGCGCCACCTATACATTTTCTACCGAAAGAGCTTCAAATCTCCAAGTCCAAATGTCTGCTTTCTTCTTGTCTTTCAACGGGATTCATTGTCTTTTTCTCCTTCATCCCACCAGCATCTTTTCCATTCTCTCAATCGCCCGAAGGCTGAAGACTCTGCTGCCCCCTCTTCTCCACCAGCATCCACGGCCCAAAGATATCTCCTCCCCTCCCTTTGACCACCCCAAGGGTGAGCGAAGTGAGAAAGCTGTGATGTGTGTGTGTAAGAGAGAGAGGGAGAGAGATAGGGGTAAAATAGGAAATATAGGGGGCTGTATTTAGTATTTAGATAGTTTACAAATCAAGAGGGGGTGTATTTAGAGGAACAGGGGTATTAATAGCCCCACACATCTAGTAATAGTGATTCTCATACTAAGAAGATGCTTAAATAAAACGCATTCACACGATCTGTTTTAGAATTATGAAAACACCCTTGACTCTTAAAATATAAGAAAACTTATATAAAACATACCAGCAACTTACTAGTCTCATAATACCCTATAATCAGACTCAACAAATAAAGCATCTTGACTGGGAAGGTCTTTAATGTGCACTTAAATTTACGTCTAGTTGATCCTTTTATGGACAACATCACTTTGGATTTTTATTTTTTTAACTATCAGACCCATTAGGAAGGGCTATAATCATGTGTATTTTTCCTTCTTTTTTTACTTTAAAGAATACTAAAACTAAACTAGTTATGTAATAATAGTATTGTCTATGGGGTAGACAACTAGTGTCCCCACTTCAGCAACTATAACCCTCTTGCCAGCACCATTGGTCAAAGTGCAACTTGAAGCAGGTTTGCAATTTTGCATATCTATATTCAACGATTCTAATTATGGTTGTTTATTAACTCCCAACCCCACTCCACCCCCAAACAGCCATAGGACAATTGCTTTAGGCAGCCCTGCACTTTCTCCAACTATAATCATGATCATCAAGGTAATATAAGCCTTCAGAACAAGAAACTGTCAAATACGGAGCATATGCTCTTGAGTCTACCATAGGCCCAATAAGTGTGGTGGGCACTCTTCAAATGGCAGCTTTTAGCTACTGCAGATACTTTCAAAACAAAACGGATGCATAATAATACCAACGGACGACAATTTGTTAAGCTTGATATACATTGTTGAGCCCCTATCTAATAGTTTAAGGTTTTAGATGAGTTGATTACTTAACATGGTATTGGTTTGGCAAGGTCGTGGGTTCGAGTAATCCCGCTTACATTTGCAAAATGTTGGATAAAGCTGTGGCAGGTGGTTACATGAGCGGTTTCAAAATTGGCATTTCCAGGGAATCAGAAGTTATGGTCTCCCATTTGCTCTTTGCAGATGATACTCTTATTTTTTGTGATGCAGACATTGAACAGTTGGGTTATCTCTGTTTAGTTCTCTTGTTTTTTCAGATGGTTTCTGGGCTGAAAGTCAATATTAAGAAAAGTGTTATTATCCCGGTAGGTGCTGTCGCAGATGTGGAAGATTTTGCTTTGGCCTTCGGGTGTGAGTCTGCGAAGCTCCCTTCTATTTACTTGGGGCTGCCGATAGGTGCTAATTATAAAAATAAGACCATGTGGAATACGGTGATTGAGAAGATGGATTAGCGATTGGCGGGATGGAAGAAACAATTGCTGTCCAAAGCTGGTAGGTTAACCTTGGTGAAGAATGCCTTATCGTGTATTCCCACATACTTTTTATCAGTTTTTATGATGCCTGCCGCGATCCGAGAGAAGATAGAGAAGATTGAAAGAGACTTCCTTTGGGAAGGTCAAGGAGAAGAGCGTAAATATCATTTGGTGAAGTGGAAGACAGTGTGCTCAAGGATTAAGGATGGTGGTCTTGGATTGAATAAATTAAGTTTGTTTAATTCAGCGCTCCTTGGGAAATGGTTATGGCGATATATGGTGGAGCATAATGCCTTGTGGAGAAGAGTGGTGGTTGGTAAGTATGGGGAAGGGGAGTACGAGTGGTTTCCTAACGTCATAGACAGTCCTCATGGTACTGGAGTATGGAAAGGGATTTGTAAGGGAAGGGCAGCCTTCGAGAGGAATATTTCGTTTGCTCTAGGAAATGGCTCGAAAATCAGATTTTGGAAAGATGTCTGGTGTGGGAAGGAGGAGCTTCGTATTGTTTTTCCGGATCTCTTCAATTTGGTGGTTGATCGAGACATTCTGGTTAGTGATGTGCTTCAGGTGGAAAATGGTTCAGTGGTTTGGAATCCTGTTTTTCGCAGGAATCTTCAGGATTGGGAAATGGATTCTAGTGTTAAATTCTTGGAGCGATTGTATTCTATCCAAATAGATACTAGCAGGGAGGATAAGGTTATGTGGGCAATCTCGAAAAACAAAGAATTTACTGTTAAGTCGATATATGCTCAGTTATCAGGAAATAGGGCTCCTCTTTTCCCTTGGAAGTGTATTTGGAAGTCTCACGCTCCTGCTCGAGTGATGTTCTTTGCATGGGAGGCTTGTAGAGAGGCCATTCTAACCGGGGATAATCTTAGGCGGAGAGGTAAGATCTATGTGAATTGGTGTTACATGTGCAGGAAGTGCAGCGAAAGCACGAATCACCTTTTGCTCCATTGTCAAGCTGTTTCGGATCTATGGAATATGATCCTAAGGCTGTTCAAAATTCAATGGGTAATGCCTAGATCAGTGAAGGACTTCCTATTGTGTTGGCCTGGCTCTAATGGTAGGAGGAGGAATCCCTTTTGGAGAGTAGTTCCGCTCGCAATCTGGTGGATTATTTGGGGAGAGAGAAATAGTAGAGCATTCGACAATGTGGAGCGGACGTTGGACCAACTAAAGGATCAGTTGATGCATACTTTAAACTGGTGGTGGAATCAGGGGTTTGAGGCTGAAAATATTCATCAATCCCTTGGGGATTTAGTGGATAGGTTCAGTTCGTTTTAATTAGTGTTGTATACTCCTAGTGTACATGGTTGCGCCTTAGTTTAGGCGCTTTGATTTTAATGAATCTTTTACTTATCAAAAAAAATATTATATGTTAATGTTGTCACTCTGTTTGGTTTGTGATGCCCTTGGTGAGGCATGATTGTGTATCTCTCCACGTGTGAATGGGCACACGTGAGGGAGAGTGTTAATCTTGATATACATTTTTGAGCCCCTATCTAATAGCTTAAGCTCTTGGATGAGTTGGTAACTTAACAGACTTAAAATGAAGTACAGATCAAAGATACCTCAATGTCGTCTCCTTTAATGAGATCCTCTTTGTGGGTTGCCCGGTCAAGCTCAGCAGTGGTATAATAACTTGCATTCATTTGCATTGGTGGAGAGCTTCCATATATGGAAGCGTAAATTCCACATCCTTCCTTGTTTTGGAATGTCACCCACCTAACGTCTGCCCTACCTGAACATTCTCCAGGAACGATATAAGGAACATGCATGTCATCTACATTCTGCTGATACACTCCCACATGAGCAGCTGCTTTGCGGTCAGGATAACATTCAAATGGTCCTCTCCCATACCAGGTTATGAGTTGCATAGAGTTGTCCAAATGGAATTCTACCCCAATACGTGGCAAAGGTGGAAGAGCGGAACTTGGTTTTACGTTGCAAAACATAATAACATCTCCAGAACCATGAATTCTGTAAGTCATATCAACTTTGAACAGAACATTTGACTCTTTAACCTCGGATAAAGATTTCTCTTGCCCTTGGGAACACCAATATAAACAACAGAAACTTCCACAAGATCATCTGTCTTGTTCTGAACAGTACAACTTTCTTTAAGAAAGAAAATATTATCAATATTAGCAGCTTTCCACTTGGAGAAGTAACTATTGGCACCTCCTCCTTTGTCATTATCTGTTGGTGCTCGCCAAAAACATGGGATTATACCCTTATGCATCACTGCAACTCCTCCAACCTACAATTTTTCACCATCACAACATTAAAGATGAAACAGATGTCAAGATTTTACCACGAGTCAATTTTCCAATACGAAAAGGTATAAGCTATTACCACCTGCGTCCCATGGACAGTTCTCTTCTTTTTTTGGGGTCAACTTGATTGAAAATTGACCGAATATTTACATAATTATACTTGTCTTAACAAAATGATTCAAGTTGCAATTCATAGTAATTTTTATGTAGTTTGCAATTTATACAGCAAGAAAGAGAGAAGAGAGAAGAGAGAAGAGAGAAAAGAGAAGTGAGAAGAGGAGAGAGAGAGAGAGATGGAAAAAGAAAGATTCTTGAATTACTTTATGACAGCTGTTAACTATTAATACCTAGCAACATACTCAAGTCTAAGTACGCAAATAACCTTAATGTATTAACATTTTTAATGATTGAAATTTTATCATCTAAAACGGAACAAATGTATGATGAATATTTATTCGATTTACACGTCAACTTTCAAACACAGGAAGGGGACTTTTTCAGTGGAAGAGAGGGAGTGGAATAATATGCTTTCGTGCCTCTGATTTTCCTTTCAAAAGTACAATTGTAAAAAAGAATGCTGCACAGCCTCTACTTTCTTTATGGGAGGTTACTCCATTGGCGGTTTGTTGGGTCATTTGGAAGGAAAGGAATAGGAGGGCTTTTGATAACAAGGAAGGGTCTTTAAAGAAGCTTAAAGATACTTGGCTGCGCACTATTTCTTCTTGGTGCCCCGAGTCAGTGAACCTTTCCCAGACTCCTACTCACTATCTAGAAGTGATAGTGATTAGTGAATTCCCTCCAGCTCGCGTAGCTTGAGATCTTATCTTCTCTTTATTGTACATAGGCCGCGTCACCTATTTTGACGCTATTCGTATATAATACTTTTACTTATAAAAAAAAATCTGGTGTTAGTAATTACCATCCAGCTCTCAATGCCACCCGTTTGACCGTTGAAAATTATCTCCCAAAAGTTCTCGCGGTGAACTCTAATTTTATTTTCTGTAGTTTCATAAAGCAAAGTTGAATCCTTAATTTTCATTACCTGAAACCAATCACAGAGACTGGTTAGCAAACCTGAAATCGAAAAGGAATTTAAAGCACAACTGCACAAGGTAAAAAATCAAAGATATTAGAAGTGTACAGGTGAAGAACACATACATGGGGAACAATTTCTCTTTTCATAGGCAATTGCACTTGTGTAGATGATATTACATGACCAGATTCAGTCCAGCGGGTTGAGCACAATAGCTTTGCAGTTATTGTTAACATGATTTCCCCTGCAAAAGATGAGGCCCAAAGAGAATACCACTGGCCTGACTCCCAATTTATTTCATGACTTTTCTGGGGTCCTATTACTGGTAGAGAAAGGGTTCCAGATCCAAGTTCACATCCATCACCGTGAACTATCCACTTAAACTCTAATTCTTGTGTTGTTTCATAAAATTGGGTGTTCCTTATCTAGACAGAAAGGTCAAGTTAACATAAGCTACTTGCATCAAGAAAGAAGAAAAAATAAGTGACAAGTGATGTACCTCAATAATGCCTTCCGTATATGAAACCTTAATTGGTTGGTAAACAAACTTCACCTCTGAGATAACCAAAACAACATCATTAGGTACTCATGAAACAAATTTGAGAACCGCTACCATCTAGTAAAACTTGAAAAACCACAAGAAATGAAAATTCAAGTCACCATGTAGTGCTGGATGAGGAGTTCGATCAGGCCATGTAAGGCCATTCATACAGAAGTTTAAATCATTAGGGGTATCCCCAAAATCACCTCCATATGCCCAGCGCTTACTACCATTGAGACCATCCTTGAGAAGTCCCTGTATTAAGAAGAAAAAGTTAAGACTTTAGGCCCTTTGTATGGACCTGCAAAGTGTTAGTCCTGAGCAGGGAAATAAATGAAAATACAAAATATACCAGCGTAAATAGATCATGTTTCATGAAGAACAAGAAGAACAGGTAAATTGGCAACCATAGACTTCAGTGAGAAGCTTTTTGCGAATGCCGGGGCATTTTTGGTAGTTTGAAGAGGCTTTTGCTAAAAGCTCTATACCATGCAAAAGAATGTTAAGTTTGAATGGACCGAAGTTTCCCAAGAGCTGAAGAGGCAAAGAGCTGGGGGGGGGACTGCCCTAATTCTCTCCCTTTCATCATGATATCGTGGGTTAGTGATTTATAGTTATGTGATGCTGTAGGACTTAGGTGGATGTTGATGCATGATGAAAGTTGATTTTGTATGCGGCACGACATCTTAAGGATTATTAGCAAATTTACCATGCTCATGACTTGGCTAGCATCGGTAATCATTGCACTCTATTTGGTGACATTATCGCTCTCCTGACCTCCAACATTTACACCGATTACAAAAGCTTAAAAGCCTATTTATGCAGAAGTTAAACATGAGGTAAGGGAAATGGTTGGAGTTGCTAGAAGACTACAATTGTATGAATCAATATTGCATGTGCAACGCAAACTTCATAGTACTGCCTTTTAGGGAGAAGAATCATGAGTTAAAGGAGATGACTGGAGTTGCTGAAAGACTATGCTTCAATAAATTCATTATCATCCATGAAAGGCAAACTTAGTAGCAGATACTTTTGAGTAAAAAAAAACAAGTGCTGAAAATCTAGTAGCACTTATAACAACACAAATGCATCTTATAAAAGATATGCAGAACATGGAGATTGCAGTTACTTTGAGTCCAGACAACTTTTGGCGAAGCTAACTTTTCAACCGCACTTGAGAAGATTCAAACTACCCACACATAAAAGAAGTGAGAAGTAGCAAGGCATCAAATAATAGAATTGCTATAACTTTCCTAAACCTAAATCTTTTAATCCAAACCATAATAAGGATTTGAAACATAAAGCCTTCCTAGTTTGTAAGTTTAGAAGGAGATGGAAGGTCCAGAAACACTTTCAAACATCAAATTTTGGAATTATTGGTGGTTGTACCAAACTATGAGTTTCATGCATCATAAACCTCAACAAATTGGAATTTTTGGTGATTGGAGTTGAGAAGTTACTTTAGTATTGTACTTATGATGAGGGCTATAATGCCTTTCCAAGGCGAGTTCGATTAACTCCACTATGTCCGGTAAATTAAGCAATACACACATACACACACCTTGATGTTAACAGTCTTAAGATATGTAAGAACAAGAAGTGTTTCAAACCTGATCAACCCAATCCCAGATAAAACCTCCTTGGAGACCAAATGTGCTATCAATTGCTTCCCAGTATTCATGAATATTTCCATTGCTGTTTCCCATTGCATGTGAATACCTGACATTTATGCATTGTAATATCCATAAGTAAAACCATATGAATTAAACAGATTTGGGAGGAGGGAAGTTGTTATTGCATGTAAACAATAAAAGATGGACATACTCGCAGAGTATTAAGGGCCTAGTTTCAGTTGGATCTTCTGCTATCTTAACTATGTCCCAAACACGCATATACATTGGGCATATTATATCTGTTGATGATGTCCTGGATCCACCACCTTCATAGTGTAACACTCTTGATGGATCCTTTCCGCGAACCCACCCTGAAATGCAGAATCTCCAAATTGAGAAATGGCTGCAAGGATTTTATTAGATGCTTGTCGAAGCAGTTTTGATAAATTGCAATTATAAAGCCTGAATCATTCGATCTTGAAGAGGACCTGGTGAGAGTCTGGGTAAATGGCCACATTTCTTTCCGAATAACATGCATGTTTCTAAGAAAATGGCAGCCGATGATTGATTTATAGATGGCTTTTCTTTTTATTGAAAATCTCCCTATGTATAACTATACCAACTTCTCATCTGGGAAATAATTGTACTGCACCTAAATTCTTTAAAAGCTTCATCCTCACAAAGGACTTGCAGCGTCATCAAGTCTCAAAAGCACGAAACTATTCTTAGTTGTACTCAACTCTGACTATTGATGGCTGATTAAGTCAGTATTAAGAATAAAAATAAAATAACCCTAATTCTAAATTTACTCCATATATTGCAACTATACTAGACAATTGAGAGTACCAATATATTCTGATAAAGCCAATAATCTACTATACCCCAAAAGTCCAAACCAGTAATAGCCCTTGATTAAATTATTAAAATTCAGCTTATCTCCGTACACCAACACAAATAATGCAACAACATTGTATGCGGTGACATTGGTATTTTTTTGCATCAAACATCACCACACTCTGTCTCTATGATCTCCTGCCCCTCCAGATCTGGAGGGTCGTACCATCAAGGACACCCCGTCCATAACTCCCCTGAACCAGCACTCAAAGATGCCACCGTGAAATCAAAGGGCACCCCCAACCTTCAGTGGTCCCATAGAAATTTCTAAAACATCCGTTCCCATGTGAAACTATTTTTCTCTTCTTCTTTTTTCTTTCTTCTTTTTCATTAAGAGCTCCAATTGCTACATTCATGTTTAAATATGAAAAACATAGGAGCTTTTACATCTTCATCCCACTTTAATGTGATAAACCCATTGTTCATGAAATTTGTTTCCATATATGTCCTACAAATCTACAAGGTTTACGAACGCTGAACTCATAATAGTTATAAGTATTAGTTAAGGAAGTAGATTTGAAAGCGAGCAGGAAGAGAATCATGATAACAAAAGAAGCAGATACCAGCTAGAGCAGCATGATTAGGTCCATAGCTTGACTCATTTCCCAAAGACCAAGAAATAATGCATGCATGATTTTTATCTCTCTCCACCATGCCTATGACTCGATCCATCATAGATGAAGCCCAAATTGGCTCCTGCGTCGGATGCTTTACATGCGTAGAAAGATCGAAACCATGAGTCTCAATATTGGCTTCATCAATCATGTACATCCCGAACAAGTCACACAGCTCATACCATCTTTGATGCTGGGGATAGTGGCTATTTCTGACAGCATTGATATTGTTTTGTTTCATTAGAACCAAATCCTGCAATGCAGTAAGAAAATCTGATAGGTCAAACCAAAGAATATTAAAAGGAGAGGATGCAGAGACTCGAGCAGAATGGAACAAAGGTATCACCTTGACCATGCAGGACTCAAGGTTTGTCTTTCCAAGACGTGGATGGTGTTCATGCCTGTTTACCCCTCTTATTATGACTGGATGCCCATTAACAAGTAGCTCTTTTGGGGCTTTTGATATTAGTCGTATACCTACTTGGCACGATTCAGAATCAACTATATGACCAGATGCATCTTTGAGGGTGATAACCAGAGTGTAAAGATTTGGCTGTCAATGAAATTAAAAGAAAAACATATCAAAGATCTAGGAAGAAATGGAAGAGGAGAATACAAGCATAAATGTGTACAAGGACTATGAAGGACACACATTCACAAAATTTCAGCCAAAACATAGTAAAAGACTAGATATCGGAGGGAGGACAAATGAGGAAACAGCGCCTCTAGAGAATAAAAAAAGAAGAGGAAAGTTCCAGTGACGTCATGAAAATCCCATATCTCAACGATATATTGTGGAATCTATGGGAATATATATATATATATATATATATTTCACAATGCAAAGTGCTGAATGTTGGAAATTATATATTCATAATTGAGGATTGAGATTCCTCACTTGCTCTGCAGACCAAAGTTTGGGCCGTTGCAGTTTCCCTATTAAGTGATACCCATGAAATCCTAAAATTGCACCAGGAGATTGATATAGTTCCAAACAGGCCACGTTAGTGGAAAGCAAATCAGTATGCCCTTCACTATCATGCTCACTTCCGATGTCAAACAGTGCAGCTTCAATTGTGAATTCAGAGAGGACCCCCACCTTGACTGCCTCCCGCGAGTTATCAATTTTCACTTCAACCTAGATCAAGAAGACATCAATGATTAAACCAAATATTGTGCAAGTTTGTGAGTGTGGAAATGTGTTTGCGCCACATATGTGGGTGGTTAGATTGTTCCACCCAAGGACAAATAATTGAAAAACTTAGGAAAAAAAATAATTCTTTCTTTTTCACAAGTTCAGATGGAAACAGGAAATGATAAATCAGATTGCAGTGAACATAAAGAGCAACAAAAGAAGACGATACTAAGACAAGACTATCTGAAAAATCCCTGAAGGCCTAGGCAGAATTGCAATAGACTCGATAATTCAAAAAAGTCGTGCAACAGAGATTCCCCAAACCTATCCATAGACAATTCTTCGTTTCCTAAAGCTAGTTTCTTTCCCTCCTGATGGCCCACGATTAAAAAAATCATGCTACAGGGCAAGCTGAAAATGGCCAAGACCAGACAGAGGCTTAAAAACAATACAGTGGTATCCTGAACCGGTGAACCATCCCTCATGGTACTTCTTCTTAAACAAGTAATTTCGAAACTGATATCGTTTACTGCATGGGATTTCCAAGGAAAATAAAAATATATAACATCCATAATTAGCCATAAAATGAAAAACAGGAAGAATTGCAGTGCACATGTCCCTTGGATTCAATTAAGGGGAAATAAATGCAAAAGAAGGAAGAAACATTTTAGGAAACAAAAGTTGAATTTAGCAGAAAACTAATAATAATATTTTCACCCATACAACCAGAGAAGAAGAAGGAGAAAAATCATGAAACGGAAAACATATAGATACCTCAATATCTGCATACGAAAAGCTTGCATCCAAGTTTGATCTGAAGAAATAGTCTGCAATAAATACCTGCATAAATGGGCTTCCACATCTGATTATGTAATGTTCTGACATGTTGGCAGCAATAATCCAAAGCACAAAGCAATAACAACTGAGAATAGACAATCTACCATTTCCAGCATTTCCAATAGAATATAAGGGTATTAAGATTGATATACATTGTTGGATCCCTATCTAACAACTTAAGCCTTTAGATGCGTTGGTAACTTAACATGGTATCAGAGCTGGTTTGGAAAGGTCAAAGGGTTCGAGTCATCCCGCTTGCATTTGTTACCCAAAATATTGTGATTGCATGTTGTCACTCTATTTAGTTTGTGATACAATGGTGAGGCATATTTGTTTGTCTCTCCACTTGTGGACGGGTCACATATGAGGGGGAGAGCTGAACTTGATATACATTGTTGGGCCCCTATCTGACGGCTCAAGCTTTCAGATGAGTTGGTTACTTAACAAGAAATCAGAAGTCATGGGTTCGAGTCGTCACACTTGCATTTGTTATCCCAAAGTATGTTGAGTTTATGTTAGCAGTATGTTTGGTTTGTGATGCCCCAAGTGAGGCATGTTTGTTTATCTCTCCACGTATGGATGGGCCACATGTGAGGGAAAGTTTTAAGCTTGATATACATTGTTGGGCCCTTATTTATTAGGTTAATCTTTTAGATGAGTTGGTAACTTAACAAAGGGATAAACCCCAAAAGAGTAAGCAAAGGCTGATCCTTGAATTCACGCTCATTCAATTCCACAAAAATTGAAGTTCCAAGACTACGCCAATATTGTTAATGGAACTATTTGTAGGAGGCCCAGTAGATTATTATCTTAAGCTATTTCCAACATAACAAATCGATAATCGAAATACATCAATTAGACACTAATTACTCAACTCAGCCTTTTCTCAATTACTTGGCATCGGTTACGTAACCATTATTCTCCATTTTGTTCAATCCTAAACAAGATCAATTTAACATTAATTACAAGGATTAAAAAGTTAGATAGTCACACAAGGACTTTCTCACTTCGTCTTCGTAACATTACCTAGTCTTCTAGTGTTTTTTTTGATAAGTACCTAGTCTTCTAGTGTTCCCAACCCAAAAGTCAGATAAGACATATAATTTCATATTATTACCTAATTTGAAATGAGTTCTTTCTTTGGGACAAAGTAATTTAAAATGAGTTCATGTACCTGACCCCAAAAGGGACCAAGGCTGAGTTGAGTTGAGTAATTAGTGTCCAACACGCATTTCTTTGACTACGGCCCATACAATATACTTGATTTACACACAAGTTACTACAAAACTAAAGAATGTATGAACCTTTGGCTTTGCTAGAAGAAGCACGTCACGATGAATGCCAGACAACCACCAATGATCTTGATCTTCAAGGTAAGAACCATCACTCCATCTATAAACTTGAACAGCTAGAACATTTTTGTTGTCAGGTCCACAGGGATGACAGAAGTCAGTGATTTCAAACTCAGCAGGTAGTCTACTATCCTGACTGACCTAACAGAAAACAAATTACATTAATATAACCATAGTATTTCTATCAATATTTTCATGGCATGTTCACATTACAGAGATCAAAATGTGCTGCACACAGATAAGAAACTAAATTATTTCATAGAAAACTCTTGCAGATTGATATGTTTAACAAGAGAAGTTCAATATAGTATGTAATAAATACACACACACGTATGCATGTATCCTTTATAGTAGAAATTAGAGAATTATCCTCGACCTGTTCATTTTATTGAGCATCCTATTCAAATTAAAGATGTCTAATCTTTCTATAAGTACAAAAAACTAAATCATGTCATTGCAAATGTCTATTTCAGACTAAAATATGTGCAGACTTTTCAGCACAGTTGTTTTTGACAAACACAAAAAACTAAAAACCATGTCATCAAAGCAACCTTAAGTTATAACATGAAGCATGTTAAGTAACCAACTCATCTAAAAGCTTAAGCTGTTAGATAGGGGCTCAACAATGTATATCAAGCTTAACACTCCCCCTCACGTGTGACCCGTCCACACGTGGAGAGATACACAAACATGCCTCACCAAGGGCATCACAAAGCAAACAGAGTGACAACATGCACTCACAATATTCCGGGTAACAAATGCAAGCGGGATGATTCGAACCCACGACCTTGCCAAACCAGAGCTCTGATACCATGTTAAGTAACCAACTCATCTAAAAACTTAAGCTGTTAGATAGGGGCTCAATAATGTATATCAAGCTTAACAAAGCACAGTATCCAGAACGCCAGTATCCTCAGATAATCAAGAGTTGTTCAACATAAGTAAAGGAAAGATGGAAGAAAATATCGAGTTGGAAATGAAATCCTTAGCTTCCTAATGAGCCTAGACATTAGGAGATTTTAGGGGAGCTCAAAGTTTCGAATCTTACAAGGGACTAGAGAGGTGTGGTACACAATTTTATTTATTTTTTGATAGAATACACTAATTTTTGCTTCCCTTGTGTTTTTTTTTTTTCAGTTTGTTTTATTGGTGGTTGTCCACTTTTTAGGAGAGCCTCTCTCCACTTTAAAATTTGCATTCTCTCTTTTTATATATAAAACTAGTTCTCTCATAAATTTAAAGAAAAAAATTCACAGATTAAGGATGTTGTGTGTGTTCCATTGATACACTAAATGTACAAGAAGGATAAATTTTACCTCTTTTTAAATTTAAGATATGAAAATTCTTTTGAGATCTATTCTCATACGTCATATTGTATCATTTAAATTTATAAATCAATCACTCCCGTAGACACCTGAGTTGAGTTCACAAGCAGAAATCGCTATCGTCACCTATTATCTTATTGTTCTTTTGTTCTATGTGTCACTGACTTAGAGTTTTCGCCCCAACACTATGCAATCCGTGCGGCAGTAAGACTCAGTTACTTTTAGTCAGCCTTACTCCACTCTTGCCAAACAACTATCCCTTAGTGCCAACCCCAAGTTATGTGACAACCCACCACTAGGATTCACACCTATTGGAAGACACTAAGCTGGAAAGAAGAGAACACTCAAAGAGACTCAAAGAAGGAAACAAGTGTTTATTGATTTTCAAATTGTCTTGCTACAAATGAGGTATCACCCGGCATCACCTATTTATAGAATACTACCCCTCAATCACATAGGCTTTTAGAATATTTGATACAAGTCTAAGATATTTCTACCATTCCCTAGCATTCTATTATATTCTAGAATACTATACTCTACTCTACTAAATACAAGAGAATTCTACTAACTTCTAGAATATTCTAGAGTACTCTAGGACAAACTAGAGGACTCCGCAAAACTCCGGAAAATTCTAGCACGAATGTTTCAATTCGCACACGTAGTAAACCTCTTGACATGGTGCGGGACGTCACATATGGCTCTTAAATCACGGTAATTTCCAAAACACTTGTTGTGCCTTCCTACCAAATATCAAAGATATGCTAGTATGCAGCTACTTTGTTTGATCGGACCATATCATAATATAGCATCTTTCTTTTTTTTTTTTTTTTGATAGGTAAATCATAATATAGCATCTTAAGAATAAAATACACACTATATATGAAAGAGAAAAGACAACAATGCATGACAGACCTATATCCAACAGGGGCCCCATTAATCCATGCGTGGAAGGCAGAATCAACAGCTTCAAAGTGTAAGAATATTCTACGACCTGTCAAACACCAATATATGGGTTCCATCAACAGCTAAACATTTATTTAGAACATATAATCAAGACAATATTATGTGTCTCGTGAGAAGCTGAAGGAAAAGCAAATTAAAAAAAAAAAGGGATTTTTCAAATTGAGTTCAACTACAACCCTGGCTTGTATTTCTTATGTTCTAGTCTTTTCGGTGTTAGCTTATGCTAACCAAACTTAAGAAAGTGATTAGTTAGCTTATGCAAATCCATTTTTGGATTCAGTCCCTAACGTTAAGCTTTTAGGCAAAATGGTACAACACACACACACACACACCATCACACGCACATATAAAGGCACTTGTTAATAATACATATATAGAAAGATTTACATCAGAAGTGCCTATTAATGCATGGAGAGTGTTTCCAATAAATTAGTTGAAGTTCTCAATGCAAAATCTTACTAAATATATATTATTACCAAGTGTCCTTGGGGACTATTAGAATTTCCAACTCTTTTTTTTTTTTTTGATAAGTAAAGTATTATATACCAAAGCGTCTAAACAGGAGACGCGGCCTTTTTACAAACTATAAGCATACACAAAACAGACTAATCTATAGAAAGACTATTCACAAAATCGATACAAGAAATGTTATGAATGTTGGAAGAATTAGTGTCCTCAACCCCCAAAAGACAACGCATTTAAGTAACTCATCCTTTAACTTATCCACCGTCCTCTCCTCATCCTCAAACACCCTCCTATTCCTTTCCCTCCAAATGATCCACCAAATACCCAGAGGAACTGCGTGCCAAAAGCTGATCCTTCTTCTCCGCTTGTACAAAGACCAACTCAAAAGGAGATCTTTAACAGATCTCGGCATCACCCAAGCAACAGAGAACAGACCAAGCATTAAATTCCAAAGCATAGACACAATAGGGCAGTGCAGCAACAAGTGATTCACACTTTCTTCACATCCTTTGCACATGAAACACCAATTCACATATATCACTCGACGTCTCGCAAATTATCCCCTGTAAGGATGGCTTCACTAGCAGCTTCCCATGCAAAAAACAAAACTCTACTCGAGCTTTCACTCTCCAAATACTCCGCCAAGGGAACACAATCTTCTCTCTGTTTGAAAGAATATGATAATAGGATCTACAGAAAAAATCTTCCTCTTCGAGCCCGCCCACACCACCCTATCCTCCTGCCCCACCGAGCGAGAGTGAGAGTAACTAACTTAGCAAAAAACTGAACACAAGAGTCCATCTCCCAATCTTGAAGATCTCTCCGAAATATGGGACTCCAAGAGACTTTCCCTTCCTCTATATTCAAAATCGAACTTACTAAGCAATCTTTCTCACTTGCTAAATTAAACAAATGGGAAGGATCTCCAAAGCTCCTGTCATCACACCATTTATCCTTCCGGAATCTAATTGTAGACCCATTTCCGACCTCAAAAGAGATGTGTCTCTCAAAGCGAGCCCAACCCTTCGACTCCTTTCCAAACCCCCACCCCATGCGGTAGGTAGGAACATCTTTCGGAAACCACAAATGCTCACCCTCACCATACAAGCTCACCACCACTCTCCTCCACCAAGCATTCCTATCCACCACAAATCTCCAAAGCCACTTCCCCAAAAGAGCCAAATTAAAAACTTAAGATTTTTATCCCCAGCCTCCATTTCTCACACTATCACGGACTTTCTCCCATCTAACCAAATGAAACTTTCGCACCTCCATAGACCCATCCCACGTAAAATCTCTCTCCAATTTTTCAAGTCTGCTGCGAACCGAAACTGAAGCACAAAAGAGACATAAAATAAGTGGGAAGGCTAGAGAGTATTTTTCACTAGAGTTAGCCTTCCCCTTTGAAAGATCTTGTTTTTCCAACCCGCCAATCTCCGCCGAACCTCTCGATGACGAGATCCACATCTCTTTACTTTTATGCTTCGCTCCTAAAGGTAACCCAAGATACACCGTCGGAAGGCCCCCAACCTTGCAACCAAAAAATTGGCCAAGGGAATCAAATTAGCCACCACGCCAACCGGAATAATCTCGCTCTTAGCGATATTAATTCTCAATCCCGAAACCGCTTGAAAGAAGAGGAGCACAAGCCGCAAATAACCTAACTGCGATGAGAGTTAGCCCCACAAAAACAAGCGTATCATCTGCAAATAAAAGATGGGACACTATCACTTCCTCTCCACTACCTCTACCCGCATTAAACCCCTTCAAAAACCACCCCACACGCCTCTATCCAACATCTTGCTCAAAGCCTCCATCACAATGATAAATAAAAAGGAGAAAGAGGATCTCCTTGCCTCAACCCCTCGAACTAGCAAAGAATCCGGCAGGCTCACCATTCACCAACACCGAAAACGAAGCTGTCGAGATGCAAAAAGAATCCACTTCCGCCACTTAAGACCAAACCCCATCCTCTCCAAAGGCAAATATAAAAGAAAATCCCAGCTTGACATGATCATACGCCTTCACAATGTCTAACTTGCAGATCAAACCTGATCTCCACTTTTAAGTCTAGCCTCCACCACCTCATTGGCTATAAAAGAGGCATCCACAATTTGACGATCCCCCAAAAAGCATGTTGGTTCACTGAAATAATTTTACTCAATACCTTTCTTAATCGCAAAGATAACACCTTAGCAATTAATTTGTAGACACCACCCACTAAACCGATAGGTGCGAAGTCGCTCAAATCCTTCGCCTTTCTTTTTGGAATTAGAGTTATGAAGGAAGCATTCGACTTCTCTCAAAGCACAAGTTTTCGTGAAAATAGTGAAACACCCTCATCAAATCCTCCTTGATTATCTCCCAACAATGCTGGAAGAAGGCCATAGAAAAACCATCGGGACCGGTGCTTTATCACCCTTTAAACCACGAAGGGCTACCACAACCTCCTCTTCGAAAAGGAAGCTCAGAAAATTACTGTCATCTACATCAAGACAAGTAAAAGATGTGCTGTTGAACGAAGGCCGCCACTCCTCTGTTTCAGAAAATAACCGATGATAGAAACCCACAATACCTTCCTTAATATCCTTGCTATCCGACAACTGAACTCCATCGATCCATAATTCCCTAATCTGATTCGCTGACTTGTGGGCACTAGCCATTCTATGAAAAAATTTAGTATTTCTATCCCCTTCTTTGAGCCATTGAATTCTGGATTTTTGCTTCCAACTGATCTCTTCGCAAAGCAATAACTGATCTAAATCCCTTTGCAAATTCAGACGAAGCAGCTCCTCTTCCTTGCTCAAAGCTCGAACCCCTACTAACCCATCCAAGCCACTGATTCTCTCCATCAAAGAATTAATCCTTACTCCCAGCTTACCAAAAACTTCTTTATTCCACACTTTCAAGTCCTCTTTGAGCAATTTAAGCTTCCTAGCCAAAGTGAAGCTAGGGTCTCCTACAACTGAATATGAAGACCATTTTTCTTTAACCCAATCCGCAAACCCCGGGGCCTTCAACCACATATTCTCAAATTTAAACGGACCTTTCCCTTTCAAAAAGCCCCCACACTCAAGAAGAAGGGGAACATGATCAGAAATAACTCTAGGCAAACAGGACTGAACTGCCCCTGAAAAAAACTCCTCCCAGTCACCAGAAATAAGGAACCTGTCTATGCGAGAAAATTGCGAAGTATATTCCCATCTCTGAACCAAGTAAAATCTCCTCCTGACAAAGCTAAATCTACCAATTCCCCTACATTAATAAAATCATTAAACTCCGACATAGCTCGAGTATAGACTCGGGAAGCAGACCGTTCGTGCGGGAAGCGAACCACATTGAAATCACCACCTATACACCAAGGGGCATTCCACTTACGCTTAACTGATAAAAGTTCCTCCCACAAGACTCTTCTATCCACCGCTGCACATGGACCATAAACACCCGAGAAAACCCACAATCTATCATTTTCTTCCATCTTCAGTAAGCATGAGACAGAGGAAGAGCCCACAACAGAGTCCAACCTTGAAAAACACCTGCGATCCCACATAACTATTATCCCTCCTGCTGCCCCCACCGAATCTAAACACTCCCAGTCTAACCACCTACTCCCCCATAAGCTGGAGATCACTTTCCTGTTTACCTTATCAATCTTAGTTTCAATCAGACAGACAAAATGAGGCTTCCATCTCCGCAACGCAGCCTTAATAATACCTCGTTTATCCACATCATTAATACCCCGCACATTCCAAGATAAAATCCGTAGATGCATAATCAAACAAATTTTTTTCCCACCCATCATCCCCCACTTTCCCTTTAACTGCTCATAGTTCAGACTACAGCACAGATTCTTCAGCTCTCTTTTCCTTTGTCTCTTGCTTTACAGCTTTTCTTGATACTACCTTCCTCTGTAGACCTCCATTTCTTCTCAATATCCAGCAATAAGTCCAGCAATTTATCTTCAAAACCATCAAAGGGATTCCCAAAACCTACCAAATCTATCCGCCCTTCTCTTAGCCCATAACGAAATATCCTCCTCCTCAGATTCGATCATAATAGTCTCATCTTCATCTACACTAGGACTGATCACACTAATCGGAATTGCTTCACAAGGGGCTGCGACATCTTTACCACTAGCTGAGCCCCCAAAAAGCCTACCTAGTTGAGCATCACCCTGCTGAATCTGACCTGTACTATCACCACTCGTATACATTGCTGCTGGACTGTCATCTTGTCTTTGTTCCACACCGGACTCTGAATTGTCCATACCTCCATCCCCTTTGTCTGACGCTGAATCTTCTGACTCAAGCTCGACCTCCATCTCTCTGCACGAACCAGACCCTACAAACTTTGCGCCACCATCAACCAGGTCTTTCGAGCTCTGCGTTGCCTCCCCTTCCTCCTCATTCGTCACCTTACAAGTCCCTGGCTTAGACCCAAAAGCGAAGCTATTAGGGGGCACAAAATCTGACTGAAATGGCCCACTCAACTTTCCTCCTATAACCTCTGTACCAGACTCAGTAACTTTCCCCTTGCCCTTGACACTCTTGGCTTTCGGAACCCAAACCCATATTGGTTTCCTCTACAAAGGATTCAAGGAGAAGCTCCCAACCCTAAGAGAACTCCTGGCCAATAAATGGGACCTTGACAACCCTGGTTAGGGATACTCTCACTCTCACTACCCCCTTCTCTCTCCAAGCCATGACTGACTTAAGTATCCGAGCATCCTTCTGGAGTCCAAACTCCAAAGGCTTTCACTAGGTTTATTTTGCGGGTGCTCCAAGTCCAATCATGTTGATCTGATTCTTTCCAAGGCAATCTTTGGCGACAATATATATCAAGCTTAACTCTCCCCATCACATGTGATCTACTCACTCATTAAGAGATAAACAAAGATGCCTCACCAAGGGAATCACAAACCAACAAACAGGGCGCAAACATGTGCATTCATACTATTATGAGTGACAAATGCAAACGAGATAGCTTGAACCCAAAACCTTGCAAAGAAAGCTGTCGTTTTGTTAAGTTACTGACTCATCTAAAAGCTAACATTGTTAGACTCGCCCAATAATGTATATCGAACTACACAATATATATATACACACACACACACATACATTTCTGATAAACTTTTTTTTTATTAGTAAACTAAGTAAAAAACTTGGGGTGTAAATGAGATGAGTGGAGCCGAGTAGTGCATAAGTTTTGAAAGGACTTGGCTCGGTTGAAAATTAAAGACTCAAGCTCAAGCTCAGTCATATTTTCTTTATTACCTATCTTAGTTTGGCTCAGTTGACCTTGATTGTAAGAATACTGAATCAGCTTGAAATATTGATCTTTATTTATGAAATAGCACAACAACAGAATAGTAGAACCAATACACATTTATTAACAATAATAAAGCAAGAAGAGAATAAAAATAAAGAATTAGAAACATAAATTTATTGATTTAATACCATAAGAAACTCATTTTCCCTCCAATTGCAAAATTTTCTAAGAAATAGCATAATCTCTATCAAATTCCATATGCACGGCTTCTCAACAAGCATTATGAGCCGAGCCTTGTGAGCTCAACTAGTTCGAGCTTGGTTCTTCAAATGCACAAAGCTTACGAGCCTATTTTCCCGAGCTCACGATGTTCAAATTTGACTCGAATTAAAAAATGAGCCTGATTTTAGATTTAAATTTGACTTATTCTTTTAAAGGAACTCGAGCCGAATCTGAGTAGCATCCATTTTACAGCCCTAGTCATAAACTACACCAAACGTCCATGCACTATGTTTATCACGCTTCTTTCATCCCTCTACAAGTTTTATTGTATCTGGGTTGTCCTTTTGCCCAAATTTCCATTAAATGGGTGTTATCTCTAACATGTGCCCAACACATTACATATTTTGAGGGAATTGGGTTGTAATTGGTGATGGCATATGGTGGGTGGGTAACATGGACGTGGTGGGTTGAGGTTAGTTCTAAATAGTTATGGAAGATTAAATATTGTGCTTCTCCCACAAACTAAACAAGATCATGATTCATGAAGACCACAGTTTGGAAAGCCTCTAGCAAGGAGCCAACTGCAAATGTAAAGCTATTGTATCAGCTCTATCGAATCATCGTGATTCGGCTACTCCTGTCACAAGGCCTCTTGTTCTAGACTCACCTACCACCACCACTCTAGTTAACCTCCTCAACCGGCACAGTCCTCATTCTAGCACCAGATCTCACCACACCCAAGTCGTCTTATTAGATTCGTCTAACCATCTAGCACTCGTAACCCATCATTCCATTGAATTTCTGGGTAAGTTTGTGACAAGTTCATAATCATTGGAGTGCTTAATATCTTAAGAGGAAATTTGTAGGACTTACTGGTTCTCGGTCAACTCTATAAATCAATTCAGGTCTATTCTTGGTAAATTAGGATGAATTAAGAATACTGTAATCCTTGCCTGAGTTGGAAAAGGGAATGGGCACAACTGGTTTCTCGTTAACCATGAATGATGAAGGTGGCAATTGGAATTTGGGTGGTGAGTGGTGGGGACTAGATTTGGATGGGTGGTGATGGACAAATGGTGCAGGTGTTGGATTGATCTAGGAAAGAAAAAAGTACTTAAATACTCTAAAAATTCATTTAGCTTATTACCAAAATACCATTACAGCTAGTTTAACAACATCAACAACAAAAAACAAGGAGTAGTCTTGAAAGTTTACAAGGAACAAGCTTTGTGACAATATTACCCTTAGTTAAAGCTCACATGAAGGCACGTGGAGAAGATAGAGCCCATTTAACAGAAAAAGTGGATGGAGGACAATTCTGAGGGCGATAGAAATTGTGTGTGTGAATGAATATATACAATTATCTGAGCGTGATAAACATTGTTAGACTCAATAGTCTACACCCAAAAGGAACACTAAATCTGCACGGAGCAACATAATGGACAATTCTCTTCGTTCAACAAGATTAAACACAGATCTTTGTCCAAAATGACAAACACATGGAGAAACTCAGTAACCTATCAATTAGAGCTTAAGAGAAAAGAACTTACTATTAGCTAGAATTAAAAACATTTTCAGTATGTGCAGTGGAAATAAAAGGGTTCCGTGTGAAGACTGCCATCTTAACTCACAGTTTACATACTGAGTGAATCAGTGTGTAGCGGAAATAAAAGGGTTCAGTGTGAAGACTCAATGATTGAAGCTAGACTGATGAAGGAAAGTTGACTGAAGGTATGGTCACTGAAGAGTCTTCTGACTAATATAATCAATCAGTCAACAATATGAGCACTGGGTGGACTGATGCTAAACCAGATTTTCTTAAATCTTAAAGACTTGGTTTGCATTTGAATAAACTAAGTAAAGCGTAAGTTTGATCAGTTTGGTGAATAGTAATTCAGTGAATGTAATTAGACAGATGGAGTAATATGATACAACAGAAGTCTTAATAGAATTCAGTTTTTGACTGAAATACAGAGCATTAGATACAACTTTTTATTGACTTCGGTCAAGCCTTACAGTAGATCAACTAGCATGTTCTATGGTACAAATTACATAGACCGACTTACAACCAATTACCAATTACAACTGAAACCCTTAAGTGCAAACATGCCCTATTGACAAGTGCAGACAAAAACAATTACAAAGGGGAAGGATAAACAAATGGCAAACACATAGGGAGGCTCAGTAACCTATCAATTAGAGCTTAAGAGAAAAGAACTTACTATTAGCTAGAATTAAAAACATTTTCTGAAGAATTCATACCTTCCCAGTCTTTAGGAAGGTGGAAGTATGTCCTATAGCATCCAGTAGGATTATCAACAGGAACATTAGGTGGATCAAGGGGAAATGGATATACAACATTCGTGTATATGGGCCGATCAAATCCATGCATCTGCCAATTGGATGGTACTGTTCCAATAAGAAAGAGAACAGTTACAGAACTATTAGAAGTTTTAGCAGATGTGTTGCAAGGAATAAATATGTACCCACACACACACACACATAAAGTTAATCTTCAATTTGCAACAAAAGTGGGAATAACACAAGTAGAAAAGCAGCACATAAGAACTTGTAGAAAGTTACTGTGAGGAATTCTGGTGGCTTAAGTGCCAAGTGTTGGAGATTTGTGTCTTTAATTACACGGGGAAAGGGTCAGGGTTTGAGGCTCTAGTCATGGAAAGGATCGAAGAAATCAGGAGCTATTATGGGACAAGTAACAGTAGCCAAGAGTAGGGTTTAGATCAAAGGTTGCTGGTTTGGGATGCTACGTATTTTGGATTCAGAGAGAATTTATGACTCATGAGTTTTATAGCTTGGCACCAGTATGGCAAATCAGATTATAGTATGAATTGCAGAAAGTCAAGAAAGAAAAAAAAGTCAAGAAAGAAGACTATAAATCTGGCCACTGGTAGTTGAAGATGTCCAGATTGCTTCCCTATTACAACCCGCCCCGCCCCTGACCCCCCAACGCAGTGAAGAGGCTTTAAGATTTACATTTATATCTAGAGCCTTAATATTTACATTTTTTTCCCATATTGGAAATCTATTATTTTGATATATATCTGATTTTTCTTGTTTGGAAACTCTATGGACTTTAATACTCAAATTTTCTGTTCTTTTCTTTTTTTTTAACTGCAGGGGCTCATTGAAACATCCTGTGCTTCTACTTTCCACCTCTGCGCTACAGCGCTAGACTAGGAATCACACAACTACTTCAATGCTCATAATATTGGCAACTTCCATATACCTAACTCTGTCTTTGCTGATTGCATTATGCTGAAGATAAATCAAGTATAATAATCACTGCATGAGGGGAAAAAGAAAAAAGCGATTTGAATTTTCAACGAAACAACTTAAATGCAAATGGAGAAAAGCTGAAATAATATGCTACCTGGTATAGCTTCCCAAGTAGAATCTTCAAATGAACCATCATAAAAGTTGGAAGGGACAGCATATGGACTTTGAGCAAGGTGAAATTTCCAGTAGCCTGATAGTGACTTCACAAATGGCAAGCCCTGAACCCAGAAAGCAGCACATTCAAGAGCTCCAGAAACAGCATTATCATCCCAAACTGCTGATGTAGAGGCCAGAATGTCCACTTTGTTGCGTTTGCACCAATATCTAAGAGACCCTACCCTTGTAACAACATTTAAATTTTACGCAATGAGGAATGAGCATTTGATCAATATGTAATCAATCTAGAAAAACCAAATACCTAACTAACAATCAGTAACAAATATTTAAGCATGTAAAGGAACAAATCACAGCTTACGTGAAACCTAATCGACTAATTGATAGAAGCATTAGTCCAGCCTGCATAATGCCTTCAGAAACACTGGAACAGTACTTGCCTCTAGGATTGCATATGAGTCAAAGTTAAGCAACATCTCAATCTAACTAAGTGCTCATTATGCATTTTCATTTACTTTTCTCATTTCTTTCAAAATTAGAATTCCCCTTTACACTTCTAATAAGTAACAACTGACATTTTACACTTCTAATTGATAGAAGCATTAGTCCAGCCTGCATAATGCCTTAAGAAGAAGAAGAAGAAGAAGAAGAAAGGTACTCCCCCCCCCCCCAAAAAAAATGACATTTTAGAGAAAAAGAAAATTGCCCCAAAATAAATGACATTAGAGGATTTCAAGAAAAAAACTGTCCACATTTTGCCGACATTGCCCTTGTTAATTACTCACTAATTGAATGTTATATTGAGAGAAAAGAGAAAATTAATCATGCAACTTGTCAACAATAATTGCACTTAAATAAGGGTACTTCAGTCTAGCCTTTCTATAAGACTCCTTAATATGTGTGCAAATTTCTAAAAGGCCACTTATTTTGGGACGGAACGAGTATTCCAAAAATTCCACAATCACAACAGAAATACTATTCGCGCCAAAAAATTTGCATCTTTTATTGATTAGAGTCTGCAAAAACAAGTTCCAGGCACTTCATGAAAGCCTTAAGATTCAAATTCCATATCCAATGCGGAACTTGAAAACCGATTATAACTAATAACAAACACTAAAATCGAAATCAATACTCCCTACTTTCCTAAATAAATTGTTATGTTTGACTTTTTTCGGGTTTTGGAACTGAATTTCATGTTATATGATTTTGAATATATATATACATCAAATTTTCGTTTGAAAAACAATCGGTTTGACTCAAAAAGTCAAACGGGGCAACAATTCAGATACTGTTAAAGTTGATTTATAGTTATCCAGGGTTTGAATGAATTGTCATAGCAAAATCTGACATCACCAAATTCAGTAAGAGGGTAAGAAAAAAGAGGTTAAAAATCACTTACCTTCAACAGAATCATGGCAACGCAGGGAAACATGAGCATCTCGCTTCCTCCACTTGATGAAGGATGGATCTTCCCACACCTTATAATTATTATTACGATTATCATTACTATCACTGCCACTGACATTATTTGGGGGCAGACCCAGCGGACCAACCAAAGATGCCATCTTCAATTTCTCCTGCTCAGTTTTGATGATAGATAATCATATATAATCTACCTTACACAATTATATATCAATCATATATATATATATAACAAATTTATCCATCTCAAATTCGAGATGGGTATCCTACTGAAAACAAAAATATTTATCCGTAATTAAAATAATATATATTAAGTTTAAAACGACTATAAAAAAAATACACTGGTTTTAAACAAAAACCCAGATGAGAGATGGATTGGGAAGAGAGAGAAAATGCTTGCCTAAGAATGGTGCAGTGAAAATGATCAAATTTAAATGGAGTGAAGTAGTTGATAGATCCTTTAACTGGTTTAGGAATACTGTTTGTACTGTGAATGATGATGGGGAATATTGGGGATATACTTAAAGGCTAAAGCAAAGATCTCCTACGGTCGTACCCTCCACTCTCCGGTTCCAATCCTTTTACTTTCTGAGCAACCACAGCATCGCCAACTTTAAACTCCTATTAACTCATTTTACAAATTTTTAGCTCCAATTAAACTACCAATGGAGCGCAAATCAACTCTACCTCTCATAAACCAAGTAAACTACTTTTATGATGCGAAGAGTTACTAGATTTTTATACCCGTACCTATAAAGAGATACTTATATCTGACCGTCCTTAAATAGAAGGAGCGATTTAAAAAAATATTACAGTTAAAGGGGTATATTGCTTCAAGTGATAGTTGAGAGATTGATGTTTAATTGCAGGGTATGACTTTATAATATGGTGATAAAATATAAAGAGAAGAAAAATAAGTGACTATTTATAATATTAATTGTAGGGGGTGACATGTGATAGAGAATGAAAAAATGTGGAGTTAAAAATGGATAACTACTCACACATGTTAATATGAGGGTGAATCTCAACCGTTAAATTTTTTAAGATAATTTAATCTCAACCTCTGAATAATACTAGTCAATTTGAAGAGTTATTTACATTGAATAATAACATTTATTCCGGTTGTGGTTGGGGAATAGAATTACTAAAATATAAATTTTAAAAAGCAAATCCCCTTGATTGGCATATATTTTTAGAAAGTTAATTGAAATTACTGAAATATAAATTTAAAATATAAACTATTTTATTCCAATTGTGGTGGGAAAATAAAAATAAAAAAGATAAAAAATATATTTGTAGTTAGAGCATCACCGATGCAATCGTATATTTTATTCTACGTGGTCGTGAGTAATTTGCACCCTCAATCATATGTGATAATGTTTTTTCTTCATTCACATTCAATTAAAATGAAGCTCTTTAATGCAAATGTGGATTTGATCTTATGTGAAATGCGGACACTAAAATGAAATTTGACAAAAAAAAATTAAAAAAATAAAAGAAAGGAACAATCAATATAAAGATTTTTTAAAAAAAATGTTGAGTAAGATGTATTCACACCCTCAAGTAGGATGTGAAATATTGAAATCATTATCTACAATGTGAAAAAAATTAGTTAATACGTCATATTCACATCTATATTGACAAAACTTTTTTTCTTCAAAAAATGTATATTAAATTTAATCATAGGTAGTACCTAATTTATTTTCACATTTCACATTAACATTGCTATACTCTTATATTTGTTAGTTAAGATTTGAGGTTCTTAAAGAGTTATATTGAGAGTGTTTATTGGAGTGGATTCTTTTTTGGAATGTTGAAAATGTATAAATGAAACAGAAAACGAGGTGTTATGAGGATAGTTTGGAGAGCAACCATTGTGGATGCTCAACTTATTTCTTATCTTTACACATCAATATTCGGGTACATAATGTATGTTCACTTTCAAAAATGTTAAATTCATCACAACTTCTACGACTATTGCTACAACTTAGTATATATATATATATATATATATATATATATATATATATATATATATATATAATGATACAATCCTCCTAACACATCTATTTCCCGCCTAAAATCATTAGCTAAAAAAAAGCTCTAATCTAAATCCAAGCACTTGAAGATTAAATATTTCTCATGTTTCTATGCCTCAAATTTTGACCGATGGATTGGTAATCACGAGACATAAATTGACATTTGGTTTCCCTTCACATGTATATATAAGAATCTTAAACAATATAAATTGTGATAACCCAGCTTACATAAACTCACACTGAGCTCCTACAAAACGCACATAAAACAGTCTGTCCTTCAAAACTCACCTATTTTGCAAGAAATTTAGTTAAACACCGATAAATCAACAAGAATTGCAACAAATTAATGTCACCCTCATTTGATTCAGTTATAATTCCAATCAATATGCAAGGGTAGTATCTTATAGGGGTGAGCTTGGTCCGCTTCGGTCCAATTTTTTGAAAAAAATGAGAAAATCGGAACCAAACCAATAGTCTCGTTCTCAAAAAAATTAGAACCGGAACCAACCCAATATGTATGAGAACCAAAAAATTGGTCCGGTCCAGAACCAATCAAAGATGTATGAGAACCAGGACCGGACCAATACTATGATTTTTTACTTTTTAATTGTTTAATACAAATACATATTAAAATTTTTAAAACTGAAACTTCATAAAAAAAATTTAAAACATTCGATAAAAGTACATTCAACAACTAAAAATGTCGAACTCATAAACTCATAGCATAACAAACCGGTGGAAAGAAAATAATAAAAGAGTACCAACTAAAAAGTAGAATAAAGAAAGTATAACGAATTAATATATTCAATATATATACTTATAATATATATATATATATATATATATATATATATATATATATATATATATATATATATTACAATAATAAATAAACAACATATTGGGTTGGTTCGGTTCGGTTCTGTATTTTTTTAGTTCGAGAACCGGGACCAACCCAAATGTCTGGTTTTATGAAAATTCAGATCCAAGACCAAACCAAAGTATTGGTCCGGTCCAATTTTGATTGGTTTGGTCCAGTTCTATTGGTTCGGTCCGGTTCTGAAAAAATCCTGCACACCCCTATCTTATGAGCTACTTCCTCCGTTCCAGGCAAAGAGTCCACTATTCAATTTTGGGATGTTTCACTTAAAGAGTCCACTTTAAAAAATTAAAGCATGAAAGTGTTAAGTATTTTATTATTAAAAAGCTACTAAAAATATCATTTTCTTAAATAGTTTGACTTTCAAACGGAGACTCTTTGCCCGAAACGGAAGAAGTATTTTTTTCCTTTTCCATAATTAATGAAGTTTTTTTTCCTTTCCATTAAGGAATATGCTAGCAAAGCATGTCATGATTAGTCAACAAATGAAACCAAAAAAAAGTTAGTAATGTCGTACAAACTCTCAAGTCAGAATATATACGCTATAGCAGTCAACGACTCAACATACAGATGTGAAACTTTTACGTGAATTTCAATTTCTCTCATAATGTTAAACCAAAGCAATTTAAACAATAACAAAAAATATCTTGAATAATGAATTAATATTTATAATTTTCACAATATTTGAAACAACAATTGAAAAATTCAACTAAAATTTTCAATTATTTTCTCTAAATTATTATATAAAAATATACATGTTTTATTCTATAAAATAAAAAACTCCATTGCCGTCGTCCCATGGTCCGCATCCCTCATTAACACCAGTACTGCCTTCTAGCTAGGTTTGAGATTTAAGGCGGCGACGAGGTGGTGGTGTACGTACAAAGAGGGAAGAGGAAGACAAATGTCAAGTAATCTCAGCTTGCTAACAAAAGACTCAAAAGCTGGATTGAAGCCTTGAACAACCCCTTAGTTAGAATATCAACTGTTTGTTCTGTTGTTGGAATAAACGGTATGCAGACCACACCATTCTCGAAATGTCTGTGGGTTATCCAACAATTCTAGATTGTGGCCATTGGGTCAAGGGCATCGACAAATAACAATTTTTAGTCATTTAGTGGATTCCAATTAAAGCTTAACTTTATTCTTTCCTTCTCTCTTTGGTTTTTGATTTCTTAATTGAAATGTCGTGTATATAAAAAATAATATGGTCAACATTTTTTAATTTATGTTTTAGTTTCTTCTTTTGGTTGATTTAATTGTTGGTTCTCAATAATGTATGGCTGAAGGTTCTACAAAAAATGTTAGGTATCGTGTTATTTAATAATTAAATTAATTTTTATTAATTTTATCATTTTGTTTGAATATAATATAATTAAAAAAAGTTTTGTTTTTGTGCATTAAACACATGGGTGTAAAACTAGTTATCGTTAATTGTACATCCCCACTTTACCACCCTTCTAACAACTTTGACTTATGACTAAGATATTCACGTGATGTAATTAAGAGGCGGTGTAACACCCCGCTCCTTCGTTAGCTTGGTTTGCGTGCTATGCTCGCATTTCTTCCTTTATTGATTATATGAATGGTTTCTGAGATTGTCTAGATGTGCATGAGAGATAACAATAAGACCAAAACACTATTAAGAGATGCTCTATAGTTGTTGACTTGCTAAAGCCACAAGTCATAACTCGACGATAGTCGGAATGCGACGCGATTGAGAGTTTGCTTGCGTTTTGTGTTCGTGACCTCGGTTTGGTCTTAGACCTTTACATGATGATTGATTACACATGTTTAGATGTATTAGAATTCATGTTGGAGGTGTTCCTTAAGTCTATTGATGATTTGGAAGCTTTGGAGATAGCATTCATCTCTATCGCGTAGTTTGAGATTGAGTCGCGTAATCGTCTCTCCTTTGGAGTTCTTATTCTCCTAGTTGTTTTTCAACTTTCTAGAAGTATTCAATCTTCTTAATTATCCTTTAGACTTTCTTTAAGTTTCCTTTCATTGCCCATTCGATTGCTAGTTCATTCATCGTTTCGGTTGCACGATGTTGCACCCTGTTCCGGTTTCGCTCCGAGTTGTTTCGGGGGTTGTTTGTGAGTGTTATGTGGGAGTTCTAGACCTACTTTGAATGGAGTTTGAACCTTTTTTGGTTTGGTTGAGTGTTTGGGGTCATTTGGGGTTGAATTTTAGAGAATTTGGGGTCTGGGAAGCTTGCGGCCGCAAGGGGGAAGGACCTTGCCCCAAGGTCACTAAACCGGCCCAGATTTATGCAAAGAGGATGCGCCGATGCTGGGGACCATGCGACCGCATGGTGCCCCGATCTGCTTTGCCCTGTTTTGTGATTTTTGAAAGTTTTACCCATTCCACCCTTACTAAAGCCTATTTTAATCCCTCCCTAACCTTCCTAATTAGTCCTAATTGAGTCCTAAAGTGTTGGGTTGGTTTTATTGAGCATCATTAGCCTAAACTAAGTTGTGATTTACCCTAATCCATTACTAAGTGTACCCACGAATTGTCTATCCTACCCTCCTTGTTTATGGAAGTATATAACCCCAAACTTGTGAGACCCCGAATCCTTATGTAATTGCTCTGATTAATTTACATTCATAATAACCATGTTTACAAGTTTACATGTGGCCACGACGTTCATAGTAGTTGTTGTCGTAAGTTTGATTCCCGATTCGCGATTTTAGTTATCGTGTTGTCGTGATACTCGCTTAGTATTATTTTGATCCTAGGTTTGGCCCTAGATGACTAGGGGACCTTGGGGATTAACTTGATATTATTTTGGTTTGGTCGTGTTTAAGTTTGAACACGCCGTGTTTCATTTCCTGTGACTTGTGTATTCGCCTCTAACACGATAGGGCTGTAGTAATTTGGCAATAGTTTTATGTAGACAACTCGGAATTGAGATCCGTTTGATGCGTTAGAAACTAAACTTCAAGATATTTCTAACCATTCCTCTTGCGTAATTTTTGGATTTGTATTTCAGTACATACGCATCTTTAAAGTTGACTGTATCATTTATTCTCGGTATTTCGAGAAATTTGAGATTTGCCTAGTTTATTGGATTTACTTGGAGACCCTTAATGAATTTCACTAAACCTGAACTTAGACCTTAATTAGACCTTAATTAGAGTGGATTAAGCCTAAGTTAAAATTTTAGCACTAAGTCCTCAATTAGAGACTTAATCTCACTTAAAAATTGACCTATAAGGGCTTGACACTTGTTTTCCACTCACTCCCTAACCTTTGTGACTTGAAATATCTGATTTCTTCCACTTCTTACACCTCCTACCACTCCTCATATTCAGCCATGGTTAGAGAACTCAAGTGTGGGAGATTCTTTGTAACACCCCGCTCCTTGGTTAGCTCGGTTAGCATGCTATGCTCATATTTCTCCCTTTGTTGATGATATCTTTGGTTTGCGAGAGGGTCTAGATGTGTAGGAGAGACCACATTAAGACCAAAACACTACTAAGAAGTGCCATATAGTTGTTGACTTGCTAAAGTCACACTACAAGAAAAAGTAGTTTTAGGGACGGCACTTTTTAAGTTGAATTTATCTCCCGACCTTATTACATAGTCAATTAGGTCAGCCAGAGTTTTGGGTAGCAAATATTTTTTTAGTACCTGTATCGGCCCTAAACAAAGTAGATGGTATATTGGGAGGATGAAATGAAAACTACCAAATTTTTCCGCCCTAATATTCCCAAAACTTTCACACCTCTTCTCTTCCCTCCTGCCCTCTCCCACTCTTCCTCCAAATTTTCTAGGGTGTTTAGGAGAAATCCAATCCAGTGGATTGAGAGTCATAAATAAACATGATTGTACACAGGTTAGTTCTCTTTCTTTCTCGTATCTCCTTTTCGTCTTATAATAGTTCTTTGCTTTTCAATTTTGTTTTTAATTTGTTGTCCTTCTCATCGTCCTCTCTTTTTAGGTTTTTATTTGATCCCACTTTTAGTTGGGTAAAATGAAGAGCATCACATACACTGATTTGGGTCTTTAAAGGAGCACGCAACAACAGGTAACTTTCTCGCTTGTCTTTAGTCTATGCTAGGCTTGTGTTGATCTCCAGTGCTACTGCAATTCCTCTTTTTTACAGTCAACCCGTAATAATGTAAACAACTATAGTGGCCAAAATTTTTGCTTCAGCTACCTACCTCCACTCAACATCCAATCAAATTTCTGGGCTAAAAAGATCAAATGGAAATTTGTCTTGGAGTTTGAAGGTAGATTAGTTTCTGTAATTTATGTTTTGAAGACTATAAGTCACCATAATCAGGTCTGTGGGTAGATTTTTCAGGAACGACAACTGTTTGATGAAATGTTGCACCAAGTTGTTGTATGTTGGAATAATATCAACTACGGTTTCTATTTTTTGGTTGGTAATTCATGGTTTATTGATTTGAAAGTTTGTTTTGATGAGATGAGAAATTACGCGGTTGAGTTGGATGACACCAAAATATTTTGGGTTTACTTTCTGCTTGTGGTGTGGGGGAGGGGAAAGCTACATTATCGTATACTTGGTCCGTCCCAATTAAAAAGTCAAACTAGAAAGAAAAGGAGTATATCGTTTTATAGATTTTGCTACAAACAAGAAAAACAAAATTTGAATCTTCTCTACCACCTAAGTAGGTTTTAGAACTTCTTTTTATTTAAGATGTCACAGATGGAACTACTGATCACAAGGACTTTCTTGTGAATTACTTTGATTCTTCGTTGTTCAGGATGATCGATGAATACTTTACTTAGAATAGTAAAAAGCTAATAAAAATTCTTATGTCAGCTTTCTGTGATTGAGCTGATAAAACATGAGAATTTATTTTTAGTAATTATTTTGACACATATTGTACGATGTCTCGCAGAACATCAGATTACACATCCAAAGAAGTAATACATCATGAGAGGTGGTTTGCACAAGGTTGTAGAACCTCTTCTCATTCAATGGCCCTTCTCTAAGCAAATAAGTAAGGTACTAGACATTGTGATGAAACATATATATACACCATGAGTGTTGGACCTGTTATCAAGGTAACCGTCTTCATTTATGCTACTACTTTTGTTAGTAGAACAATGTTATTATACTTGCAACCATAGTTAGAAAACAATAAAAAGACCCCTTTTGGTATTTTTGGGCCTTTTACTTATCTTGAACTTACATTATAGAATATAGAAGGCTTTATAGGAGCTAGGAGTTTCCTATATTATATATAGCTTGATTGATTTTGAGCTTTACAAGGCACCAAACCTGGATCCTACGGATAGAATTTACTTTCACTGAGCTAAAGTAAATGAGTTAGGAGTACTCTTGAAATTTGAAGAACAATTATATGCATATCAATTATAGCTATTCATTATTTCTCAAAGATTTCATTCTAGATAGTTATCAGTTATACCTACAATCTATCTATCCTTTTGGGATAATCAGTAGTTTATTTGCATCAATTAGTAACACATTAGCTTATTTCCATCAGTTAGTAACACAGTAGCTTATTTGCATCAGATAGTAATATAGTGCATGATAAATTGACCAAGTATAGATTCATAACCAAAAGCACCACCATTTGAGTTGGATTAACTATCACAAGCTTTTCAAAGTATAATAGCACTTTTTGCTAATTGTGCACCATAATTACATAGACCTATACGAAGCACCAACATTACATAGAACTATATGAATTGGATTAACTATCACAAGCTTTATCAAATTCATTATTGTGGATCTTTTTGTGATCTGTGCAATTAGGTCAAGCTTTTAGTAGCGGGAAGGGATTTCAAGCTGACTCTCATTGATAGACGCTCTTGTTATTATGCTGGAACCAGGTTTGAATACTTCTGACGTGTCTAATTTCTTTCAGTTATTATTATTTGTTCCTTTTTTCTAAGATAATTATAGAATTAATCAAGCATCTTCTTGTGAGGATCCCTTTTTAGTTTTCTATATAATGACACATTATTGTGTTTGTACATGTAAGAGATCATGAAACACTAACGAGGATCGCATACGATCATCTCTCAGATTTTAACCGTACTTACACTACATGATGCTTCGTTCTTTCTAAAGTCTCTACATTGATGGTCAATCAGGTGTTGCATAATACTTTAGAGAGAGAGAGAGAGAGAGAGAGAGAGAGAGAGCGAGAGACAGGCTTTATGATGAATTTCCAAATGCATGACATTTTCATAGAGTGCAGGAAATCCCCAGCTTTGAGCCCTCTTTCTTCCTTAATGCTTAGCATGTCTCTTTTTCCTTTGTCTGGTATATATATTTGAAACGAGGGGTGGATGAGAGAGGCCGTGTAGCCAATGATGGTGAGACAAAATAGATTGTGTTTGAAGATGTTCCTGAAGAATGCCCTGTGCAAATAAGTTCTGTTGTGCAAAACCGAGGCTTAATACCCATGTTCTTGTCGCAGGAAACTTCAAGATTGAATATTAAACATAATATAATTTGTAAGCAAAGCCCAATCAGCTGTTTGATTCAATAATAACTCATATTGTTTGCTGAGTCTCTTTTTTGTATTTTGTGTCAAAGAAGGACCACAAATATGAAGCCACTAGACTTCACTTTGAGAATCTTGTCTGGAGATAGGGAAATACAATTATTATATTGAATTTGACTAAGGTAAATTTTCAATTAGCGTTTATTGATTTAAGACATGTTGAGGTACTTGTATCTGACATTTATTAAACCTCTGACATAGCCTTTCTTTCCTTATATCTACAATGTTTTTGTTGTGAACAAACCCATGAAAAGAGACCCCAGGAATCCCTCCTTCGAGTTGAGTTTGCCAATGCTATTGAGATGATAAATAAATAATTACCCAAGGAAAGACGCCAGTTCCCGTGCATTGGGATCTAAATAAATACTCCAGAAAGTACATTAACTTCGCCCCTGTTTATTATTACCTTTTCTGTATATGCTATGTGAATATAACTTGGTTTTTAACTTTTCTGTTTTCCAGCAAATCTATAAATGTGTTAGCACTTTTAGGCAGAGTTGGTACCTATGCACTGAACTTAACCGGTTTCTTCTATTGTCAAGTAACCCCAACTTCAAGATCCCAAGAATTATTGGATTGGTCTTATCCCGAGTAAGTTCACTCTCAAGAGATCTCCCCTTCCTACATGGTAGTGATATTTGGGTGTAATAATGCACAGATATCTATGTCGTTTACCATACATTTGCATGGACTGTTTAAGTAGGACAGATGTTGTTTTACTACTCTTTTCTTAATCACTAAAGTTGCCTGACTTGGTTCTTAACTTATCACAATTCAATTTTGAAAAATAGTTAAATGAAACTTTTGAATGACTTACAAATTTCAAAGATTTCATTTCTGTGATAAATTAATTAAGAAAAATAACTTTATCTTGAACAAAATAATGAAAAACAAAACTACATGGTTTACAAATTCATGATCCAGTTGCTCGAAGTATGACTACTTAAATATGTATTGATCATCATCTGTCCTAAATTACAAGGTTGTCCCTAAATATGAACGCTAACTCGTTGAACACTTGTTGATCCAAGTTCCCTATTATTCAAACATCCTTGTTTAACGAACCTGAAAATTGAGTCAAGCCTTGATTAGCTAGCTGACTTAAGTAGTCAATCCAACCCCATAATCGTGATTTTGCTTTGTCCATCAAAGCTAAATTGTATCATGATAAACAAAAAACTACTTTAATCTTAGATCGAAGAGGCAATTTCAAAGCTTGTAACCGGCAAACTCCCATATCCTTAGAAAGACATGGAAGGAAAAAAAAGGTGAAGCATATGTTTAACTTTGTTGTATCAGGGGAAGCTTTGAAAACCCATGTATTCGGAAAGGTAGAAGGAGAAAGGTGTATGGATAAGCATGAGTTTTGTCTCATGTAATTTGGGAAGCTTTGTTGTATCAGGGGAAGCTTTAAAAACCCATGTAATTTCACTTCCAGCTCCCCCTTAGCATTATACTATTTCACCTTCATCATATCCAGCTACAATTTACTTATCCATGTAATTTGTCTTTGGAGTTTTTTTTCTCTTTTTAGAATTATCTTGCCCTGGGCATTTCCCTATCATGCCCTGAAGTTCAAGATAAGACTGTCCAATTCAAACGAAACTGCACCTATGCTAGATGGACTGATAAAAATAATGGTATCTACATAGGATCAACCTTTTCCATGCATGTAGTTATAATACTAGATAATTACTTCTTAATATGTTTTTGTTAATGTAAGAATATTATCGTAATATTTATTTTTTCTCAAGCAAATTTTTTTTTATTTTGGTTCTCATTGTTGATACATATCCTTGTCAAAATTCACTTCCTAAATTTCAAAAGGTACTTATTTCTTTTGAGCTTGTTTCATTAAGGTTATCCTCTGACAAGGATTAACGTATTAATTTTCAAAAGGGAAATGCACTTTTGTTTGCATGACAACCTTATATGGTACCTTGGTTTGGGTTAGGGAAACGTAGTGTTTGATTGTGGATGTAGTGATGTAAAGAAGTATAAGAAATCATAATTATGTGGATCCTCGTACTCGGGCTTCAAGCCACCGTGATCTTGCCCTACGCTTAATGGCATTCTTGATTGTGTGTTCTAGGTATCCCTAAAATGAAGATCTTATTTTAAAAGTAGAATTAGCAACTTGTAATCAGGGCATATAAATACCACAATTATGTTTTCTCAAGACAACAATTATATTACCTCTTCTGGCTCATTATATACGTTTGTGTATGTTTTCTAGAGAGAAAAAAGTGGATCCTTGACTTTTAGAGATAATAATCGCTACCTTTCGGTTTGCTTTAGTTTTTTTTGTCATTTACACGTAAAACCGAGTTAAGGAATTGAGCACTTTGTTTGATTTGATTTCCCCATATAAGTTTGGACCAGTTGTGATTACATGGAATTGCAATCGTTGTTTGCGCACTTGGTAAGATAGTTACTAGTTCATGTTCTTTCATTTCCGCAACTCGACTTCTTTAATCAACTTGCTATGACATTAGTTTTCTTAGTTATGATGCCTGCTATTTTATATTACTACGCTAGATGTGATCATCCTAGAAAAGATCCTAGGACAAGTTGAATTTGAATATTTTTATCACTCTCCCAGTTTATTCCAATAGACAAGTTGAATTTAAATATTTAGCTTTTTCGAGTGCTTCATGCTCTATGGTCGTGGGTATTATGCTCTTTCCTTACATTTGACTTGGGTATCGATGACATCGATGCCTCCCACAATTTTGGCGCTTGTTTGATTCATCATAGATCATTTTATTTATAGATTGCATGTTTTTGCTCTATAGTTGTCGGTTACTAGAATTGGCCCCTAATTGTCGTTGAAACAATCTTTGAAATTAACTCTCGATGGAGATATCGATCTAGTTGGCTTCTTCCCCGATTTGTTTTTACAGCTCCCACTTTATTTTGATATGTTTTTACTATTTGCAAACTACAAGGATGGGTACATCGTGCACTAGTGTTATCTTTTTTAGAAAGGAAACAACAACTTTTATTAGTTGTTTGTTCTCAAACTTGAGTTCGGTGCAGCCAAGAAGAGAGGAGATGAGTTACTAAGTAATAATATTGAATTGCATTTCCTAGTGATTGTACTTGTAGAAAGTAACAAGAATTAAGAAATTACGTGGATACAATATTTTAACTAAAACCGACACATGCCGTAACATATCATCATGTGTGATAATTTGATTCACACTCAAAGCATTGAACGGACCATGTTCACGAATCTCGAGAAATGTATTGTCTCAAATGTTGAAGCTTTACGTGACCACAATGTGCCCGACTTCCCGATTGGGAAACTTATAATTTGGCGTATAGCGTGTTACGGAAATGGGCTTTGATATTTATCCTTGAGCATGTACCTAGCTAGCTAGTTATTTTCTTGTTGTACATAAGTTGATAAGAAATTTTCTTATATTTTCTTGGAAAATGAAAATTATGTGATTATTTCAATTGATTGTTTTATTTCATTTATTTTTTTCAGATTGCTTTTGGGAATAGTGCAAGATGTCGTTTGATGCACATTGGTCAAAAGTTATCATCAAGCCTTTGTTTTTTTTATTTTTTATGATGTACTAGTTTGTTGTTTAAACTAGTTGAGACGATATTTTTATATTTCAAGAAGTTGTTTGGAGGTTGGTTAATTAATCTTATAACTATCAACTTTATTAGCAAATTGACGTAGTGATTATCTTTTATTATTAAAGATCTCTTCTTTTACTAAAACATTTGTTTGTTGTATCGATGAAATGCTAAATTTATAATTTGTTAATAGAAACATGGATTGTAAATCTTTTGGGACGGTGGAAGTCGACCTTAATAAGTTTCCCACCAATTTTTCCAACATTATCTGCCACTATTTTCAATAATTTCCCACCAAAAGTTTTGGCGCCAAAACATTTAGGACGGCAACAATTCGTCCTTTTTGTTTTCCCACCAATAATTTAGAACAAAAAATTGTTGGCGTCAAAACATTTAGGACGGCAACAATCCGTCCCTTTTGTTTTCCCGCCAATAATTTAGAGCGTTTTGAAAAGTATTAGGGTCGGCAAAAGTCGCGTCCTTAAAAATCTTTAGGGACGGCTCATCGCGTCCCTAAAACATTTAGCACCCATATTATTTAAGCCCCCATTTTTCCGTCCCAATGGCCGTCCTAAATACTATTAGGGACGGCAAATGGACTTTTAAGGACGGCAAATGAGCGATCCAAATACTCACTTTTCTTGTAGTGTCACCAGTCGTGACTCGACGATGGTCGAAATGCGACGCGATTGAGAGGTTGCTTGCATTTTTGCGTTCGTGACCTCGGTTTGGTCCTAGACCTTTACATGATGGTTTATTAACATGTTTAGATGTATTAGACTTCAAGTTGGAGGTGTTCCTTAAGTTTATCGATGGTTTGGAAGCTTTGGAGATAACATTCGTCTCTATTGCGTAGTTCGGGGATTGAGTCGCGTAATCGTCTCTCCTTTGGAGTTCTTATTACCCTAGTTGTTATTCAACTTTTGGGAAGTATTCAAGCTTCTTAATTAGCCCTTAGACTTGCCTTAAAGTCTCCTTTCATTGCACGTTCAATTGCTAGTTCATTCGTCGTTTCGGTTGCACGTTGTTGCACCTCTTCCCGGTTTCGCCCCGAGTTGTTTCGGAAGTTGTTTGTGGGTGTTCTATAGGATTTCTAGGCCTACTTTGAATGGGGTTCGAACTTTGTTAGATTTGGTTATGTGTTTGAGATCATTTGGGGTTGAATTCTAAGCCCTTTTTGGTCTGGGAGGCTTGCGGTCGCAAGGGGGAAGGACCTTGCCCCCGCAAGGTCATTAGAAATTGTCCAAGGAGAGGGCTGGAGAGCTTGCGGTCGCATGCTCTAGGACACCTTGCGACCGCAAGGTGCCCCGACCCTGCTTTGCCCTGTTTTGTGTTTTGACGAGAAATACCTATCCTACCCTCATCAAACCCCCTCTAAACCCTTCCTAACCTCCCATACTTAGCCCTAAACATGTCCTAACATTAGTTGGAAGTTAATTAAGGTTAGATTAGTGAGTGATTACTCCTAATCTCTACAAATTGTACTAGGGAAATGTCTATTCTACCCTCTTTATGTGTGAGTGTTATAACCACAAACCCCCAACCAATTTCAGCCATTTTCCTCCTTCATTTCTCTCCCCAAACCGTGAGTTAGAGAGAGAGAGAGTCCATGGGAGATTTCAAACCCTAGCCCTTCTCTCTTCGATCCATGAAGATCCAACCGTTAGATTGCCTTCAAACTTCAGATTTGTGAAGCCCTCGACGAGTAGAACAAGTTCACCGATCGGATTTGCGTTCTTTGGAGTTTTCATCCGAGCTAGGTAAGTTACTTTATTTTGATTTTGGTTCATTGGCCCTAAGGAAAACAACCTATGTGCTATTTGTGGGCAATGAACACTTGTTATGCTATGTATGCCCATTTTGGGGATTTTTGGAAATATGAACTTGATAATAGCATGAATGAAATGATTTGAATGATATTATGTGTTGTAAGAAATGAGTTATGATTTATGTTGGGTTTTGTTATGAATTTTAGGGCTTGAGAATCAAGCCCAAATTATTGGAGAAATTGTTGTTAATTGAAGTGGGTGTAAATGTTGAGATTGATGAAGTGTGTAAATAATGAAACCTAGTATATTTAGACTCAACGGAGTCGTAATAACACTACAAGAAAACAGGGCAATTGCAACGGAATATTGCAACAAAATTGAATTTCGTTGCAATGTGAAAAGTGTGCAATGTAAACCCATATTAGCGCGCATTCATTTTGGGGGAAAAAATGGTGGGAAAAATTGGGCCTAAATTGCAACAATTTTTGCAACAAATTTTCATTAATATTTTATAAAATTGCAAGTTTGGACTAAAACTGTGTCGTGTTGTTTGACTTTGCAATAGAAAAACGTAACCTAAATTAATATCCTTAATCAGATTTCGACCATTCCTTCTCTCTCATCCCCTCATGCGACCTCTTTGCTCCGGCCTTTTCTTCATCGTCTCCTTCCGGCAGCCACACCACAGGCCGTGTAACTCATCCTCGCTCTCGGATTCACTACAAAAAAAGTAGTTTTAGGGTCGCTAATTTTTAGGTCAGATGCAACAGGCGACCTTAATACCTGGTTTTTGAGGACCGGTGACATTTTAGTGTACCTAATGTCAAGCTTATGTTTTCCACCGTACACTTTAGCCAAAATGAAAAATTTCCCAAATCTCCCCCTCCTACATTTCCCGCAAGTTTTAAAAAACCCTAAGGGTTCCCTCGCTCTCTCCGTGGGCAGACAAAACCTTGTTCTGTCCCCAAATTCAACCTAGTCGAATCCCTGGTTGAAACCCTCGCCTCCGTTCATACTTCAGGAAAGATTTCGCATAGGTATGTAATCAATTTTCTCTCATCTTCGTCTTGTTGCAAGTGTGTCGGTAGAGGTTTTGACCTGTGATAGGTATGGGAGTGAAAGTTGTTAAAGGGGGTTGCAAACTGTAGATTATTTATGTTTGATTGATTCGTGCTTTGCGTTGGGTTAGTTTGTTTAGGTATATAATTAAATTAAGATTAGATCAAGGTTGATAACGACAGTAAGATTGACACCATTTATTTTTGTGTTCAAGAAAGTTAATTTGTCATTATTGTAGATGGATATTTTACTTTTGTGTCATAATTTGGTCTGGCAAGGTGAGCTAACACTACACAACTTGAATAAAAAAATTGAAATCAGCAATGCAATGTTCAATGTTAGATTATTGAAATTGTAAATGTCAAGTGGTTTTTGGTTAGTGCTCCATAAAGCCTAATGACAAAACTAGAGCTAAAAGATATAACAGACTGATTTCTTGGGGATTTTCTACACCCTAATTATCAATGAAGTAGATTTAATAATTAAATGGCATGTATAGCTAGGAGAGTTAACTCAATTCACGCTGTACATATTCTTTAAATAAAATTTGGGATTTCGAGTCAGTTCTTATTTTTCAATTTTTTTCCTCGTCGTCCTCCCTCTCTTTCTAGGATTGAACAGGGAGTTGTCAAATGACATGTAATTTCTTATATCGCAGCTTCTTAATTTCTTTCCCTTTAGGATTTAATTCGCTCCCCTCAACTATATCATTTAGAAAGACGTAGAGCTATGACACAAATTCTTTAGCTACCTTCTGTACCTCGAGGTAATCCCAATTGTTGGTAAGATGATTGTTTACTAAGAATTGTTAAGAGAACTCTTATTGTTAGTTCTGCTTCAACATTGGATTTGCCCATGCTATCTTCAATTTTCCTTCTCGATTCTCTTGTGCCTCAACTTATTTTTACAACATACTCTGTAAGTCTGTATGAAGATGTGTTCAGTTTTTGATTCATCATCAAGATCTTGTTGTCGTGTGACTGTATGGTAGCTTCACGTCGTTGACTTATGTTTCAGATTATGCATTTAGCTATGACTGAGTTGATGAACAACAATAGTTTTTATTTAGTTAAGCGTTCCTGGCAAGTGGTTTTATTTATGATTGCCAATGTTTATTCGAGTTGTGTGGCATCTGTACTGCAATGATGAAGTTTTTGTCTGGCTTATGAAAATGATTTAGTTCCCTCTGAGATTGATGCACGACTCTCTGTACTTTTTGATAGCATAATTAGAATTAGAACCAACGTGTTCCTGTTTGAAAATGGTGTAGAGTTCAGTATGAGTAGTCTGTGAACGTGTGTTTATTACTAGTTGGAACACCCAAGTCACCTTAGAGTAATTCATACTTGGTTGCCTAGATACACTGAACTTTTGTAGTATTAGATTATACGTTTGTGTATCCACTTAGCTGATTTTGCTATTGCAGTTTAAGGAAAAACAAATCGAGGCCATAATGAAAGAATTTGCGGAGGCTGAATCACTTGGGCAAAGTGGCATATACCTTGGGGGCACGAAGTATATGGTAATACAAGGTGCAGCTGGAGCTGTCATACGAGGGAGGAAGGTATGACTTGCTATCTGTCCTGCAATGTAGATTGTTTGTACTTCCAGTTTGGATGTCCTTAGTTTTTTGTGTTACATTGAGTTACCCAGCAAACACTAATTATGTCCAATAAGAAACTGCCAACTCAAAGAAAAAGGAGATTTTGTTCACGTTATTGATCTTTAAAGAAATTGGTTTCTATCTTATTGATGCTACACTCGTAAAGCACTTGTAAAGCATTGTTGATAGCTAGATGAATTGACACTGTAAATTATGCAAAGTCATGGCAAAGGAAAGTGGTTAAATAGGAACTTTTTAGGGATAATATTTTTTCTTCTTAGGATTGGGAACAAATTCTGTCGGACAGCAACATACTATGAAATAAATTGGTTTTGTTTTACTGAGAGAAAATAAAAAATTTTAGGTGGCTAAATCTGGTGTTTTGTAATGGAATAGACTTAAAAGCTCACCGGACATTCCCCTTAGAGATCGCAGCTCACATACATTTTTCTAGGGTTGCATTTCATTATTCCCAAGGATAAGTTAATTTTTGCAGAGCAAATTCATAGATGTGGCTAGTATTAGCTAATTCCACACATGCTTTGTGTACAGGCCTGCATCCTTCAGATCAGTTACTATGAATTGTTATATTGCTACTAATTGAATACATATATTACTGCTAGACAACTTGTTTGAGGTTGCATATTGCTGATGTCATGACCATTTATGGCGTGGTCTTAACAGGGCCACCTATGATTATGAGAAGAACTTGTACAACGACCATCTTGAATCTCTTCAGGTGATGGAAAAGAACTATATGACGATGGCCTCTGAAGTTGAAAAGCTTCGAGCAAAGTTAACTAAAACTGCTGACATTGACAGGAGGATTGGTATATTTATTAACATCATAGTCGCTTTTTGCTCATACTATTTTTTAAATTTTCATTCGCTCCTTCCTCGCTGAGCTGATAACTTATTGCCTATTGCAGCTGGGGCTTATGGAGCCTTTACTGGATACGACGAGAAAGAGGCTTCTGGGCATTACCCTGTTGGACAAAACCCATACGATGATGCATATGGTGCTCCCCAGGTTTGAAGTCTCTTTGTGTATTTTATTTATCCTTTTTCTTTTCCAGTCATCTTGCAGCTAAAAGGAATCTTAAAACTGCCTATGAATTTTCCATTGATTACATTTCTTTCTATCAACTAAATTATACCATGAAGCTGGGAATCTAAAATATAATAATTATGAAAATGCATCTGCAAGGTTATCTATACGTTGACATGAATTTAGCTGTTCCTCTTGTTATTAAGCTGCTCTTGGAAAATCTGATTGAGCTAATAATGGTCATTTTAGTGATAGAAACATATTAATTCACATGTGTATTGAAGGTTGAGAACCCTTGACAGCTCAGTTAGTTATTTGGTAGCCAATCTACAACTAGTGATTTGCATTCTATTTTGATGTTGTCCTAGCTTAGTCGTCGCCTCAAGGACCAAGATATATCTTGGTCTTTACAACGTTTTTTAAACGTTGTAAAAAGTCTTTTACAACGTTTTTTAAACTATCATAAACTATCATAATTTCCATCCCGTAAGTAATCTTCATGTGTGAGTTTAATTCGTGAGTTTTTGTGTGTTTTGGGCTTTTTGGAGAGTTTGGTTCAGCCATAGGACTGTCCAAAAAAGCTGGAACAAATTTGTTAATTCAAGCTTCCGCATACGTCTGTCATAGTAAGATAATCTAATTTCCTTTCAGGTTGGTAGTTCCTCCGCATGACGATGGTGTCAAGTTTCCTTGTGAAAGAGTAGAACAAGTGAGGGAAGATATTCAAAAACATATACAAGCTGACAATGCTACGGAAATGGAGAAAATCAAAGCTGATTTCAAGCTAATGCAAGAGGAAATTCGGCCACTTAGAGCCCAACAACCTCCACCAACGTCTGTGTAGTTTGACAGTTAGACAATGCCTTTTGTTAATCACTTGGAGACTCTTAACATTCTCTACACTTTCATGTAATCAGACACATCGACAATGATTTTTGAATGAAATGCTTAAACTTGAGTTGTTTTAAATGTTTGATTTTAGATTTAATTTTTTTTGTAAAATGTGAAATGTGAAATGTTCAATCAGGTACGATTATATATATATATATATATATATATATATATATATATATATATATATATATATATATATATATAATGGAAAAGTTTGTTGCAAAAATGCAACGAAAAAATCCGTTGCAAAAATGTAATAAAAAATGCAACGAAAAAGTACATTACAAGAATGCAACAAAAATGCAACGATAAAAATGCATTGCATGAATGCAACAAAAAGTTTGTTGCAAGAATGCAACGGAAAAAGTTTGTTGCAAGAATGCAGAAAAAAATTAGTTGCTATTTGCAACAGACGTCAACTACCCTTAGAAACACATTTGCAACAGAAAAATTTGAAATTGCAACGCTCGATTTTCGTTGCAATATCATGCAACGGAATACATTCGGTTGCATAAAATTTGCAACGAGGGTTTTCCAAACGGAATTTGCAACGAACTTTTTCCGTTTCAATCGTCTAATTGTAACGGAATTTCATTTTTTGCAACCGAATTTTCCGTTGCTGTTGCCCTGTTTTCTTGTAGTGTAAGTTCAATAATGTGTTAATGAACTCGGGTTGAAGTCCTACGACATTTGGGTTACGATTGACTATGACTATGAATAGTTATATGGATTTTTAGGGTTGGGAATCAAGCCCGGATGATTTTTGGGAAATTTGTTATAATTTGAATGGTGTGTTAATTCGGGGATGTATGAAATACGTAATTAATGGAATGTTGTATTAAGACTCAATGGAGTCATTATAGGTTCAATAAGATGTTAGTGAGACTTAGGTTGAAATCCTACGATATTCGGGTTTGGTTGGTTTTGATTGTGAGTACCCGAGCATCTCGAATTGTATCCCATTTGTGACACCCTCGATATAGAGGCTTATTGGGGATTTATTTAGAGCGTGCTCGTTAGAGCATGGAGCATTAGAGACCAACCTATGATCTCGTATATCCTTAAGAAATGATTTTCTTTGAATGAGTTCTCTCTTAGGGAATTTGGTCGCGTGCCCATGAAAGCACTTGCAAGGTTATGACTACGGGTTAGTTTTGGTACCCTTGAGATTGGTTTTGAGGATGCCAATTATATACGACAGATAGGACTATGGTTGAGTCTGTCATGCTTTTATGAATAAGACTAAACACTAAGTCTTGATTTATGGTTGTTCTTAGACTAAATAATAGTCTTCGTTTAATCCCGAGTAGAGGACTATAGTAGACCTCATATTGTGATTTCTTGAGCTTATATGCTACTTTTGATTGGGTGATGACTTGAGGATTATGAGTACCTCAATATGTGGTTATTAGACTAAACTTACAAGTTAGTTGGATTTGTTAAGTACGTGCAAATATGTGCATTGTTAATTGGTGTGTAGAGCTTTATGACCTACTTGATTTGATGAGTCCGCTCTTGACGGTCTTGGTTCTTGTTTGAGCATGCGAGTAAATATCTACTTGTGCATTGCATGTAAGTCCTGCTGGCATTATTTGGATTGGTTTTATATGTCAGGGTAGGACGATACATCGCCTATACGAATCGTATGATTCGTATTCGCTATGGATCGCCGTACCTGGGACCTCACACACCCTCCACTGTTGGCCCCAGTGGGGAAGTTAGCCCATCTCGTAACCAATAGAGCGAGTGGATTATGCTAAACTAGACTGAGAAAGGGCTGCCTTTTGAGGCGTAGCCACTCAGTATGTCGATGTATCAATCACGTGCATCGTGTCATGAACCAGTTTAACATTGTGTATTGCAGGAGCAACACAACGACACTATTTGGGTATCTTCTCTATCCCTTATGTGGCTTTCTACAAGCACTTATAAGAAAGATAATGTGCAGTGTGGTTTATGAAGCTTATGTTCCTTGATAACTTAATACAAGTTTATTATTGGTATGCTATTAAGATGCCATGATTTTATACGTGCTTGTGCATTATGCCATGACACGCCATGCTATGCCATATGATTGCATTTAGTAGCTTACTGGGTCATTATGACTCATTTCGTGTGTTTGTTTTCCTTAGTTTGTGCAATGAGCTCGTTAGTGCGCGTTGCAGCTACGGGTGCATGTTTGATAGCAGGTGGTCTTCCGGGCAATAGCTTGGAGTTATTATTATTATTGTATTTATCATCTTGTGAGACACGGATGTAAAGTTATGTAAACTTTACTTGGGTAGTTATGTTGGTATTTTATTGTAGTATTATTTTGAGAGCCGGCTAGTATGGTTGGGCTGTTGTATTTATTAGAAGTTTAATCTATTGTCTTTCCGAGCAAGGTTTTAGCGCGCATGTTCTAGTATTGTTTTATGGTTATCTCTATCTCCGTCAACTTTAGTCGTGAGATTTTGGTTTAGTTTTCTAGTATTTAATCTCTTATTCTTTTAGTTGATTTGTCCCCCCGGCATGTTATAGCCGTTGAGTGGTTGTTTATCAGGTTGGGTTCTTGTTGGTTCGCCGGCCTTTGGTTGCCGATGGTTGTTGCCCGTGCGCAATGTTGCGTCATGCGCGTCGTAGATTTGTCAAGAGATAGTTGTCTCTCAGCCTTGCGTTCCTTTGTTTAGGATTAAAGGCTTGGGTTCCACTCATGATTTTCTTCCGCAGATTTTAGTTTTTGTTGTTTCGTATCGCCGTTATGGCCTTACATTCCTGCTTTGAGCTTGTTGGCTCAACTCTTGACTCGCACCATTATGCTTAGCAGGTGCTTGTCCGTCTTTTAGCTTGTCTTGACGGCACGACCTTGGGATTTCACATTGGAGTCCGGGTCGGGTCGCCACACTTGGTATCAGAGCTATAGGTTAGCTATTTCGCCAGGATAGGTTCCTTGGCCTAGTTTGGGTTGGGTTTATTGTTGAGATTTTAACATTGAGTGTTCCTTGTAGATGTATTATGTCCGGAACTTGGCGTGGAGCTAGTTCTAGTATACCTTGTTCGAGTACAGCTCGTGGCGACGAGAGGAAAAAGAACATTAGTGAGCCGTGTGTGACTCCTCCACATAAGTTTGGATTGGAACACGATTCTACTGTTCTTGCAAGGTTCTTGAAGTTGAAACCGGAAAGTTTTGATGGAGAGCCAGATGCTGCTAAGGCAGAGCGTTGGCTAGAAAGCATGGGAAGATCTTTGTAGTTTTGGGTTGTACACCAGAAGAGATGGTGACCTTAGCGGTGTTTAGACTGGATGGTGTGGCCGAGCATTGGTGGCTCTAATTACGAGATCACTGGAGACAGCATGGAGTGCCTCGAGTGTGGGAGAACTTTGTCATGGAGTTTATGATACGGTTTATTCCGGTAGTAATTCGAGAAAGAAGGGAAATGGAATTCCTAGCGTTAGAACAAGGAGATATGACCGTGGCTCAGTATTCAACAAAGTTTGTGGAGTTGGCTCGTTACTATAGTTACTTAGTACCGGATGAGGCTAGGAAGACCGAGAGGTTTGTGAAAGGAATGAGGTTGAAATATCGTAGGCAGCTCGTTCCGTTACAGCTTACGGATTACCAAGGGGCTGTGGATCGTGCGTATGCGATGGAGTTGGATATCGAGGATCATAGTCATGAGAGAACCTCAGAGATTATTAGGACTGATAATTTTACCTCTAGACGGAGACGACGAGGTGACGAGTTGACACGTAACTTTTGTAAGAGAACAGGACACGCCGAGAATAGGTGCTAGGGTAAATCAGGACAATGCTTTGCTTGTGGCGGTGATCATGTTCGTAAAGATTGCCCGAGGATGAGAGTTAGTCGGTCTGGGAATACTAGTCAACAATTTAGTGGCTCCAAGAGAAATGGTGATGGTCGGCCTAGAGTTTGAGGCCGCGTGTGAGTGGCAGTTTGTCATTACGGAGTTTTGAGACCTACCTGAGTTAGAAATGTATTCTCTCATGTATATATTATACCAATGTTACTATTATCGTTATTATGAGTACGCGTTTTAATCGGTAGCTCATGTGCATTCATACATACATTACATGGTGTATTGAGTATTGTTGGTTATTTATTTGATCGGGGATAATACCCCAATGTGAGATCGATATATGATATGGTTTGTTTTGTGAATTATCGGTAGGTAATCACACGTGGTGTGTGGGTTCTTGTTTAGTCTATATATGTATAAGACTATGCTATATATAGAGTTGTGGTTTTGTGTGGTTATATAAAAAGGCCATAGTATGTATATGTATGAATATATATATATATATATATGAAGCATGAATTGTATGATGATACTTATTGGTTTGGAATGATACTTGTATATTCTACGGAGATATTTTTAATGTGAAGAATAATAAAATGCTATATTATTGTTAGTGGTTATTATGCGAGTGGGATATACACTCGACTTGTGAGAAGGCTAAAGGTTGCGATTTAGAAGATAATCACGGTTGCACGGGAGTGTATGACGCCTCACCGTGACTATTGAGACATTAACGTTGTGTTAGGATTCTTAGTGTATGCATTGGTTGTAGACTTGGTCTAGAGCTTAAGAAATGATAGTTTTGCGGAGTATAGACGTTACGAGAATCGGTAGACGTGTCGGTTCCTTGTGACTTCTAGTGAGTTATCTTGGTTGAGTGTACTAGGTACACGAGTTTTGTGGTATCCATGATTGTTGTTTGCGAAGGTAATTGACCTTGTTACTTGGCTTGATTTTATTCAGTTATGTGCATTAGGCGTAGGAAACACCTATTTGATGCATTACATTGTAGTGTATTAAATTCTCATTTCATAATTATTATCTCCTGTTCATTCATTTCATTAGTATAGGGGACTGTTTAAAGGATGCTTAAAACTTTTTATTCATGAACCGTTGCATCCTTACGACGGAAACTTTCGAAGCTAATTCAGTAGGTACCCTGAATTGGTGACCAAAAGGCATTAAATGATTGGACTAGATTGGTAAGAATAAGTTAGAAATTGACTATACCCGTTACCAAATGGAATGGACAGAAATGGAATGACTTTTCAAAACATTTCAATTATGTGCTCTTATGTGTTTATACCCGTGATTAGGAAATCGCGAGTGTGATTTGCATTGTCTAAATGTTAGTATAATTATCTCTACCATGTCTGCGAATTGCTCCATAGGCAATTATTATTTCTTTTAACTTAGAACCTCTTGTGCTTGAATTTCGTGTTGAACCCCGAAACAAATAGTTTCGGTAGTTGGATGTTGAAGTGTCCTGGAATGTGTTTTTCATGTTAAAATTTGGGGTTTTGCTTTCATGATTGGCATAGTGCTGGTCGTATGTGTATTTGCGACTCAAGTATGGGTCATAGTATTTTCAATCGTAAGTGTTGATGTTGTTGTGTCTTTT
>CM028381.1:22577572-22614266 GCA_013146195.2 Codonopsis lanceolata
TGTTAATTAATACCTAGCAACATACTCAAGTCTAAGAATGCGCAAATAACCTTAATGTATTAACATTTTTAATGATTGAAATTTTATCATCTAAAACGGAACAAATGTATGATGAATATTTATTCGATTTACACGTCAACTTTCAAACACAGGAAGGGGACTTTTTCAGCGGAAGAGAGGGAGTGGAATAATATGCTTTCGTGCCTCTGATTTTCCTTTCAAAAGTACAATTGTAAAAAAGAATGCTGCACAGCCTCTACTTTCTTTATGGGAGGTTACTCCATTGGCGGTTTGTTGGGTCATTTGGAAGCAAAAGGAATAGGAGGGCTTTTGATAACAAGGAAGGGTCTTTAAAGAAGCTTAAAGATACTTGGCTGCGCACTACTTCTTCTTGGTGCCCTGAGTCAGTGGACCTTTCCCAGACTCCTACTCACTATCTAGAAGTGATAGCGAATTCCCTCCAGCTCGTGTAGCTTGAGATCTTATCTTCTCTTTATTGTACATAGGCTGCGTCACCTATTTTGACACTATTCGTATATAATACTTTTACTTATAAAAAAAAATCTGGTGTTAGTAATTACCATCCAGCTCTCAATGCCACCCGTTTGACCGTTGAAAATGATCTCCCAAAAGTTCTCGCGGTGAACTCTAATTTTATTTTCTGTAGTTTCATAAAGCAAAGTTGAATCCTTAATTTTCATTACCTGAAACCAATCACTGGTTAGCAAACCTGAAATCGAAGAGGAATTTAAAGCACAACTGCACAAGGAAAAAAATCAAAGATATTAGAAGTGTACAGGTGAAGAACACATACATGGGGAACAATTTCTCTTTTCATAGGCAATTGCACTTGTGTAGATGATATTACATGACCAGATTCAGTCCAGCGGGTTGAGCACAAAAGCTTTGCAGTTATTGTTAACATGATTTCCCCTGCAAAAGATGAGGCCCAAAGAGAATACCACTGGCCTGACTCCCAATTTATTTCATGACTTTTCTGGGGTCCTATTACTGGTAGAGAAAGGATTCCAGATCCAAGTTCACATCCATCACCGTGAAGTATCCACTTAAACTCTAATTCTTGTGTTGTTTCATAAAATTGGGTGTTCCTTATCTAGACAGAAAGGTCAAGTTAACATAAGCCACTTGCATCAAGAAAGAAGAAAAAATAAGTGACAAGTGATGTACCTCAATAATGCCTTCCGTATATGAAACCTTAATTGGTTGGTAAACAAACTTCACCTCTGAGATAACCAAAACAACATCATTAGGTACTCATGAAACAAATTTGAGAACCGCTACCATCTAGTAAAACTTGAAAAACCACAAGAAATGAAAATTCAAGTCACCATGTAGTGCTGGATGAGGAGTTCGATCAGGCCATGTAAGGCCATTCATACAGAAGTTTAAATCATTAGGGGTATCCCCAAAATCACCTCCATATGCCCAGCGCTTACTACCATTGAGACCATCCTTGAGAAGTCCCTGTATTAAGAAGAAGAAGTTAAGACTTTAGGCCCTTTGTGTGGACCTGCAAAGTGTTAGTCCTGAGCAGGGAAATAAATGAAAATACAAAATATACCAGCGTAAATAGATCATGTTTCATGAAGAACAAGAAGAATAGGTAAATTGGCAACCATAGACTTCAGTGAGAAGCTTTTTGCGAATGCCGGGCATTTTTGGTAGTTTGAAGAGGCTTTTGCTAAAAGCTCTATACCATGCAAAAGAATGTTAAGCTTGAATGGACCGAAGTTTCCCAAGAGCTGAAGAGGCAAAGAGCTGGGGGGGGGGGACTGCCCTAATTCTCTCCCTTTCATCATGATATCGTGGGTTAGTGATTTATAGTTATGTGATGCTGTAGGACTTAGGTGGATGTTGATGCATGATGAAAGTTGATTTTGTACGCGGCACGACATCTTAAGGATTATTAGCAAATTTACCATGCTCATGACTTGGCTAGCATCGGTAATCATTGCACTCTATTTGGTGACATTATCGCTCTCCTGACCTCCAACATTTACACCGATTACAAAAGCTTAAAAACCTATTTATGCAGAAGTTAAACATGAGGTAAGGGAAATGGTTGGAGTTGCTAGAAGACTACAATTGTATGAATCAATATTGCATGTGCAACGCAAACTTCATAGCACTGCCTTCTAGGGAGAAGAATCATGAGTTAAAGGAGATGACTGGAGTTGCTGAAAGACTATGCTTCAATAAATTCATTATCATCCACGAAAGGCAAACTTAGTAGCAGATACTTTGAGTAAAAAAAAACAAGTGCTGAAAATCTAGTAGCACTTATAACAACACAAATGCATCTTATAAAAGATATGCAGAACATGGAGATTGCAGTTACTTTGAGTCCAGACAACTTTTGGCAAAGCTAACTTTTCAACCGCGCTTGAGAAGATTCAAACTACCCACACATAAAAGAAGTGAGAAGTAGCAAGGCATCAAATAATAGAATTGCTATAACTTTCCTAAACCTAAATCTTTTAATCCAAACCATAAGGATTGAAACATAAAGCCTTCCTAGTTTGTAAGTTTAGAAGGAGATGGAAGGTCCAGAAACACTTTCAAACATCAAATTTTGGAATTATTGGTGGTTGTACCAAACTATGAGTTTCATGCATCATAAACCTCAACAAATTGGAATTTTTGGTGATTGGAGTTGAGAAGTTACATTAGTATTGTACTTATGATGAGGGCTATAATGCCTTTCCAAGGCGAGTTCGATTAACTCCACTATGTCCGGTAAATTAAGCAATACACGCATACACACACCTTGATGTTAACAGTCTTAAGATATGTAAGAACAAGAAGTGTTTCAAACCTGATCAACCCAATCCCAGATAAAACCTCCTTGGAGACCAAATGTGCTATCAATTGCTTCCCAGTATTCATGAATATTTCCATTGCTGTTTCCCATTGCATGTGAATACCTGACATTTATGCATTGTAATATCCATAAGTAAAACCATATGAATTAAACAGATTTGGGAGGAGGGAAGTTGTTATTGCATGTAAACAATAAAAGATGGACATACTCGCAGAGTATTAAGGGCCTAGTTTCAGTTGGATCTTCTGCTATCTTAACTATGTCCCAAACACGCATATACATCGGGCATATTATATCTGTTGATGATGTCCTGGATCCACCACCTTCATAGTGTAACACCCTTGATGGATCCTTTCCACGAACCCACCCTGAAATGCAGAATCTCCAAATTGAGAAATGGCTGCAAGGATTTTATTAGATGCTTGTCGAAGCAGTTTAGATAAATTGCAATTATAAAGCCTGAATCATTCGATCTTGAAGAGGACCTGGTGAGAGTCTGGGTAAATGGCCACATTTCTTTCCGAATAACATGCATGTTTCTAAGAAAATGGCAGCCGATGATTGATTTATAGATGGCTTTTCTTTTTATAGAAAATCTCCCTATGTATAACTATACCAACTTCTCATCTGGGAAATAATTGGACTGCACCTAAATTCTTTAAAAGCTTCATCCTCACAAAGGACTTGCAGCGTCATCAAGTCTCAAAAGCACGAAACTATTCTTAGTTTGTACTCAACTCTGACTATTGATGGCTGATTAAGTCAGTATTAAGAATAAAAATAAAATAACCCTAATTCTAAATTTACTCCATATATTGCAACTATACTAGACAATTGAGAGTACCAATATAATCTGATAAAGCCAATAATCTACTATACCCCAAAAGTCCAAACCAGTAATAGCCCTTCATTAAATTATTAAAATTCAGCTTATCTACGTACACCAACACAAATAATGCAACAACATTGTATGCGGTAACATTGGTATTTTTTTGCATCAAACATCACCACGACCACGCTCTGTCTCTATGATCTCCTGCCCCTCCAGATCTGGAGGGTCGTACCATCAAGGACACCCCGTCCATAACTCCCCTGAACCAGCACTCAAAGATGCCACCGTGAAATCAAAGGGCACCACCACCCTTCAGTAGTCCCATAGAAATTTCTAAAACATCCGTTCCCATGTGAAACTATTTTTCTCTTCTTTTTTCTTTCTTCTTTTTCATTAAGAGCTTCCAATTGCTACATTCATGTTTAAATATGAAAAACATAGGAGCTTTTACATCTTCATCCCACTTTGATGTGATAAACCCATTGTTCATGAAATTTGTTTCCATATATGTCCTACAAACCTACAAGGTTTATGAACGCTGAACTCATAATAGTTATAAGTACTCCCTCCGTCCCTAAATTATCGTCTTCCTTTCCTTTTTCGTCCGTCCCAAAATAATTGTCCAGTTTGAAACTTACCTTTTTAGAACATCACTTTTACCACTTTACCCTTACTTTTTCACTCTACTTTAATTATGGGCCACATACACATAGGCTTTAAAGGAAACTACACATTAAACCAATATAAATAATCAAGTCAATTGTTTTTTCTTAAACTGTGCGCCGAGTCAACCAGGACGATTATTAAGGGACGGAGGGAGTATTAGTTAAGGAAGTAGATTTGAAAGCGAGCAGGAAAAGAATCATGATAACAAAAGAAGCAGATACCAGCTAGAGCAGCATGATTAGGTCCATAGCTTGACTCATTTCCCAAAGACCAAGAAATAATGCATGCATGATTTTTATCTCTCTCCACCATGCCTATGACTCGATCCATCATAGATGAAGCCCAAATTGGCTCCTGCGTCGGATGCTTTACATGTGTAGAAAGATCGAAACCATGAGTCTCAATATTGGCTTCATCAATCATGTACATCCCGAACAAGTCACACAGCTCATACCATCTTTGATGCTGGGGATAGTGGCTATTTCTGACAGCATTGATATTGTTTTGTTTCATTAGAACCAAATCCTGCAATGCAGTAAGAAAATCTGATAGGTCAAACCAAAGAATATTAAAAGGAGAGGATGCAGAGACTCGAGCAGAATGGAACAAAGGTATCACCTTGACCATGCAGGACTCAAGGTTTGTCTTTCCAAGACGTGGATGGTGTTCATGCCTGTTTACCCCTCTTATTATGACTGGATGCCCATTAACAAGTAGCTCTTTTGGGGCTTTTGATATTAGTCGTATACCTACTTGGCACGATTCAGAATCAACTATATGACCAGATGCATCTTTGAGGGTGATAACCAGAGTGTAAAGATTTGGCTGTCAATGAAATTAAAAGAAAAACATATCAAAGATCTAGGACGAAATGGAAGAGGAGAATACAAGCATAAATGTGTACAAGGACTATGAAGGACACACATTCACAAAATTTCAGCCAAAACATAGTAAAAGCAATCCCATAAAATCACTAGATATCGGAGGGAGGACAAATGAGGAAACAGCGCCTCTAGAGAATAAAAAAAGAAGAGGAAAGTTCCAGTGACGTCATGAAAATCCCATATCTCAACGATATATTGTGGAATCTATGGGAATAAATATATATATATATATATATATATATATATATACATAAGAATATATATATATATATATTTCACAATGCAAAGTGCTGAATGTTGGAAATTATATATTCATAATTGAGGAATGAGATTCCTCACTTGCTCTGCAGACCAAAGTTTGGGCCGTTGCAGTTTCCCTATTAAGTGATACCCATGAAATCCTAAAATTGCACCAGGAGATTGATATAGTTCCAAACAGGCCACGTTAGTGGAAAGCAAATCAGTATGTCCTTCACTATCATGCTCACTTCCGATGTCAAACAGTGCAGCTTCAATTGTGAATTCAGAGAGGACCCCCACCTTGACTGCCTCCCGCGAGTTATCAATTTTCACTTCAACCTAGATCAAGAAGACATGAATGATTAAATCAAATATTGTGCAAGTTTGTGAGTGTGGAAATGTGTTTGTGCCACATATGTGGGTGGTTAGATTGTTCCACCCAAGGACAAATAATTGAAAAACCTAGGAAAAATAATAATTCTTTCTTTTTCACAAGTTCAGATGGAAACAGGAAATGATAAATCAGATTGCAGTGAATATAAAGAGCAACAAAAGAAGACGATACTAAGACAAGACTATCTGAAAAATCCCTGAAGGCCTAGGCAGAATTGAAATAGACTCGATAATTCAAAAAAGTCGTGCAACAGAGATTCCCCAAACCTATCCATAGACAATTCTTCGTTTCCTAGAGTAGTTTCTTTCCCTCCTGATGGCCCACTATTAAAAAAATCATGCTACAGGGCAAGCTGAAAATGGCCAAGACCAGACAGAGGCTTAAAAACAATACAGTGGTATCCTGAACCGGTGAACCATCCCTCATGGTACTTCTTCTTAAACAAGTAATTTCGAAACTGATATCGTTTACTGCATAGGATTTCCAAGGAAAATAAAAATATATAACATCCATAATTAGCCATAAAATGAAAAACAGGAAGAATTGCAGTGCACATGTCCCTTGGATTCAATTAAGGGGAAATAAATGCAAAAGAAGGAAGAAACATTTTAGGAAACAAAAGTTGAATTTAGCAGAAAACTAATAATAATATTTTCACCCATTCAACCAGAGAAGAAGAAGGAGAAAAATTATGAAACGGAAAACATATAGATACCTCTATATCTGCATACGAAAAGCTTGCATCCAAGTTTGATCTGAAGAAATAGTCTGCAATAAATACCTGCATAAATGGGCTTCCACATCTGATTATGTAATGTTCTGACATGTTGGCAGCACTAATCCAAAGCACAAAGCAATAACAACTGAGAATAGACAACTACCATTTCCAGCATTTCCAATAGAATATAAGGGTATTAAGATTGATATACATTGTTGGATCCCTATCTAACAACTTAAGCCTTTAGATGAGTTGGTAACTTAACATGGTATCAGAGCTGGTTTGGAAAGGTCAAAGGGTTCGAGTCATCCCGCTTGCATTTGTTACCCAAAATATTGTGATTGCATGTTGTCACTCTATTTAGTTTGTGATACAATGGTGAGGCATATTTGTTGGTCTCTCCACTTGTGGACGGGTCACATATGAGGGGGAGAGCTGAACTTGATATACATTGTTGGGCCCCTATCTGACGGCTCAAGCTTTCAGATGAGTTGGTTACTTAACAAGAAATCAGAAGTCATGGGTTCGAGTCGTCACGCTTGCATTTGTTATCCCAAAGTATGTTGAGTTTATGTTAGCAGCATGTTTGGTTTGTGATGCCCCAAGTGAGGCATGTTTGTTTATCTCTCCACATATGGACGAGCCACATGTGAGGGAAAGTTTTAAGCTTGATATACATTGTTGGGCCCTTATTTATTAGGTTAATCTTTTAGATGAGTTGGAAACTTAACAAAGGGAAAAACCGCAAAAGAGTAAGCAAAGGCTGATCCTTGAATTCACGCTCATTCAATTCCACAAAAATTGAAGTTCCAAGACTACGCCAATATTGTTAATGGAACTATTTGTAGGAGGCCCAGTAGATTATTATCTTAAGCTATTTCCAACATAACAAATCGATAATCGAAATACATCAATTAGACACTAATTACTCAACTCAGCCTTTTTCTCAATTACTTGGCATCGGTTACGTAACCATTATTCTCCATTTTGTTCAATCCTAAACAAGATCAATTTAACATTAATTACAAGGATTAAAAAGTTAGATAGTCACACAAGGACTTTCTCACTTCGTCTTCGTAACATTACCTAGTCTTCTAGTGTTTTTTTTGATAAGTACCTAGTCTTCTAGTGTTCCCAACCCAAAAGTCAGATAAGACATATAATTTCATATTATTACCTAATTTGAAATGAGTTCTTTCTTTGGGACAAAGTAATTTAAAATGAGTTCATGTACCTAACCCCAAAAGGGGCCAAGGCTGAGTTGAGTTGAGTAATTAGTGTCCAACACGCATTTCTTTGACTACGGCCCATACAATATACTTGATTTACACACAAGTTACTACAAAACTAAAGAATGTATGAACCTTTGGCTTTGCTAGAAGAAGCACGTCACGATGAATGCCAGACAACCACCAATGGTCTTGATCTTCAAGGTAAGAACCATCACTCCATCTATAAACTTGAACAGCTAGAACATTTTTGTTGTCAGGTCCACAGGGATGACAGAAGTCAGTGATTTCAAACTCAGCAGGTAGTCTACTATCCTGACTGACCTAACAGAAAACAAATTACATTAATATAACCATAGTATTTCTATCAATATTTTCATGGCATGTTCACATTACAGAGATCAAAATGTGCAGCACACAGATAAGAAACTAAATTATTTCATAGAAAACTCTTGCAGATTGATATGTTTAACAAGAGAAGTTCACTATAGTATGTAATAAATACACACACACGTACGCATGTATCCTTTATAGTAGAAATTAGAGAATTATCCTCGACCTGCTCATTTTATTGAGCATCCTATTCAAATTAAAGATGTGTAATCTTTCTATAAGTACAAAAAACTAAATCATGTCATTGCAAATGTCTATTTCAGACTAAAATGTGTGCAGACATTTCAGCACAGTTGTTTTTGACAAACACAAAAAACTAAAAACCATGTCATCAAAGCAACCTTAAGTTATAACATGAAGCACAGTATCCAGAACGCCAGTATCCTCAGATAATCAAGAGTTGTTCAACATAAGAAAAGGAAAGATGGAAGAAGATATCGAGTTGGAAATGAAATCCTTAGCTTCCTAATGAGCCTAGACATTAGGAGATTTTAGGGGAGCTCAAAGTTTCAAATCTTACAAGGGACTAGAGAGGTGTGGTACACAATTTTATTTATTTTTTGATAGAATACACTAATTTTTGCTTCCCTTGTGTTTTTTTTTTCAGTTTGTTTTATTGGTGGTTGTCCACTTTTTAGGAGAGCCTCTCTCCACTTTAAAATTTGCATTCTCTCTTTTTATATATAAAACTAGTTCTCTCATAAATTTAAAGAAAAAAATTCACAGATTGAGGATGTTGTGTGTGTTCCATTGATACACTAAATGTACAGGAAGGAGAAATTTTACCTTTTTAAATTTAAGATATGAAAATTCTTTTGAGATCTATTCTCATACGTCATATTGTATCATTTAAATTTATAAATCAGTCACTCCCGTAGACACCTGAGTTGAGTTCACAAGCAGAAATCGCTATCGTCACCTATTATCTTATTGTTCTTTTGTTCTATGTCTCACTAACTTAGAGTTTTCGCCCCAACACTATGCAATCCGTGCGGCAGTAAGACTCAGTTACTTTTAGTCAGCCTTACTCCACTCTTGCCAAACAACTATCCCTTAGTGCCAACCCCAAGTTATGTGACAACCCACCACTAGGATTCACACCTATTGGAAGGCACTAAGCTGGAAAGAAGAGAACACTCAAAGAGACTCAAAGAAGGAAACAAGTGTTTATTGATTTTCAAAGTGTCTTGCTACAAATGAGGTATCACCCGGCATCACCTATTTATAGAATACTACCCCTCAATCACATAGGCTTTTAGAATATTTGATACAAGTCTAAGATATTTCTACCATTCCCTAGCATTCTATTATATTCTAGAATACTATACTATACTCTACTAAATACAAGAGAATTCTACTAACTTCTAGAATATTCTAGAGTACTCTAGGACAAACTAGAGGACTCCGCAAAACTCCGGAAAATTCTAGCACGAATGTTTCAATTCGCACACGTAGTAAACCTCTTGACATGGTGCGGGACGTCACATATGGCTCTTAAATCACGGTAATTTCCAAAACACTTGTTGTGCCTTCCTACCAAATATCAAAGATATGCTAGCATGCAGCTACTTTGATCTGACCATATCATAATATAGCATCTTTCTTTTTTTTTTTTTTTTGATAGGTAAATCATAATATAGCATCTTAAGAATAAAATACACACTATATATGAAAGAGAAAAGACAACAACACCTATATCCAACAGGGGCCCCAGGGCCCCAATCCATGCGTGGAATCCATGCGTGGAAGGCGTAATCAACAGTGTAAGAATATTCTACGACCTGTCAAACACCAATATATGGGTTCCATCAACAGCTAAACATTTATTTAGAACATATAATCAAGACAATATTATGCGTCTTGTGAGAAGCTGAAGGAAAAGCAAATTAAAAAAAAAAGGGATTCTTCAAATTGAGTTCAACTACAACCCTGGCTTGTATTTCTTATGTTCTAGTCTTTTCGGTGTTAGCTTATGCTAACCAAACTTAAGAAAGTGATTAGTTAGCTTATGCAAATCCATTTTTGGATTCAGTCCCTAACGTTAAGCTTTTAGGCAAAATGGTACAACACACACACACACACACCATCACATGCACATATAAAGGCACTTGTTAATAATACATATATAGAAAGATTTACATCAGAAGTGCCTATTAATGCATGGAGAGTGTTTCCAATAAATTAGTTGATGTTCTCAATGCAAAATCTTACTAAATATATATTATTACTAAGTGTCCTTGGGGACTATTAGCATTTCCAACTCATACTCTACAAAGGATTCAAGGAGAAGCTCCCAACCCTAAGAGAACTCCTGGCCAATAAATGGGACCTTGACAACCCTGGTTAGGGATACTCTCACTACCTCCCTTCTCTCTCAAAGCCATGACTGACTTAAGCATCCGAGCATCCTTCTGGAGTCCAAACTCCAAAGGCTTTCACTAGGTTTATTTTGCGGGTGCTCCAAGTCCAATCATGTTGATCTGATTCTTTCCAAGGCAGTCTTTGGCAACAATTTATATCAAGCTTAACTCTCCCCATCACATGTGATCTACTCACTCATTAAGAGATAAACAAAGATGCCTCACCAAGGGAATCACAAACCAACAAACAGGGCGCGAACATGTGCATTCATACTATTATGAGTGACAAATGCAAATGAGATAGCTTGAACCCAAAACCTTGCAAAGAAAGCTGTCGTTTTGTTAAGTTACTGACTCATCTAAAAGCTTACATTGTTAGACTCGTCCAATAATGTATATCGAACTACACAATATATATATATACACACACACACACATACATATATTTCTGATAAACTTTTTTTTTATTAGTAAACTAAGTAAAAAACTTGGGGTGCAAATGAGATGAGTGGAGCCGAATAGTGCATAAGTTTTGAAAGGACTCGGCTCGGTTGAAAATTAAAGACTCAAGCTCAAGCTCTGTCATATTTTCTTTATTACCTATCTTAGTTTGGCTCAGTTGACCTTGAATGTAAGAATACTGAGTCAGCTTGAAATATTGATCTTTATTTATGAAATAGTACAACAACAGAATAGTAGAACCAATACACATTTATTAACAATAATAAAGCAAGAAGAGAATAAAAATAAAGAATTAGAAACATAAATTTATTGATTTAATACCATAAGAAACTCATTTTCCCTCCAATTGCAAAATTTTCTAAGAAATAGCATAATCTCTATCAAATTCCATATGCACGGCTTCTCAACAAGCATTATGAGCCGAGCCTTGTGAGCTCAACTAGTTCGAGTTTGGTTCTTCAAATGCACAAAGCTTACGAGCCTATTTTCCCGAGCTCACGATGTTCAAATTTGACTCGAATTAAAAAATGAGCGTGATTTTAGATTTATATTTGACTTATTCTTTTAAAGGAACTCGAGCCGAATCTGAGTAGCATCCATTTTACAGCCCTAGTCATAAACTACACCAAACGTCCATGCACTATGTTTATCACGCTTCTTTCATCCCTCTACAAGTTTTATTGTATCTGGGTTGTCCTTTTGTCCAAATTTCCATTAAATGGGTGTTATCTCTAACATGTGCCCAGCACATTACATATTTTGAGGGAATTGGGTTGTAATTGGTGATGGCGTGTGGTGGGTGGGTAACATGGACGTGGTGGGTTGGGGTTAGTTCTAAATAGTTATGGAAGATTAAATATTGTGTTTCTCCCACAAACTAAACAAGATCATGATTCATGAAGACCAAAGTTTGGAAAGCCTCTAGCAAGGAGCCAACTGCAAATGTAAAGCTATTGTATCAGCTCTATCGAATCGTCGTGATTCGGCTACTCCTGTCACAAGGCCTCTTGTTCTAGACTCACCTACCACCACCACTCTAGTTAACCTCCTCAACCGGCACAGTCCTCATTCTAGCACCAGATCTCACCACACCCAAGTCGTCTTATTAGATTCGTCTAACCATCTAGCACTCGTAACCCATCATTCCATTGAATTTCTGGGTAAGTTTGAGACAAGTTCATAATCATTGGAGTGCTTAATATCTTAAGAGGAAATTTGTAGGACTTATTGGTTCTCGGTCAACTCTATAAATCAATTCAGGTCTATTCTTGGTAAATTAGGATGAATTAAGAATACTGTAATCCTCGCCTGAGTTGGAAAAGGGAATGGGCACAACTGGTTTCTCGTTAACCATGAATGATGAAGGTGGCAATTGGAATTTGGGTGGTGAGTGGTGGGGACTAGATTTGGATGGGTGGTGATGGACAAATGGTGTAGGTGTTGGATTGATCTAGGAAAGAAAAAAGTACTTAAATACTCTAAAAATTCATTTAGCTTATTACCAAAATACCATTACAGCTAGTTTAACAACATCAACAACAAAAAACAAGGAGTAGTCTTGAAAGTTTACAAGGAACAAGCTTTGTGACAATAGTACCCTTAGTTAAAGCTCACATGAAGGCACGTGGAGAAGATAGAGCCCATTTAACAGAAAAAGTGGATGGAGGACAATTCTGAGGGCGATAGAAATTGTGTGTGTGAATAAATATATACAATTATCTGAGCGTGATAAACATTGTTAGACTTAGACTCAATAGTCTACACCCAAAAGGAACACTAAATCTTCACGGAGCAACATAATGGACAATTCTCTTCGTTCAACAAGATTAAACACAGATCTTTGTCCAAAATGACAAACACATGGAGAAACTCAGTAACCTATCAATTAGATCTTAAGAGAAAAGAACTTACTATTAGCTAGAATTAAAAACATTTTCAGTATGTGCAGCAGAAATAAAAGGGTTCCATGTGAAGACTGCCATCTTAACTCACAGTTTACATACTGAGTGAATCAGTGTGTAGCGGAAATAAAAGGGTTCAGTGTGAAGACTCAATGATTGAAGCTAGACTGATGAAGGAAAGTTGACTGAAGGTATGGTCACTGAAGAGTCTTCTGACTAATATAATCAGTCAACAATATGAGCACTGAGTGGACTGATGCTAAACCAGATTTTCTTAAATCTTAAAGACTTGGTTTGCATTTGAATAAACTAAGTAAAATGTAAGTTTAATCAGTTTGGTGAATAGTAATTCAGTGAATGTAGTTAGACAGATGGAGTAATATGATACAACAGAAGTTGTAATAGAATTCAGTTTTTGACTGAAATACAGAGCATTAGATACAACTTTTTAATGACTTCGGTCAAGCCTTACAGTAGATCAACTAGCATGTTCTATGGTACAAATTACATAGACCGACTTACAACCAATTACCAATTACAACTGAAACCCTTAAGTGCAAACATGCCCTATTGACAAGTGCAGGCAAAAACAATTACAAAGGGGAAGGATAAACAAATGGCAAACACATAGGGAAGCTCAGTAACCTATCAATTAGAGCTTAAGAGAAAAGAACTTACTATTAGCTAGAATTAAAAACATTTTCTGAAGAATTCATACCTTCCCAGTCTTTAGGAAGGTGGAAGTATGTCCTATAGCATCCAGTAGGATTATCAACAGGAACATTAGGCGGATCAAGGGGAAATGGATATACAACATTCGTGTATATGGGCCGATCAAATCCATGCATCTGCCAATTGGATGGTACTGTTCCAATAAGAAAGAGAACAGTTACAGAACTATTAGAAGTTTTAGCAGATGTGTTGCAAGGAATAAATATGTACCCACACACACACACACATAAAGTTAATCTTCAATTTGCAACAAAAGTGGGAATAACACAAGTAGAAAAGCAGCACATAAGAACTTGTAGAAAGTTACTGTGAGGAATTCTGGTGGCTTAAGTGCCAAGTGTTGGAGATTTGTGTCTTTAATTACACGGGGAAAGGGTCAGGGTTTGAGGCTCTAGTCATGGAAAGGATCGAAGAAATCAGGAGCTATTATGGGACAAGTAACAGTAGCCAAGAGTAGGGTTTAGATCAAAGGTTGCTGGTTTGGGATGCTATATAGTTTGGATTCAGAGAGAATTTATGACTCATGAGTTTTATAGCTTGGCACCAGTATTCCAAATCAGATTATAGTATGAATTGCAGAAAGTCAAGAAAGAAAAAAAAGTCAAGAAAGAAGAAAGAAGACTATAAATCTGGCCACTGGTAGTTGAAGATGTCCAGATTGCTTCCCTATTACAACCCGCCCCGCCCCTGACCCCCCAACGCAGTGAAGGGGCTTTAAGATTTACATTTATATCTAGAGCCTTAATATTTACATTTTTTTCCCATATTGGAAATCTATTATTTTGATATATATCTGATTTTTCTTGTTTGGAAACTTTATGGACTTTAATACTCAAATTTTCTGTTCTTTTCTTTTTTTTTTTAACTGCAGGGGCTCATTGAAACATCCTGTGCTTCTACTTTCCACCTCTGCGCTACAGCGCTAGACTAGGAATCACACAACTACTTCAATGCTCATAATATTGGCAACTTCCTTATACCTAACTGTCTTTGCTGATTGCATTATGCTGAAGATAAATCAAGTAAATAATAATCACTGCATGAGGGGAAAAAGAAAAAAGCGATTTGAATTTTCAACGAAACAACTTAAATGCAAATGGAGAAAAGCTGAAATAATATGCTACCTGGTATAGTTTCCCAAGTAGAATCTTCAAATGAACCATCATAAAAGTTGGAAGGGACAGCATATGGACTTTGAGCAAGGTGAAATTTCCAGTAGCCTGATAGTGACTTCACAAATGGCAAGCCCTGAACCCAGAAAGCAGCACATTCAAGAGCTCCAGAAACAGCATTATCATCCCAAACTGCTGATTTAGAGACCAGAATGTCCACTTTGTTGCGTTTGTACCAGTATCTAAGAGACCCTGCCCTTGTAACAACATTTAAATTTTACGCAATGAGGAATGAGCATTTGATCAATATGTAATCAATCTAGAAAAACCAAATACCTAACTAACAATCAGTAACAAATATTTAAGCATGTAAAGGAACAAATCACAGCTTACGTGAAAAATCGAAAATAGAAGCATGTCCCCTGCAAATGCCTTCAGAAACACTAAATACTTGCCTCTAGGATTGCATTAGAGTTAAGAACATTCAATCAACTAAGTGCTCAATGCATTTTCATTTACTTTCTCATTTCTTTCAAAATTAGTCCACATTTTGCCGACATTGCCCTTGTTAATTACTCACTAATTGAATGTTATATTGAGAAAAAAGAGAAAATTAATCATGTAACTTGTCAACAATAATTGCACTTAAATAAGGGTACTTCAGTCTAGCCTTTCTATAAGACTCCTTAATATGTGTGCAAATTTCTAAAACGCCACTTATTTTGGGACGGAACGAGTATTCCAAAAATTCCACAATCGCAACAGAAATACTATTCGCTCCAAAAAATTTGCATCTTTTATTGATTAGAGTCTGCAAAAACAAGTTCCAGGCACTTCATGAAAGCCTTAAGATTCAAATTCCATATCCAATGCTGAACTTGAAAACCGATTATAACTGATAACAAACACTAAAATCGAAATCGATACTCCCTACTTTCCTAAATAAATTGTTATGTTTGACTTTTTCAGGTTTTGGTACTGAATTTCATGTTATATGATTTTGAATATATATATATATACATCAAATTTTCGTTTGAAAAACAATCGGTTTGACTCAAAAAGTCAAACGGGACAACAATTCAGATACTGTTAAAGTTGATTTATCGTTATCCAGGGTTTGAATGAATTGTCGTAGCAAAATCTGACATCACCAAATTCAGTAACAGGGTAAGAAAAAAGAGGTTAAAAATCACTTACCTTCAACAGAATCATGGCAACGCAGGGAAACATGAGCATCTCGCTTCCTCCACTTGATGAAGGATGGATCTTCCCACACCTTATAATTATTATTACGATTATCATTACTATCACTGCCGCTGACATTATTTGGTGGCAGACCCAGCGGACCAACCAAAGATGCCATCTTCAATTTCTCCTGCTCAGTTTTGATGATAGATAATCATATATAGTCTACCTTACACAATTATATATCAATCATATATATGTATATAACAAATTTCTCCATCTCAAATTCGAGATGGGTACCCTACCGAAAACAAAAATATTTATCCGTAATTAAAATAAGAAAAAAAATAAGTGAATTGATTGTTTATATTGGTTTAATGCGTAGTTTTCTTTAAATGTGTATGTGTGTTATAATTAAAGTAAGGTGAAAAAGGAAAGGTAAAGTAGTAAAAGTGATATTCTAAAAAGGTAAGTTTCAAAGTGAATAATTATTTTGGGATGGCCGAAAAAAGAAAGGAGGACGACTGAGGGAGTATATATTAAGTTTAAAACGACTATAAAAAAAAATACACTGGTTTTAAACTAAAACCCAGATGAGAGATTGATTGGGAAGAGAGAGAAAATGCTTGCCTAAGAATGGAGCAGTGACAATGATCAAATTTAAATGGAGTGAAGTAGTTGATAGATCCTTTAACTGGTTTAGGAATACTGTTTGTACTGTGAATGATGATGGGGATATACTTAAAGGCTAAAGCAAAGATCTCCTACGGTCGTACCCTCCACTCTCCGGTTCCAATCCTTTTACTTTCTGAGCAACCACAGCATCACCAACTTCAAACTCCCATTAACTCATTTTAGAAAATTTTAGCTCCAATTAAACTACCAATGAAGCCCAAATCAACTCTACGTCTCATACACCAAGTAAACTACTTTTCTGATTTGAAGAGTTACTTAGATTTTTATATCCTTACCTATAAAAAGGTACTTATATCTATGATTTTTAAATAGAAGGTGTGATTTAAAAAATTATTACAATTGAAGGGATATATTGCTTCAAGTGATAGTTGAGAGATTGATGTTTAATTTTCAGGGTATGACTTTGGACTTCGGATCTCTGTACCATTATAGTGTGCCAACCAAATGTACCACCAATCCAATTAAAACACGTGGCTTTGTTTAGGCAGGACCTTAACCTCAGTTACCTAACCGGACCTGGAGAAATTTTAGGGATCGACTGAATCTCAGTTGGAAAAATCTTGCGTATCCAAGAATGAATCTCAAAGATTTCGACATGTCGTCTTCTAAAATACGGGTTTCGCCAGGTGGTTTCGCCGGAAGGTGGAAAAGCAGAATTCGTCTCCGAAGCTGGATTGGAACACACCAATTTCTTCTGCAAAAGCTTCTTCCTAACTGAAACGTCAACCGGTAAGAACACTTCGATGTATATACACGATTTTAGGTTGTATTCATCTACAATTTTTTCATCATAGTCCATTAATTCATAACAAAATTAATTGTATTAAAACAAAAAAAATTGTAGTCGACTGGTCTTGAAAGGGAAAATCTAATTTTTTTCTCCCTGTTTACGTTTTGGTGGGTGGGGCTGGAGTGAATCGTCATAATCATATACTAGCTTTTTGAAAAGGGCTTATAACATTCCTAGATTTCAATTACTCCAATTCAAAATTCATTGAGTTCCTTGATTTTTTCTCCTTGTTTCGATTTTCGGTTTTGATACTTGAGTTGTGCTGCACTGCTACTGCTTGCTTGTTCTTTGATCAGATGCTTTGTGTGTATAGACCACATTCATGTTCCTTGGTTTGGATCAGATGGTTCAACTTGCATTGTTGCTAGCCCAAGATCACTTGATTTCTGACCTTACTGGGGATGGCTCATGTCAATCGCGTTGGTTCACCATCTATCATCTTCTCTATGCATATTCCCAATCCCACCACCAGGGTTGGCTACTATACTGGTGTTTGAAGCAAATTGCTCCATCCCCCACCCTCCCACCATCAAGGTTGGCTGGTAATACCAATGTCCAAGCGGATTTCCCCCGCCCCTCTCCCCCTCAAACATTACACCCCTATCCGAACCAAAAATTTATCCCTCGTCTTCACAATCTTAGCTCGCTCACTCCCCACTAATCCCATGGAATACTGATTGGAAGGATGTACCCTGCAGCACCATATCTAACTTAAAACTCTAAGATGGATAGGGCCTCTACATGCCCACTGATTCGACCTGCTGCTAATTGTAATTAGGTTATGAGGTTGCACCAAACCAAATATGTCTTCAAAAATAGGAAGAAAAATTAAAGCTACTGTTACTTAAACAAAGAGGCCTAGGTGAGAACAAGTGGTGATGACAGATTGGGAAATAGGGAATGACAATGCTGCACTAGACCTAGTAATCAACCCCTTTTCTTGTTCATCCTATCATTCTGCACTATACACGCAGCCAAGATAAATACAGAAGATCAGCTACTCCACAAAAATTGACAAAACTAATTAAGATAAAAATATTCCTTTATTGCTATCAGCTTACTAATCAATCACAACAATATAAGTAGAACACATAGACAATTGATACCATCTACTAGAACCCTTGCCTGTTCCAAAACCCCTAACTTGCATCTGGAGAAAAGAAGCAATACAATCCATGATAAATTCACTATTATTTTATAAACAGATTGTTAAGGGATTTTGGGGTTATTTTTGGTAACCCCAAAATCCCTTAACAATCTGTTTATAAAATAATAGTGAATTTATTATCCACTTCTATCTTCCCTATGAAGCAACCTTTTGATAAAATGTAGCAGCATGGTTGTTTATTTATGAATCAGTGTTTGTTTTTACCATCATGGTTGTTTATTTATGAATCAAATGTAGCAGTATAGATACTAGTCTAGTAAGCTGTCATCCATGTGCACAATCTAAACTTACCAATATTAAACTGCAAATTCTTTTCTGCCCTTGGAAGTGCTAATATCACTATATGATTTTTAGATTGATTTGTGCTCTTAATATAAAGAATAGTTTTTTAGTTTCAAAACTGAATTGTGGATAAGGCCCGTGGTGAGTCGCAAAGCATGTCAGGATCTCTTGAGTCGTTATGCTGGGGATCTTTGGCTTTTGGGGGCATCGTAAGTTCCTAGTTTAGTGGGTGTACAATCTGTCGATGTGCTTGGTGAGCTGAAGTCTGCAATCTGCTGGCTTTTGGTGGTAATGGGTGGAAAAGATTATAACTTTAAAGATGTACAAGAAACAGAAATAGAAACTTTGATAACAAGCATACAATAACAAGCACAACATTCTAATCTTAACACAATGTTTCTCCAATGTAGTTTTTACATATATATTTTTAAACACTGTAAATCAACTACAATGGCGCACAAAAAAGAGAAAAAGTGTGGAACTTAATCAGAATATATTGGAGAATTCAATCCTAACTAAAACACTAAACTGGAAAAATAGTAGAGTCATCCTCAAATATCCAATCAAACTCATCAAGAGTGAAGCCTAAAGAGTCCAGATTGTCGAAAGAGTCCAGATCACCCAATGAGTACGTGTCATCGTCTGCAACTTGATTGTAGGTGCCGTGCAGCTGAATTTCGTTAACTTGTACAAAAAAATTAACACACCCAGCAACAGCTTCATTCAAGTTCACTAGCTTTTTGAAAAGGGCTTATAGCATTCCTAGATTTCAATTACTCCAATTCAAAATTCATTGAGTTCCTTGATTTTTTCTCCCTGTTTCGATTTTCGGTTTTGATACTTGAGTTGTGCTGCACTGCTACTGCTTGTTTGTTATTTGATTTTCCCTCCCCTTTGTTTATGGGGAAAATTGTCTTAAGGGAAGAAAATCACGAAACACCAAGCCAAGGTTTTCTTTATATCGATCAGTTAATTATTTTTTCTCAATCGGTGTGTTATGTCAAATACAAAAACCTTTTGCGAACACAGGGAGTAGTATCATGTGAATGAGATGATATATTGCTGGTTTATGAATTTTTATTTATTTATCATGTGAAAGTTGTTTCCAAATCCACGAATGAGATGTCACAATTACTTGTTTTTTTAATTATGTTTCTCAGTTCACTTTTCTATTGCCTTTTGTTTAATTTAATGTGGAGGATTATGATAAAACTATGTTTACTTCCAAAGGTTATGGATGGATCAGAATTACCCACATGTTGCAGATTGGATTTTGAATTAGCCATTGTAAGCAAACACGATATCAATCCGGTTATAAATAATAAGGGTAAAGACTATTGTGTTTCTGATTTGACAAACGTTTTTGATGGATTGACCATAGATCAAATTCATTCCAAAATTTGCGAGGCAGATATCCCTAGAGTTGGCATGGAGTTCAAATCGGAGGAGGAAGCTTATCAATTTTAATGTGCTTATGCAAAAAAAGTGGGTTTCGGGTGTCGATGGAGTAGAAGCCATAAGGACAACTTCACAAAGAAAGTACTGGACACGACAGTTTGTTGTTCACGTGAGGGAAAAAGGGAAAAGACAAACGAGATGCCATTGTAAAAAACAGTCGCCCTGAATCAAGATGTTTTTGCTTAGCAGAGATGAGAGTTAGTTGTCGACTAGGTAGAAATAACTACGAAGTTGTTGAGTTTGTTGCCAAACACAATCACTCCTTTACAACTCCAAGTAAGACTCATTTACACAGATCTCATAGGAAGATATCTCGTGCTCAAGTAGCAGAAGCTGATATGGCAGAAAGTTCTTGTATAGCTCCTAAAGCTACTCTTGAATTGATGGCTAGACAAAGTGGTGGACGCGAGAATCTTGGATTCATTCCTGACGATTACAAAAATTACTTGCGAACCAAACACACTAAGCAAATGAGGAATGGGGACACAGGTGGTGTATTAGAGTATTTACAAAATATGAAATCAGAGGATCCCAATTTCTTTTATGGAATACAAGTAGATAAAGATGATATGATAACAAATATATTTTGGGCAGATGCCAAAATCATGTTAGATTTCGTTCATTTCGGTGATGTTATTTGCTTTGGTACAACTTACAGAACGAACAAGGATGGTAGACCTTTTGGACTATTTGTTGGTGTAAATCATCACAAACAAACCACTATTTTTGGAGCAACATTATTATATGATGAAACTATAGTCACTTTCAATTGGTTATTTAACACTTTTACAAAAGCTATGGCAGGCAAAAAGCCAAAGACAATTCTTACTGATCAAGACGCTGCTATGGCAAGTGCATTGGCTTCTCAATGGCCTGAAACATATCACCGTCTCTGCATTTGGCATATTTATCAAAATGCAGCTATTCATCTTGGTGGTGTATTTGCAAGGTTCAAAGACTTCACTAAAGACTTCAGTAGTTGCATTTATGACTATGAAGATGAAAACGACTTTTTAGTCCCATGGAATGAGATGCTTGATAAATACTGTCTGCATGACAATGAGTGGCTTATGGGAATGTTTAATAAAAAAGAGAAATGGGCATTAGTTTATGGACGAGAGACCTTTTGTGCAGATATGACAACCACTTAACGTAGTGAGAGCATGAATAGTGTTTTAAAGAGGTTTGTTTCATACAAACATGATTTACTTCACTTTTTTGAGCATTTTCAAAGATTACTTAATGAGCGCCGCTACGAAGAGTCTCGATCTGATTTTAGAGCAGATCAGACGACACCATCGGTAGCATTTGAAGTTGAAATTATGAAACATGCATCTATTGTCTACACTCCGGAGATGCTGAAAGCATTTCAAGGTGAGCTGTTTAAATCATATGATAGCAGTATAAAAGATTGCGGTGAGGTTGAGACGGTGACAACATATGAAATCACCCCATACAGGAAAAAGTATTTTTATACAGTTTCTTATGACTCATTGGAAGGCTCTATTTCCTGTAGTTGCAAGAAATTTGAGTTTGCTGGTTTTCTTTGTTCACATGCTTTAAAAGTATTTTCCTCAAGAAATATTATGAAGATTCCTGATAAATATATATTAAAGAGGTGGACAAAAGAAGCCAAGAAAGAGAGTCGAGTAGCTACTTGTGAGAGTACAATTGAAGTGGACCCAAAGGCAATGATGGGAATACGCTACAGAGACTTGTGTTCCATGTCTATCCAACTGGTTACCAAGGCTTCGGAATCTGAAAAAGCTTATGAAATTGTGAAACAAAGTCTTATAAAGTTGTTGGATCAAGTTGATTCTTGCACAGAAGAAAAAGCAGTTAAGAAAGCTACACCAGTCATGTTGCTGTTGGAACCTGATGTATTTGAATCCATTGAAGGCATAGGAAATAATCACGATAAAAGAATAAATGGAATAAAAACAAACTGAAAGCTAATGGTAAATCTGGTAAGAGAAAAGTAAGTGCACTTGAAAAGGCAACCACAAAGAAGAAACGAAAGCAAAAGCAGAACGTATTACAACCGTTAAGTGATCGAGGATGTGTTTCTAATCTTGATGCACATAATGATCGGTCCTTTCAAGCATCGCAAGTTGTCAAAACATTGCAATCACATCAGGTAGTTTACCCATATTCATTTTGTGTTGCTTAAAGAGACTATATGTTAAATTGTATCAACTAACTAATCTTTCATTTGTTTCTTGAAACATTTGACACAAAAACTCTTAGCAGCTAAACAATACTCTTAGCAACATTGGTGCGCATACTATGAATATGACTAATGACCAAAATTTTCCTCTTCCATTACCGCTATTCTTGCAGGTAAGTTGTGTCCATAACATTTTCACATCGTAATAATGTTTATTGTTTTTCAAATTAGTTTCTAATTTTCTGTTGTTTATTTTTATTCAAACAAAACTAGACTCCGCAAGATAGTCAATATAATTTGAGAATTGGTAATCCTATTGTTGGATCTTTGAAGCCTCAGCGAGTTCCATTCGAATCATCTTTGTAACTCGGACAACCACAAGTATTTCCTTTTTTTTTTTGTTTGTGGTTACATAAATCTTATTGAAATCATTAGACACTCTACTTTTTATTTTTGCAGAATTTGTATTTATTAGTATAAATTTATTTTTGTTGGTTGTAGTTTTTTGGCTTTCAAATGAATGAAACAAGTTTCATGAATTATGATTTACACAATAGCCAAGAAGGCACAAGCAAGTTCCAACAGGTATACATGTTAAATCTTTTTATTGACTCTTGTTGTCACTAGCTTAATTATGACATTACTTTTAACAATGTTTCTTGCTATTTGTACTTGTTGATAAGCCCAGCTATCACCACGAGGAAGCAAAGGATTCAACTTAAATAACGATAAATTTAGTCGTCAAGAAGGGTAAAAGGTGCAAAGGGAGAATGAGATAGTATATGTACATGAAATGGACAAAGTTTCAAATTTACAAACTAGAAGTAAAGTAAATTCATCTTAGTTTTTCACAATGTGTTAAGTTGTATTGAACCATATCTATTCGAGTACTATATTTGTTTGGTTATACAAGTCACTGCCTTATTCTTTTTTACTTTGGCTCATACTTCTTTGCATTCTCAACTGAATCATGAAGCAATGCCTAAATTGCTTTATTATTTTTTACTTTAGCTCGTACTTCTTTGCATTCTCAACTGAATGTGAATCATGAACCAATCAAAACATGGTTTGTTTACCACCACCAAAATGGATCCCAAACTTGAAAACAAAAATTGAATTTGGATCTTTCACTCTTTACATGCTAGACAAATTTTCCTTTAGCCTGCCTTCGAGACATTGGGCCTTCCTAGATGTAACATCAATGACGAATAGTTGATTTGGAATCCCGATTAAGAACTATATTTCAAGAGAAAGCAATGTACAACAACATAAAAATAAAATGAGTCATAATTATATAAATTTCTTAATAAATATTATTCGGGTACATCACCTTTCTTTCATCTCACTACTTTTTTCAAACTTAGGTACACTTGAATAAAAAAAATAAAACAAAACAACATTGTTAACATATTTTCTTTAAAAGATGAATTTTGGCTGATGGAATTTTTTTTATGTGCAACTGTAGTCCATGGTTGCTTCGGCAACGTTGTGTGTTGTTTCTCCCCCGTCTCCACCCAATTCATTGCATGTAAATCCATCGACAAATGCCTCCTTTGCCCATTCACTCAATTAGAATATGTTGTCTTTTATGTTTCCTTGCAGGAACATCAAAATTAACACCACAAGTAAACTTGTTTGAAGGATAACATCAATTAGAATCTAATGTCTTTCTGTTCCACATCTGCAAACAAAATAATTTGAAGTGTTACATCAAAATTAATACCACAAGTAAATAGTTTATTTTCCAATTGCTAACTGATGTTTAGTATTGATGCAATCAATCTAATATTAAAAGCTAATACAAAGTGAGAAATCTCATAAGTAGGACACTCCAATTCCAAATTATTTATTGATCTCATGGTAACTGAAATAGAATATTCCTCATATGACTTGTTGTGTTAGCAGTTGCATTCATGGAAAAAATAAATGATGCGAAAAACAACCATGCTTAAAGATGGAGGGGAAAAAATAAAGGATAGGTGTGAGGAAGTGATATTGTATTATAGCTTTATGCCTAAACTTCTGAAGCAGAAATACCGATTACTGAGTCTTGGACAAACAAACAAAAAAAAAACTAACCTCTCTGTTTACAAAGTCATCTAGCACATACTCATCCTACACGACTTTGAGACCTAATAGATGGTTGTGTAGGGTGGGGGGAACTATTCAAAGCTGCCTTAACAGTTTTCACATTGTGATGGCACAATTTAACTGGAATAAGATAAATGTGGTATGTGGGTGATAAACAGTATACTTCTAGTGTACGCATGACATGTCACCTGTTTTGACGTCATATATGTATGTATGTATACAGCAATACAAAAAGCCAGGATTCAGTGGTTGCATGAGGGGGATAGCAATACAAGATTCTTTCATGTAAAATAACTTGCAGAAAATGATTTCAATAAGTCGTTGTCATGGAGACCATTTTCATGTAAAAATACTTGTTTTTGTCAATATTCGGTTAGTGTATGGGAAATTGGCCTGAAAATGTGTCCACAAGTCCTTTGCATCAAAACCAGTGGAGGAGATTGGTTTTTGATACAGACTATTAGACAAAGAAGAGGGAGTAAGAAGAGCTTTGTTTTCGGAAAATGACTCACTCCTTCTGAGAAATGGTTCATTTTCCTTTGGCTAGTAAAATATTCTACAATCTGATACTAAAAATTGAAAAACATTTTCTGAAAACCATTTTTCATGAAACAAATGGAGCCGTACACAATTTGAGTTCGTGTAGCATTACACAAGCCAAAAAACCATGTTCCCGCTCATTACAATCTGATCGCCTTTAATTATTGATTCTAAAAAGTATAAAAACCAGCCCATGGTTCAAACTAAAAAAAGATGAGAAAATGAAATGTCACAAACATTAGCGTCAGAGTTAGGTGGAGGAATATCTAGACAATAACTCGTACCCTTTTCTTGAGCAGGTTGTGTAAAACCCCGATTCCTTAGGATTAACTTGGAATGGTTTTGGGTTGAATTTTATGTAGCATTGCACACGCTTGAGATTGGTTTTCAGTTTGGGCCGCGTATTCACGCATGCAAAATACAGTCTGTAGTTAAATGGCCACAATTTTTTGTAAACAACTCGGAATCGAGATCTCTTTGGTACGTTAGAAACTAGACTTCAAGAGATTTCTAATCATACCTTATTTGTAATTTTCGGAATTATAGATCACCCTAAGCTTGTCTTTAAAGTTGACTAAAATTATTGGACAACATTTTAGCTTTGGTCACTTTTGGCCCATTAGTCTTTGAGCCCATTTACCCCCCTTACTTGATATTCATCCATAATCTACCATTTGTGTGTTCGAATTTTTGACTTTCAAGCCCGATTTGTTATCAAATATTTACCCGTTTTTTATTTTCGACTTCGCAGAGTTGTTGTACGTGTTGGAGACTTACTTTGTACCCGAAAATTATGAAGTAGGGTAACCGACTCCTTTGAGGTTTTTACTTTATTTAGGGGAAGATTACACCCTTATTTAAAGAGTGGCCCTAAATGTCACACAAAAAACACTAAATACCACATTCATTAAATAGTTTAATTACTAATAAATCCTTTTATAAAAAGGAGTTACAATTAACCATGAACTCTAATTACTAATTAATCATTATCCTTTTATATAAAGGAGTTTCAATTAATCCTCCTATAAATATACGTCAAATCCTCCTTCACAATTAACTATAAATCCTAAACTTGTTCATTTCCAACAATTTATTTAAACAACATGGAGATTTTTTTCATATATTTTTTTAAACACCTGGCGTTTTTTGTCAATTTTTTTTTAAAAAAAGTGGCGACTTTTTTCAAAAAATTAAAAAAAAACATGGCGATTTTTGTCAAATTTTTTAAAAAAAATTGGCGACTTTTTTTAATTTTTTAAAAAACAGCTGGCGACTTTTTTGTATTTTTTTTTAAAAAAAAGTGGCGATTTTTTCTTTTTTTTGCAAAATAAACTGGCGTCAGTATATCGAGGGACCGAGGAGTCTGCTTCTTGTCTCGGACAACGACTATATGTGCTGAGTTGCAAAAGCTAAGTGGAGCTCAAGGCCGTGCAAACCGCTAAAGCAATCGGCTAAACCACTTGAAGGAGCTAGTAAGAAAACCAAGGATGAGGATGGTGACGAACCGGGAAGCGAGGATGAAGAGAATGCTAAAAAAGGTTGAAGTAAAAAGTAGGAAGAAAACTGCTAAAACCAGAGCTAAGAAGCCTCCTGCAAAGAAGTCTGATGATAGTGACGAAAAAAGTGCCAAAGCTGATGACAACAACAATGATACTGATAATGGAGATGAAGAACTAACTGAAGGAGGTAAAAAAAGAAGATACCAAAGAAGAAAATTCAAGCTGTGCAAACTAGCAAGAAGAAGGAAGACCGTAGGGTTCTGACCGGCACACTGCCAAGGCCATCACAGCCAAAAGCGGTTGTGACGACACCGGAATGCAATGAAATCAATTTCAAGAAAGCGAGGGGAGGAGGCGGGAGTTGGCAATGGTGGTAGGGAACACCACGTGAAAAATTCATGTTGGGTGGGGAAGAAAGTAATAGAGGGGGAGAGCAAATGATGACGATTGGACAACTTCAACAATAATGCTAGTTTTGCTGATGGGAGTGCATCTTCTTCTACTACTTCAATATCCAAATTTTTTTGTTTTTATTTGGGTAGTTTGGTAATTTGATTAGAGTTTTTATTTTATTTATATTTGACGGAGGGTATTTTGGTAATCGAACATTTCAAGTAGTGTGGTAATTAGAGTTTTTAGGTGTAACATTTAGGGGTTCGGTATTTAAATTTAGATATTATAATAAGAAATTATTATTTGACGTCTAGGGGCAAATAAATAATTAGCGGTTGTGACTCCAGAGTGTTTTAGTATTTTAATTAATCCTACAGGATTAATTCGCATGACAATTAAAATATTGATTAAGGGAATAATATAATTGTCCCTACGTGTTAAAAATATTTATTTGGTATTGTATTTCACTTTACGGAGTCAAATTGGAGTTGATTTAAAATTAAGTTAACTGTGTAGTAAAAACTGATTTTGGTACGCAGCTGAGTTGTTTTGATCGAGGAACCCTCAAAAGATTTTTGTTTGGTTTGAGATTTTTAAGGCTTTAACTTTAGACATTTACAGAGTGTGAGGAGAAAAAATCACGTCGTTTCGTCGAACGGTGTTCAAATTGGAGCCGTCAGAAGTTTACTGTAGCACCCGCGGCACTGTTCATATAGTGAGTTACTGTAGCAGTGGGCAGCACCTATTTTCTGATTTTTGGGTTGTGAAATTTCTATCCTACCCCCAATAAAACCCCCTCTCTTGCTCTTGTTCACTCCCTTGAGGGGCTATATGGTCCCTTAGCCTTCCTTAAGATAAAAAAATCTTCTTCCTCCCCATTTCTTCTCCCAAACCGTGAGATGCAAAGAGTGAGAGACAACGAGAGGGAGAGAGCTCCCATGGAGGAACTTCGGCGATTCCCGGAGCTACGGGCATCCGATCGTCGAGCCGTCACCGCCATCGCGAAGCTCTCGACGAAGAGAGCGTTTCCCCTCAGTTTGTTCTCGTTTTATTTCGAGTTTATTAGCTGAAATAGGTACGTGACTAAAACTTTTACTCCCTCTTTCTAGCTCAAATGAATGCTAGGTTGTTAGAGACTTGATTCTCTTGATTTATTGTGTTATTTCATATCTACGTGATGTGTTTCCTTGGGGTTTTGATTACTTAATATATGAGTTTGAATTCAAATGGTTGTTTAATATATGAGTTTGAATTCAAATGGTTGTTGTTGGGTTTATGGAATTGATGTGGAAGGAAATTTGGTTGGAATGGGGGGTGTTAATTAGGAACATGATATTCAAAATCAGAAAATTATCAGGTTTAAGCCAAATTCAGAAGAAAAAAAAAACTGGTACTAATCTATTACATAGAATTGCCTAAAAATATTATATGTTGTACATGTGTATGTTACAAAATGCGCTGTAAATTTTCATAAATATTCGAGTTCGGGAAGTATTTTTTTTTTATAAATTACGAACCATGGCTGCAACAGTGAGTCTGAACATGGAAAACTGGTTATTAACATCATCTTAATGTGATCTTAAATAGATGAATACAAATCCAATTGGAGTGTTTTAAAAAGGTAAACTCTAGCTCAAAGAGTCTAGTTTCTGGAAATGTAAAATATGTGTCATTTGGATCAATGAGGAATTTTTGGTGAAATTTGTATGATAGACATGCAGTACAGGCCATAACAGAAAAACAGATTTCTGACATGAACTTAGAGGGGCTGTATTTTGACGAATACAAGTCCAAATGGAGTACTTTAAAGTTTCAAATTATAGTTTCAAGAGTCTAGTTTCTGAATATCTAAAATTCATGAAATTTGGAGTTGTGAGGAATTAATGGTTGAATTTAAAGTTTGACTGGGTAGAATGTGTAATAGCAGGAAATCAGATTATAGACTTGAACTTGAAATGACCATGACTTGATGAATACAAGTCTGAATTGAGTGTTTTAAAAGGCTAAGTTATAGTTTGAAAATCCTAGTTTCCGAATATGTCAGATTCATGAAATTTAGAGTTATGATGAGCTATTGGTCAATTTTACAAAATGGTTGCGCAGAATGAGTTATTATTAAGTTGTAATTCCAACGGTTAGAATGAGTATCTTTCGGTGCATGAACATCGAGTAGAAAATGATTGATTTGGTTTGAGAAATGGATTACCATTCAGGGATATTGTAGAGCATATCCTCAGTTTTGACGTAGAGACCCCTTTAGATGTTCTTGGAGCATAGTGGATTGTATCTAATGTGCGATCCTATTCACGTAAATATATGTGTAACGGCCCCAAAATTTAGGCCCAACTATAGGGCCCACATAATGGCACGTCACCAAATAAACCTAAAAAATTATCATACTAAAACCCAAAGCATAAATAATGTATCTTTCACTTAAACATCCAATAATCGAACATAAATCCCTTAACAAAATTTACTTACAATAAAATATAGGTCTAAAACAAATCTCCAAAAAATATTCAATTAACGATTATAATAATAACTCATAAGATAACGAAATTTTTAAATTCTTCAATTGGACTGAACCGAACCGAAATTTTCATGTTTCCATTCCTTACTTATGTCCTGAAAGAAAAAGGAGTAGGAAAAGGGTGAGCGAACAAAAGCCCAGTAAGGTCATATACAACCCCTCCGGTTTCTAAGGAGGAGTTGATCGGGAAGAAAAGTCAAACGAAATATTGTAAACAAATAAAGAAATTATGGATATGTCAAATGAATTATTTTCTAGATAACCACAAGATTAAATACATATTGATCGAAGAATAATTGACAATTTCACAAGAATCAATCAGAATCAATATCAATTATTTAGGAAGAGGTTATGATCACATAAGCGGTCATTTTAGACCAAACAAAAGTTGCTCCAAGGAACCCCAAATATCAAAATACCCCAAAAGGGTCAAAATCAAAATGGTATATCCGGATTACCCCACCATAGTTCCTATGGTGTAATGTCGCCTTAACAAGCCAAATGGTCATTCAAATTCTTTTAGTGATCATAACAGAGTTTTTTTTTTTCAAAAAATATAATAATTACAAATCCAACAAAATCAAATACTAGTGATGACCGAATAAAATGTCACACATCGGGTTCAAACAATTATGAGATTCATAAAGTAATATCACAATTAAGAATAACGAAAGAACGGGTACGACGTGATTTCAAATTCAAAAACCAACCCAAGGTCGGCACATGTTTTCAAAGAAAGGTAATGTCAAGAAAAAAAAATGGAAGCCTAACATTTTGGAATTAAGAATTCAAAATAACCTAAATGATGTATAATCCCTTTCCTTAGCGATGCGACGAAAATTTAACTTGAGCACAACGTACCGCTACTCGTGCTTAGCCGAATCTAAATCACAATAATACAAAATAAAAATTCTAGATTTAGGGACCCTCTAGTAACTTTAAAAATTCAATACATAATTAATAAACTCTAAAAAAAACATTATTATAATTACTTAAGGTCTATTTCTAACTATTGTAACTCGAGGGTAAGTTTTCTGAAATTATAAGCACTAAATTTGAATCTTCAAAAATTGGGGGATGAATCTGTAAAAATTTCATTACTAGATTCACCACCAGCCACGAATTCTCTCTATTTCCTATGCTTTGTGATTTATAAATGTGACGACCCGGCCCGGGCCCGAGGTGGGACCGAGGGTCGGACCGCCCAAATAAGGAGGGAAACAAGAAGACAATTAATCAAGCAAGGACTAAATTTATAAAAACGACGTGACGCAACATTGGAGTCGCAGCACGCCTCGGCACCAAACGGCCGGATATTTTTAAAACTTTTAAACCTGATAAACAGTTAAACAATTATCCAAGTCTTCGGCGACACTACATGCCGGAACCCAAGCTAACAGTTCAAAGACAAGAATTACTAAAGAGCTAAAAGCATGCTCAGCGGAAGACTAATACATGGAGGGAAAATAACAAGTTAACCAACGCTCGGCTTACACAATGCCGGCACAACAAGGGTTACAAGAACTACAAGTAATATACTACTAGCAGTTAAGATTTACAACAAGTTATACACAAGTACCCAGGCACAGTCTAGTTGACTGGCTTCACCCGTCGTCCTTACAAAATTAAAAACAAGAGGAAGAGGGCATTTAAACCACCTCTTCAAATAACAACGGCGCACCAAAAAGGGCACAAAGCACGAACACCGCGAGTCATCGAGCGAGGACTGTCTTGCTAAGATCTAAAAGCGATAAAAAGGGGAAAGGGTAAGTCATAAAGACTTGTAAGCTATCAATCATGCATGTCATGGCAATATGCATCATTCAAGGCAAGATATCATTTTCAGGCAAGATTTCATATTCAGGACAAGATATCATAGAAGTCATGTATTCAAGATGCACATTATTTCACATAGGTGCTTGTAATTAAATCACATAGGATCAGGATATATCGAGGCGGGGCTACGTAGTTCACAAGCGTTATCTGGAAAGTGCGGGTGTCGAATGTGTGTAGTACATCGATCTTCAGGAGATGCAGGGATAGTCCAATGGTGCTCTTAATGATTACAACAAGGGAGCTACTTCCCACCGTGGCCTGGAGGCGTGTGTGAACAAAGACAGGTATGCCAGTGGACTCATGCAAATGCCAAGTAATGTTTACTTAACAAAAATTCTCAAGTATAGAACGAGGTCGACAAGAGCGATCTCGTTCAAGACAAGTAAATTATTCTCATCAATAACCAAGCAGGATAGAGTTCGTCAAGAGTAACTCACATGTCAATTAGTCATGCTATAATATGACATTCAAGATCAAGCAAGGTAATCAGTTCAAGTCCAAGAGTCTAGAATTATTATTCTTAGGAAGCGCGTTTAGAGCGTCGGAGGATTGGTCGGTGAGCCGGTATTGTTCAATGGCTCTCTAAGCTTGACTCAGTTGAGTCCTCTATAACAATTCATCCAAGATGGATAAGGCGCAGAAATGCATCATGAACCTTTTCTAAGTTCTCGTATATGATCGGCTAGGTCATTAATCTATTAAACAACCGTAGTTAAGAAATTTCATCAATAATCAAGCGGGGAAGGAGTTGAGCAAGGCGAACTCAATATGTCAATAGACATTCTATTTTATGACATCAAGAATCAAGCCGGTAACCAATTCAAGTTTCAGAGTCTAGAATCATCATTCTTAGGGAAGCGTGTTTAAGACATCGTAGGGATGATCATTGAGCGGTATTGTTCGATAGCTCGCTTAAGTTTGACTCATTGAGTCGTCTCTACCAATTCATTCAAAGGGGTTAAGATGCTAGATGCATCCAAAATCCTTTTCTAAGTTCTCGTAGATGACCGGCTGGGTCATTAATCCAATAATCAACCGTAGTTAAGGATTATCGATAATTCGGATTCAAGGGCCTTAGAATCATTCTTTCAAGGTTATTAAGGTGCAGAGGTCGAGGACATTATTTTCTCATGAGGGAACATAGATCACAATTTATACTAGGCCTAGGACACAATCGATAGGATGATCAATACAAGGCATAGGAAACCACTAGGATCATAATTCCCAAGAGTTATCAAGAGTCGTAAGTCCAAGGACATTTGTTATTCTTAAGAAGGCATAGAACGTATTCAATTCGAGGCGTAGGACTCACTCAATAGGATGGACAGTTTGTAGCATGTGGAACCCTAGCAGTCATCATCTCCAAGAGTTATCCAAAGTTATTGGTCCAAGAACATTAGTTGTTCCTAGGGGAACATAGAACTCTTTTAATTCTAGGCATAGCTCTCAATCAACAAGATAGACAATTCATAGTATATGGAACCCTAGAAATCCTAGTTTCCAAGAGTTATCAAAATATATTAATCCAAGTACATTAGTTGCTCCTAAAGAAGCATAGAACATAAGTAATTCTAGGCATAGACCTCAAGCAACAAGATAGACATATTAATTAAAATCTCAAGAGACCGAATCAATCTAGATCATGGCATGGGCATGGAGAAGCATGGGGATCAATAGACAAGGGGGATCATGGCAAGTCTAACCATACAATCCTAAGGGGGAAATTAATAGCTTACTTCCACCAAGGGGAAAGAAAGTTGAAGCACAAAATAATCGGATGGAATCGATCTCCTCGTCGGTAGCTTCACACCGGTGGTCTCGGCTCGGCAAACGGAAGTCGGGAGCTCAATCTAAGGACATAACACACACTAATCTCACCACATCTCCACACACAACCATGGCGGGAGAGAGGAGAAGAAATCTGTTAATGAGAGTTTAGGCAAAGTCAACAAGAGAGAGACTTAAATATCTTGCATGGTTTTAGTGGAATTCCAAGTGTCAAGAGGAGAGAGCTTGAGATTAGGATTAATCTAGCTTGATTAGGGTTAAATAGGTTGGATTAGGGTCAATAAGCAAGGGGGTTTAAGTGGCTAATGACACCACCAAAGATTAAAAGCTGAAAAATCCCGTAGGCGGGGAGGCAGTGAGGCGGGCGCCTCATGAGGGGCCATGCGGCCGCCTCGGCTCGGGAGGTTTGCCTTTTTTCATTTGCTCTCGGAACTTGCGCGCCTCGATTGAGCCATGCGGCCGCCTGAACTTCTGGAGCACCAAAACTAGACCTAAACAAGTCCTAAATGGTCCCAAGCTCATGGGCAACCATTCTAGGGTCTAACACAACTCAAAACATGTCCGAAATACACCCGAACATCACCCGGAACAAGGTAGGACAAGGCTCGAGTCAAGCGACGATTGGTTGACGAATCAAACCCGGATCAAATGTCAATAAGACTAGGGTAATTTGGGCATGGAATAGGCTTGTTAAATCATGGTCATGACTTGAATACAAGTCCGGGAACTCAAGGAACAATTAACGTCGAAATCTGCGCAAAAAGCGGGAGTGAAATCGCTAAAAGGCCAAAACAAGGCAAGAAGTTTTCTAAACTTCTCAACAAGCTTACTATGATCAAGGCGGCGTTCTAGGTCGTCTATGAGAGACAATCAAGCCCTAACAAGTCTCGGTTGAGTGCAAATCGCTAAGGCAACACAGGCGTAACGGGGAAGGTATGCTAAGCATAGGAAGGAATCAAGCGATAAGGAATGCAATAATGATAATACGAGTCGGTACATGGACTAAAGAGATATAAAATCATGTTAAGACATGATATACACAAGTTATCAAGGCATAAAACAAGTAATGCAAGTAATGGGTTTGGGTTCTCACATCCTCCCCCACTTAAAGGAATTTAGTCCCTAAATTCTTACCGAGTCGTCGAGTAGGAAGGGTATTTCTCTCGCATATCAAGCTCGGTCTCCCATGTGGCTTCCTCAATATCGAATTCTTCCACAAGACCTTCACCAAGGGAATTCGTTTCGTTCTCAATATTTGCTCCTTAGTAACAAGAATCCTCACTGGTCTTTCATCATAAGAAAGATCGGGTTCGAATGAAATCTCATCGTAAACAAGGACATGCGATTCCTCTATCAAATACTCGCGTAGCATCGAGACATGGAATACATTGTGAACATTTGATAACGAAGGCGGCAATGCTAACCGATACGACAAAGCTCCAATCCTTTCTAGGATCTCGAATGGTCCAATGAATCTAGGTGAAATTTACATTTCTTCCCAATCGCTTAGTTCGCGACGAGGCGATACCTTGAGAGTCGCCAATGAATTTCTAAGTCGCGATTCGATTGTCCGCGTAGCTCTTACGTCTACTGCCGTAAGCCATCTATCTCTAATAAGCCTCATATGGCGTCACTTCAATACTAGGCGGTAAGCGTTATAAAAAGCAAATTCGACTAATGGCAAATGAGAATCCATGGCACAAGCACGTAACTTGCCAAGCCTTCTAACGAGGCATCGATAAAATCACAAGGTTCTTCGAAACACTAGGCAATGCTAGGATAGGAGCCGTGGTCAACCTCCTCTCGTGACTTGGAGTACCCAAAAATATCAATAATAAACACAACCACAAGCAATCGAGATATTAATGAAAAACCCTATTCATCAGGTCCATCAAAACTGCAGGTGCGTTGGACAACCCAAACGGCATCACAACATGACCTCATAGTGGCCGTAGCAGCGTCTGCAGCGTAAATTTGTCTTAGGGACATCCTCGCTCTAACCCTCAACCCGGTGATAGCCGCTCCTCATGTAAATCTTGGAATAAACAAGCCCCGAACCCGAAGTGGATCAAAGAGGTCATCAATGCGTGGCAAGGGATACATATTCTTGATAGTATTCGGTTCAATGTCGATAGTCTATGCAAAGTAAGTAAACTACCACATTCCTTTCACAAACAATACCGGTGCACCCCATGGGACACCCTCGGTTAAATGAACTCTCTATCTTGAGGTTCTTGCAACTACTCTTTCAATTCTCACAACTCCGATGGAGTTATTCTGTAAGGTGTTCTAGATATAAGCGAGGTCCCTGGCAATAGTTCAACGCAAAACTCTAATTCTCGGTCGGGAAGCAATGTGTAGTCCCAAAGTCGTGCTTACAAGGACAAGGCAAGAAGAGGACAAGCATTTGCAAAACAAAGCAGGTGTGAGTCGAATAGTTACTAACGAGCTCAATAAAGGTAGAAGTTGTATACAAAAATAGGGTCATGGAGAAAGCGAATCTGCTGGCGGGGGAAAGAAATGCTTAAATATCATCTCCCATCGATTTCAAAGTCGAGTCATCTTGACTCTTGACGGGGTTCAAGGACATTATCGAGGTTTACTAGGTTCCAACAAGCGTGGACAATGAGGTGAAAATTCTTCTTTATCAACTAAGCGGTGACTCGAATGCACGTGCAATAGTTGCACCAAGCTAACAACTTCAACAAAGAGGTTTTCGGACTAACTAAATTATTCCGGTCACAACACACATCTATAGGATCTAGCGTCCTAATAATAAAATCAAGTTAGTCAATCATCATGGACCACATATTCGCCTTTCAAAGAAGGCATTCAATACCAGGCAATTCATTCAATCATGACACAGGTTCAATTTATTCGTAGCATGATTTCAATATACACGTTGCACATATTTGCACAAGTAAAACAAGATGACACTTTCAATTTCATTCCGGTTGGTCATGGGTTCGGTCAATTCCTATATCATATTATACCATTCTAGTTCTCGACGAATACCTCTTGATAATCAAGTCGAGGGGCCTCTGAGTGACTTAGCTTAAAGTCGTTTAGGATGCGGGAGGAGTTACAAATCACATGGAGCATCCTTTATGAAGGTCTCATGCACATATAATATAATTACACTTAGGCATGGAAATCAATATCATGTACATAGTATTTTTAGTCTACCATGCAAGTATACCATGTATGGAACATTCATACCCTTAACGATTCATAATGATGGATAAATCCTTTTACAATATGCTAATACTCTACTAATGCATTAGTCGAATAACGGTACAAGACAATAACTTAATAGTCCTTGGCTGGCAAATAGTTATTAGCTAGAAAACCTCAAATCACTTTGGGTCAAGGCGTGCAAGCTAACGACAACCAATCATCGGTCAAGCGATCACCCATCGGGTACTCACCCAGCCTCAACTTGAAACCACAACGATACCTTGAGCATTAGGGTATCCCTTCAATCTCAATAACTCCAAACAGAAAGA
>CM028381.1:22614366-22700559 GCA_013146195.2 Codonopsis lanceolata
AAACTCCATAGTACATTGACAAATTGCATCATCCCAAAAATTTCAAAAGGTAGCTCTTTCCTTTGTGGTTAAAATAAATTTCAAGTTCAGCACAATTTTTCTTAGGAGATTGGTGAGAATTTGAGCAAGAATCACAATACATATTGAATGTATAACCAAGACTATCTAACAAAGGTACTAAAGCATACAGAGTGAAACTAGTGTGCCCCTCTAAAAACAATGCAAGATGCCTTTTTTATATATATATTATTACTTACAAGTGAGGGATTATATTGCACACATACCGAGAGATTTCCTAAGTTTTATGAATCTCTCAAAATCTAGACTCTTTGTGAAAATATCAGCCAATTGGTTTTTTCCCACATGTTCAATGCAAACAATGCCTTGTTCAACCAAGTCTCTAATGAAATGGTGTCTTATGTCTACGTGCTTTGTTCTAGAGTGTTGAACAGGATTTTTAGCTATGCTTATTGCACTTGTGTTGTCACAATACATGGTTAATATATTACTGTGTAAACCATAATCTTTGATCATTTGTTTCATCCACAAAAGTTGTGTACATCCACTACCAGCAGCTATATACTCGATTCATTGTTGATAGGGATACACAATTTTGTTTCTTACTAAACCATGAAATCAGATTATTTCCCAGATAAAAACATCCACCAGATGTACTTCTCATGTCATCAACACTGCCAGCCCAGTCAGCATGACTAAACCCAACAAGATTGGTGTTAGTGTGTTTAGTATACCACAAACCCATGCCATAAGTCTCACCAACATATCGAATTATTCTTTTTACTGTTTTCAAGTGAGAGACTTTGGGGTTTGCTTGATACCTAGCACACAAACACACACTGTACATAATATGCGATGGGTGGCGATTAAATACAACGACTTCCAATCATGCTTCTATATAAGGTAGGGTCAACACTTTCAGATTTCTCATCTTTATTGAGTTTATTGGATGTACCCATAGGGGTTTTCTTATGTTTTCCATTCTCAAGATTGAATTTCTTCACCAAGTTAAGAGCATACTTGGCTTGAGATATGAACATCCCTTCATGTGATTGTTTTATCTGAATTCCTTAAAAATAGGTCAACTCCCCAACCATACTCATCTCAAATGTGGAAGTCATGCAATTTACAAACTCTTTTTCCAAGGTTTTGGAGGTGGATCCAAACACAATATCATCAACATAGATTTGAGCTATCAAAATGTGATTGTCTTGATTTTGAATGAAAAGTGTTTTATCCACCTCTCCCCTTCTAAACCCACTTTGTAAAAGGTGGTCTGTAAGCCTCCCATACCAAGCTCTAGGAGCTTGTTTGAGACCATACAAGGCCTTTTTTTAATTTAAACACATGACTGGGTGTTTGAGGGTCCTCAAAGCCTTTTGGTTGTTCAATGAAAACTTCTTCTTCAAGAATATCATTTAAGAATGCACTCTTCACATCCATTTGTTGAAGAGTTATGTCAAGAAAACACGCAATGGAAAGAAGCAGACGAATGGACTCAATACGGGCTACAGGAACAAAGGTTTCATCAAAGTCCACCCCCTCAACCTGTGTATACCCTTGAGCCACAAGTCTAGCTTTATTTCTTATTATTTCTCCCACTTCATTTGTTTTGTTTTTGAAAATTCATTTTGTTCCAATAACATTTATTGAAGTGAGTCTGGGAACTAGATACCCAACATCATTTTTTTTGTGAATTGATCTAGTTCCTCTTGCATGGCATTTATCCAGCTTTCATCCTTGAGAGCCTCTTGCACATTTTAAGGTTCAATCGTGGAAACAAAACATGAAGCATGTATTTCATCAAATTCAAGTGTGGACATGCATGCAAGTTTCTTGTAATCCACATTACCTCTCCTTCTTGTTGACACACCATCATGTACGTTACCTATGATTTGAGTGAAAGGATGGTTCTTCTGGATCTTGCTTGGAATATCAATTTCCTGTTCAGTCGACCTGGACTGAATGTCTTCCTGATTCGAATCTGTTACAGCAGTTTCACCTTCTGCCTGTTTTCTGTTCAATGTGACTTCCGATGTAGCTGCATTCGGAAGCACATTGGGTGACACATCCTGAATCTCATCATCTGACTGCTGAATTTGCCGAACCTATTCGATCACTGTTTGGATTCACTGGCTGCTTCGGTTCAACATCTCCAAAATCTAGGATCCCTGAAACATCTTCTTCAACAGTTTTGTGACCAAGATCGGTTAGATCATCAAAAACAATGTTCATGGATTCCATAATAGTCTTAGTTCGTAGATTAAAAACTCTGTAAGCCCGACTATTTGTAGAATATCCCATGAAAACACACTTATCACTCTTAGAATCAAACTTGGAAAGTTGGTCTCTATCATTGAGAAGGTAGCATACACAACCAAAAACATGAAAGTATTTCAAGGTTGGTTTCTTTCCAAGAAAAATTTCGTAAGGAGTCATTGTGCTACCTGGTCTTAAGAAAACCCTATTTCCAATGTGACAAGCAGTATTTAAGGCTTCAGCCCAAAAACGTTTAGCCAAATTTTTTGAGGTTAACATCACCCTAGCCATCTCTTGTAATGTCCTATTCTTTCTTTCCGCCACTCCATTTTGTTGTGGAGTTTTGGGAGCAGAAAATTCATGTGAGATGCCATTGGAGGCACAATAATTAGAAAAGGATGAGTTTTCATATTCCGTGCCATGATCTGATCTAATTCTAATAAGCTTTAGATCATACAAGTTCATCACACGGGTGTACCAAATTTTGAATGCCTCAAAAGTTTCAGACTTCTCTTAAGAATATCACCCAAGTGTATCTAGAGAAGTCATCCACACATACAAAGGTGTATTTTTTTCTACCTAGGCTCTCTACCTCAATGGGACCCATAAGGTCAGTGTGGATCATCTCTAGACATCTAGATGTGGTTCATTGTGTTATGGGAATTGAAGATGTGAAGCCTTGGTTTGTTTACCTTTTTGGCATGGGCCACATACCTTTGAATAATTCTTTTCCAAATTTGGTAAACCTTTAACAACATCATGTTTCACAAGCTCATGGAGCTTACGAAAACTCATGTGACCAAGTTTCTGATGCCAAAGATCTGTAACATCAAGACTTGCTTTTTGACATGATTGGTTATTGTTGAACATGTAACAATTATCAGATGATCTTGTACCTGTCAGAAGACATTTGTTAGTATGATCAAAAACTTCACAAGAATTCTTGTCAAACCTTACCTGAAGATCATCATCACACAACTGACTTATACTGATCAAGTTTGTTTTAAGTCCTTCCACATGGTAAACATTCGTGAGATTTGGAAGGCCTTCAACATTCAATGTTCCTTTGCCAACTATTTTCCCTTTGGCACCACCACCATAGGTCACTGACCCACCATTGATACTCACATATTCTTTCAAATTCTCAACTGAACCTGTCATATGTCTAGAACACCCACTGTCAAAATACCAAGATCCAGCAATATGAGATTTTAATGAAGTGAAAGTAACATTGCACACTTCATCATGTGACATTGTAGAACCAGGAGATATATCAAATGGCTCACAATATTTGGCTTTACACTTATCATCACAAGTTTTGGGAACCCACATTTGTTTAACAGTTTTGGGTTGGTGGTTTTGAATTTTTTTTTTCTGATGAGACTTCCAATGTGACTGCCAATGTTGCTGCATTGGCTGTCGCATTGGCTGCTTCATACGATTCTGCATCTGAGTTTTTCCCAAGAAGGCTTGCCTTATTTCATCCTCATACATAGCCTTTTTCAGAAAACAAAAGGGTTGTATGTGACCAGGCTTATGACAGAAGTGACAAACAAAATTTTTCTTTCTTATTCTCGGTTTTTCAAAGAAAACAGTTTCTTGAAAACTTTGATCAGTCTGTTTAGTTCCAGACGTTCCTTCTCCTTCTCTTACAAATACCTTAGGAACAAAACCAATACCTGATCTGGATGTGCTGCCTGAATTCAGCATTTCATCCACTTTTTGTTTGCTTGAATTCCATTTGGTAATGGTTTCTTTTGCTTGAGCAAGCTGCTCCTTCAACCCTTCAATCTCAACATCCTTTCTGCTTAGCAAACTTTCCAGCCTTACTATGCATTCTTTTTGATCCTCATTTGCCTTTTTTAACAGCTCATTTGCCTTACCAAGTAGTGTAACTTGGTGAGCTCGTTTCTCCCAGTCCTTGTACAACTCCTTGTACCCTTCCAAAGAAGTCGACTCGTGTCTCCACCATCTTCTGGAATTGTGGAATTAAAACAGAAGAATTCATCTCTGCTTTCTCCCATCAACGCCAATGTGACTCCGGATGTAGCTGCATTGGGTGTCACATTGGTTGAAAAATCTGCACTTTCAGATTCAGAGTCATAAACAGCGTTAAGAGTGATAAGATCACCTGGATCTTCTCCATCACTATCACTCAAGGTTGCTGAAAAATTCAAGCCCTTTTTTTCTTAAAGTGTTTGCACATTGGTTAGCATAGTGACCATAACCTTGACATTCTCTACATTGTATAGAATCAATGTTCTTACCATTGTAGGATGATTTTGATGCAAAGGGGTTTGTGAAGGGTTTTTCTGGAGTTTGGAAAGAATTTTCTTTGGGAACAAATTTTCCAGAATCAGGTTTGAAATTGTTTTTCGAGCTTGATGATGGAGTTCTATTTTGACTCTTATTTTTCAAAAAAAATTTGAATTTAGTAGTCAATAGTGCAATAGATTCTTCTCCAAAATCAGACTCATCAATATCATTTTGAATTTCAAGCAAATCACATGAGAGATCAATAGGAGCAAGCATAGCAATATTTTTCACAATGGGTGTAGAAGATGATGAAGCCCCTTTACCTTTTTGTTTTATTTGATCGTTAGGTTCAGTTCAAAGTTTTGAAGAATTCCAGCCAGTCTTTCAAAACTCATCTTGTCAATATCATGTGCTTCTTCCATTGCACATATCTTGACATTGAACCTTTCAGGAAAAGTTCTCATCATCTTGCTAACAAGACGCTCATTAGTAATAGGATCTCCTAAAGCAAGTGTAGAATTAGATAAATCAAGAAATCTACCATAATATGTCATGATATCCTCAGCCTCATGCATCCTAGTGTTTTCAAATTGAGTGGTGAGCATTCTTAACTTAGAAGCACGAACACTGGCAGGTCCTTCACACAAGGTCTGAAGGGCCTCCCAAACATCTTTAGTAGATTCATAATTTGCTATCTCCCTAAAACTATTAGCATCTAAGGCTTTATAAATAGCAGACAAGGCTTTTGAATTAAAGGATGCAATGTTCCTATCATCATTGGTCCACTCAAATTCTTTGGTGACCATGACATCACCATCTGAATCTGTTGTTTTGGGAGGACTCCAACCATTCAAAACAGCAAGCCACGCTCTCTCATCAATTGATTTGATGAAGATGCGCATCTTGACTTTCCAGATAGAGTAATTAGCATTAGTAAGAGTAGGAGGGCGAACAACGTTCTCATACTGAGAATCCATCACGACTTTAACCAGAATCAACTCTTAGTGATATCAAGAGAAGGCTCTGATACCAATTGAAAGAACGTGAAAGCACGGATTCTCAAAAGAATTCAATGTGATTACCAATGTAGCTGTGATTGTAGCTACAATGGCAAACACAATGAAACAAATAATAGCAAGTAATAGCAGCGGAAGATTGATTAAAACACAGCTTCAAACAGTAGAATTAAAATCAAGTTTTTTACCAAAAACAATCTACAAGTTTAATGCTTGTAGATCAAGCCTCAAGGCCACACAAATTTCACTAATAATATCAAAGTTTTACACGGAAAAAATCTTAGTGAAATCACTAGCAAGAATTCTCACAAGACAATGTATCTTGGAGAACAAAATCCCACATAAAACAGTTAAACAAAAACGTGGGAAATAAACAAACACAGCTTCCTTATAAACAAGAACAGGAAGCACAAAAACAGTTTTTCAGAAAACTGTTGTTACTGTCAATGTTGCAACATTGACAGCCTTCAGCAATGGAGCTTTTGTTCTGGAAGAACTGATTCTGTATGTTAAGCTTTCTGCTCTCAGACGCCTTGCCTTGATTCTCTTTTGCAAGCTCTCTATCAAACCCGTATTCCAGCCCTCAATATATATGCGGCAACCCCTACAAACACACGGCAAAAGATACCACATTCTACAAGGAAAAGGATTAGCAATTCAATGGTAAAATCAGCAACTTTCCAAACTTGCAAGATTTTCTTACCAATTATGAGGAAAGAAAAGAGTCTTGGTTTGACTAGGATATTTCCCAAGATTTAGTTACTAAAAATAATGTAGCCGAAATCTACAAAGAGATCTTGCTACCAAAAATTAACTAAACTAAATCTAACACAAAATTCTAAGTCCTAAATTAACACTAACTAATTTAAAAACCTACTTTGACCAAGAAAGGTGAAAACAAGATAAAATAGGCCTTGCCTATTTTACCCTTACAGATATGAAGAGCATCAATGTGGTTGGTTCCTTCCTTTGGCAGATCTAGATCAGTGAACATTATTACGTTCCCAAAGTGAATGTTCCCGATCATCTGAGTAAGATCATTTGGGGAGGTTTCAATTGGAATGACTGCCTGACTTAAAGACTTAGCCAGTGTATCACGGTGGGTCTTAGAAGCACACAGTAAGCCCCAGATGGAAATGTTGGCCTGAGTTTTCTTCATCTGAGTCAATAAAGTATCTTCTACCGTTTTAGCCCTAGTATCTGTTACTTGATCTTTTCCAGAGTGGTCACCTCTTTCCGGGTTTGGCTGGTAGGCTCGGCCAGATCGGGTAAGATGGCTAACATTTCCACCAACCCAAGTGGCTTTTTCAATGTTACAGGTATTTTGGCTACCAAGGATAGTGTCCCAAGAGAGCATATTACAATTAGGCTCTTTTATGGATAAGGATGGAGGAATAAGAACAAGGATATATGGAAGTGGACGTTTATTTATTTCAAACTTGGGCACACAAAGGTTTTCATCAACCTCAATCATATTGATTTGAGGTAGAGGGTTATTGACTACATTTGGTCTGGGTGGAGGCTTTTCAATAACCTTATCATCTATAAGGTCCTGGATAGCATTTTTTAGGGTATAACATTTATCGGTGAGGTGACCACTGGAGCGATGGTATTCACAGTACTGGGCATGGTTCCAAGTCCTGGGCAAGGGGTTAGGCGGCTTATAATTCTCCAACGGCTTCAGCACTCCCTGTGCCATCAGCCCCTGCAATATCACAGACTGGAGAGCTTGCAGTTCATCATAATGCCGGTTTACCCTGCTCGATTTCAAGTTTCGGCTCGGCCATCATTTGTTCCCACCTTTGTATTGATGCACTGTCGACCCATAATACCATGGAACGAGCTATAATTTTGGGTAGAAAATGGGCTGAGGCATTCCCTACCATATTGACTGTGTGCGGCTATCTTTCCTTTGGAGTAACGGAAAGAACTAGGAGACGTATTGGTCTTTAGTTGGCCAGTCTGTATATCATCATCAATACGGGCTCCTATCTCCACTATTTCTTTGAAATTGGTGTAGGGGAGGTACCGCATGTGTTCCATGTAAATGGGCTGAAGGTTTTTAATGAACATTCTACATGACTCAGCCGGATCAGGTCTATCAAAGGTTTGTGCCAACTTTCTCTTCCACTTGACTGCAAAATCAGCACAGGTCTCCTTTTCCCGTTGGGTGCACGACTCAAGGTCCCTTCTATTTTCAGGACTGGTGTTATCTTTGTATCTTTCAAGGAACGCTTCAGCTATCTGGTCCCACGTATTCATGGTGTTGCTATCAGACAACATTAACCATTGCTTGGCAGCCCCTATTAGGGTGAGGTGAAAATTGGAAGCCATAGCCTCAAAGCTAGCTCCCCTTGACTGCATGCCAGTGGAATAAGATTTCAAATGGGATATAGGGCATCGAGTCCCATCAAACTTTTCTATGTCATGCATTTTGAACTTTGAGGGTAGTATTGCTGAAGGCTGCAATGTTAGTGCCCGCGTAGAAAATTCCCCTTTATTAAGAAGTTTAAGCATCATGGCCTTCATATTTTCCATGTCGGCCTCCATTTTGGTGGCTAGGAGAGTTGGCTTTTGGTATATACTGGCTGGATTAGGGAAAGCTGGGTTATTTTCTAGCTGAGGGGTCTGGTCAGGATTCTGGGCAGTATATGGATTCTGGATTGGACATGGATATTGGGTATTATAAGGATTTTGGGCTGGATATGGGTATTGGGTTGGATAAATGTCCTAGGTTGGTGGATTTTGGAAAGTATATGGATTCTGGTTTGGTGGGTTTTGGGTAGTATATGGAGTCTGGGTTAGTGGGTTTTGGGAAGTATATGGATTCTGGGTTGGTGGGTTTTGGGTAGTATATGGATTCTGGGTTGGTGGGTTTTGGGCAGTGTATGGATTCTGGGTTGGTGGGTTATTGATGGTTTCGGCCGGGCGACCAGGATCATTGAAAGGTAAGTATGTGGTAACTTGGCCTGGTGGGTTATAGCTTTTTGGGTCCATATGTGGGCTATTTTGGAGTGGGTTAATCATGGGAAAAGGGAGGTCATTTGGGTTCTGGGTGTTTGGGAGAGGATATGGAGGATAGGACGGGTAAGGGCTGATATTTGGATAGTAGGGACTTGGTGGAGGATTGGGATTTGGGGTAGTGGGAATATTTGGTGGGTTAGTGTTTGGCTGAGGAGGTAGGTTTAGAGGCACATGAGATGTTGATGCTTCCTGGGGGACTGTAGGGGAAGAGTTCACCTCACCACTGGATTTTAAGCTTTGTACCAGACTAGCCATTTAGCTCATCGCTGCACCCAACTTTTGGTCTAACCATTCCTGCATTGTTGGAGTTGGAACATACCCTGGAGCCCCTGAATCTGTACTCATAGCTGAGTGTTCACTTTCCGCCATACCGCTTATGATATGTACCCTCCGAATCGATTACGCCTTGTCCGATCTCGAGACCGATACCTCTCGATCGATTTTGCACTACTTTCCCGTATCAACCGGCCAGTGCTATCTCTGCCTTTCCAAATTCGAGCCAGGTTTCTGAGGAAAATGGGTTTGGAGGTATCAAGAGGCTGGCTGGAGGCTTTTTGGGCTTGGAGTACAACGTGCCTTTTATTAGTATATTTTATTATTATTTATTTTTGTTCCCTACAATTGACCGGATAAGCACCTGCTTTATTTTGTCAGTCTCAAGACTTTCCCTGGAACAGTGGATTCTTTCTCTAGAGTATGGACCAACGTATTCCACATGCCTTTCGACTCCCCAGGACTGGACTGGTCCCAGGCGAAGAGCCTATACTCTTTCCAGGATCCACCATTCAAAATGGTCTAAGTCGAGCATATGAGAATAATAAATCAGCCTCTGTTTGTTATCTATATATATATATATATATATATATATATATATATATATAAATTTATAGTTCTGTGCACTTATTTATCTTTTCCTAACTTGCGCATTTTTTTTAATTTTAATTATTTTTTTCATATATTTTTTTCGACATTTTTTTTTTTTTTTCTATTTTCACATATCATCTTTTTTTTTTTTTTTTTTACAGGGGCTGGCTCACAATTCAGAGATGCAAAAATCGGTCGGTCTATGAAGTGTCCTGAGAAGCTATATGCATTCTAGTGTTGGCTTATGCAGGGGGTAGGCTGGCCATGGTGTAGGGTAACAGTTCGGAATATACCTATATGCGTGCACGTATGTGCGGTATCTAGAAAGCAGTAAAGTCTTTATTCATTTACAGATATATAAACAGAAAAAATAAAACAGATATGGCCTGTCTTGCTATTATGTATGGATTTTCTCGGCTTTTTAGTTTGAGCGCAAGCAAGCAAACACACCATATTAAGAAATAGAAAGAAAAGTGGGGAAACTATCTATCCCTATTAATTACAAATTTGGTCCTATGTCCCCAAAATAAAATGACAGAATGAATGCAAATATGTGCAAATGTATAGAATAAAAGGAAAAATGAACAGAATGAAATAATAATACAGAGCCGAGAATCGGAGATAAAGCAATAATTAAAATAAAGCCCCGGCCCTTTAATTGTGTTGCCCGGAATTTTATTTGTAACATAGATTTTTTTTTCGAATTTTTTTTTCGCATTCGATTTTTTTTTGCTTTTCTTTTTTTTTAAAGAATATTTTTAAATACACCTGTAATAGTTATCGAAACGAAACAGCTGCAAGATGGAGGATCATATCCACAAATATAGGCACGGATGTATAGGAATGCAATATTCAAATGCATAAATTAATATAACAAGCATATTTTATCCAGAAACAAAGAAAAATAAAAAAAAGTTTTGTTTTATGAGTCTAACCCTCCATTTTATTTAAAATAAAACAACTCCCCAGCCAGAAGTCGCCACGGGTTCCCGCGCCCGCGCCCTTGGATAGGGTGCGATGCGAGACATCGCTCGTTCCACCCTCCCTTTTTTAGGGGAAGACGAAATCAAAAGTGCGAGAGGAGTGTTGTCTATGATAGCGCGTTGGAATGCGCCTCGGTTGCCTTTAGTGGATTTTTAATCCAATATGGGAACTTTGGGGTTTCCCGCATCAAGCTATCCTTTTTTTAGGGGATACCAGGATATGGGAATGCATTACCCTTTCATCCTCATTTTCCTTTTTTTAGGGGAAAACGGAAAAGTGCAAAAAAGGATATTGCGACGCCCCCACTATGGATTTTATTAAAAATAGCCTTATGGCCCGTTATGGATCACTATGGAAGCTTTGGGTTTCCCGTATCAAGTTATCCCTTTTTTAGGGGATATCAGGATATGGGAATACATCACCCTTCCATTCTCATTCTCCTTTTTTTAGGGGAAAACGGAAAAGTGCAAAGAAGGAGTGTTGCGAGGCCCCACTGGATCCAAAAAGTTTAGAATCACCATCTTTATTTTAAGGCAAAAATAAAGCAAAACCAAAAAAGAAAAAAAAAGAAAACCATAGATAGAAAACGGGTTCGGAGGCTAAGTTACGAGTTGGGAAGGTGCTAGGCACCCAACTCGCCCTTTCGGTCTCAAAATAGTTTTTGGCTAAAGTATGCTTATTGTTATATTTATTTAGCAGATAAATAAAGCATTAAAAGACAGGAAAATAAAACAAATACATCCGTGGCTACATTATTTACGGACTTGCAGCCATTTCCTTACAATAATTACAAATGTGTTAAAAAATATTTGGTCATTATAACGGCTCTTTTACATAATATTTCCTATTCTAATCCGGGCAGCACAACGGCTTATATTGACTACATTGGGTCGGATTTAAATAATAACTTTAAATAATAAATAAATGAACAAGTAAATAAAATGCCCTTAAAGGCTATTACCTTTTAGAGCGGTAGTGTGCTCGCTCTGTCCTTCAGGGAGATGGAGTCTTTTTTTGTTGTTGTTGTGTGGTTGTTGTTTTGATTTGGGCAGAGTGACTGCTTATTTTGGATGACTTTGGCTTGTTCACTCGGGCAGAGTGACAGCTTATTTCGGAAGGTTTTGGCCTTTTTGGTTGGGCGGAATAACGGCTTAATTTTTGTGTATTTCAGCTCATTACTCGGGCAGAGTAACGACTTACTTTATGGATTTTGGGCCGGGGAAATAAGGTGGATACCTAACTACTAGGCTAGGGATCACTTATAACCGGTGGATTTAAGTTTTGGCAGAGTTTGGACGGGGTTTGGAAGCTTTGGTTGGCTACACACACCTATCTCGCACCTCTCACTAAAACTCGGTGTCGAAGGAACGCGGAGAGTTTCTCAGCATTTCTTTGCGATGAAAATCTTGTTTTGAAGAGGGGACCCGGCACTTCTATTTATAGGTGGGGTGAGGGATTCATCGGGAATTATGAGAATTCCCTAGCCGGCTTCGTTCGTTTGTACCGCTGGTCGTCACGAATTGTGCAATGCTTTAAGTCTGAGGCCTACTGTAGCTCCATTGGCATCGACTCCATCAAAGCATGGCGCGGCGCCCTTCTTACTTTATGGCCACGCCATGCTCCTATTCATCTTTCATTTTCAGCACTTTCACCCCTTACAATTCACTGTTTTGCGCATCTTGTTTTTCCTTTCGCATTTTCGACTCCTGTAACTTGACATTTGTTAAGTTTGAACATTTCTTGATATCACATGTCAGAGTCACCTATCATGGGTACGAAATTGGGGTGTATACACCAGGGTACAGGGGGCGGGTACAACAAGAGCAAGTCGCGGTATGACCTCCCTAAAGAGTTCCTTCGAGAAAACGACCTCACCCCACTCAACACACTGCAGGAGGATATTATGTACGAAATCCATGATGAGCTTCCCCAGGAACCGTGCATGAGTGCATAGACTGCAGAGACACCAGGGACCAAACAAAAAGGTGTGCTTATCATGACGATTATGGGCACACCACAGAGGAATGTTGGCCGCTGAAGAATGCCATCCAAAAGTTGATCAATGAGGGTCGGTTGGACCGGTTCAAGCGAGATGGAAACAACAATGGGAATGCCCCTCGCAGAGATGCACTCCCAATTCGGGGTGTAATAAATGTAATTCTAGATGAAGAGCCTACCCTCACACATTTGGGAAAGTTAAATATACTCCTTGTCAAAGGTGGTGGACTACCCTACCACTTTACAAGTAAGGGAGGAGTCAATCCAATTTACTCGCAGCGAGTTGGCGAGTAGTATGGCCGATGAACAGTCCTTGATTGTTTCAGATTTGGTTGATGGATGGGTGGTGCATCGGATACTGGTGGACACAGGGGCATGCAAAGATGTTATGTACTACAATGCTTTCAGGGTTTGTAGTTGAAGGATGATTGTCTCAAGCCATATGCAAGGACTCTGGAGGGTTTTACCAACCACAAGGTGCCCGTTAAAGGCACATTCAAAGCTGGAGGTTTTCATTGGTGAAGGTAGCCGTTCCAGAGTGGAAAAAGTCACCTTCATGGTGATTGACCTAAAATCTCCCTATAACATAATTCTTGGAGTGCCAGCATGACCAAGTTCCAGATGGTAGCTTTCCATCCCTCACTAGTGGGCAAAGTTCTACACTTATCATAGGGTGGGGGTCCTGAAGAGCCAGCTCCGAGCAGTGCTGGAGTATGTTCGAGACAGCCAGAGGAAAAAGCTGAAGCTGACTCTGGAAAATGAAGAGCAGAAAATCACCATCAGCTACAAGGAAAAGTCTCATGTAACTGTGGGGTCGCTTCCAATTGCCATGATCGATGAGAGTTCAGCTCAAGGCAAGCAGCGATTGCAAGTGGATGACACTTGTCCTTTGCCGATGATGGGGTCGGGGACAAGTCGAGCAGGCCGAAAGTATGGATGTGGATCAGCTCGACAAAGTAGAGAGTCAAGCTAAGAAAGATGAAAGGAGTGGAATGCGACACACTGCAAATACATGATGAGCCTGAGTTCACTACCCAAGACGAGCTCGAGGAGATTGTGATCAACCCTGCTTATGCCGAGCAGAAAATAAAGATAGGCAGGGCTCTGTTAGTTGAAGCTCAGGATAGTTTGATCAAACAGCGCCAGAATAGATTGGATGTGTTCGTGTGGTGATTAGAGGACATGCAAGGAATCGGCGAGGAGGTGACAGTGCATTGCCTTAGTGTGGATCCAGCTTTTAGGCCAGTCTAGTAGTGGCCTAGACAATTCTCCACGGAGAAGGATAAGGCGTTCAAGGAAGAGGTGGAAAAGCTGTTCAGTATGGATATTATTGAAGAAATTCACTATCCGACCTGGTTGGCTAATGTGGTCATGATCAAGAAATCAAATGGCAAGTGGAGAATGTGCGTGGATTTCACCGACCTCAATAAAGCTTGCCCGAAAGATTGTTATCCTCTTCCTCGCATCGATAAGCTGGTGGATGCTATAGCGAGTGATCGATGTCTTATTTTAATTATTTCCTTGCAAGTGGACAAGACTATTGGAGAATAGTTTTGGGAAGCAAGGGTCGAACCACAGAGACAAGAAGATCACAGATAGTACGATTTATTGATAGCAAATTATTAATCTAAGGGGGGGTTTTTATATTAATTCTATTCTAAACTATTATTATTATTATTCTGGTGTTTAACTAATTAGCAGCAATTACAATTTATGAAGATCTTGTGACAGATGGAAATCTAGGATTCGGGTTTCACTTGTATCTCCTATATGCTTATTTTAATAAATTATCATTCAATCTCTTGGGTTCGTTCACAAAATATAGATATAGCCTGTTGAATTACCGTTCAGTCTCTATCTTCAAATAATTCATCCATTCTATATCCTAGGCACAAGAACATATGATCTAATTGTCACTTAGGTCATATATGGAACCTGACCCTAACTTATCACTCTCGTGCATCGATAGGTTCAATTTATTGTGATGGTGAGCCAGTGTACGACATATGCACATTGATCATGCAGTTATCCACACCTCTAGGCCTTTATTATTCACGATTACATTCATTTGTTCAAAGTGAAATAATAGAGGGATTGATAAACACCACAATCAACAAGAATTGAATGAATAAAAATATAGATTAAAGCATAGATTCGATACAAGTTACCTCCCACCTCCTAGATTAATGAAGATTTAGTTCATCCTTGAAGATGAACAGCACATGGAGATGAATGAATTCATGAATCGATCTTCAATACTTGTAATTACAACAACTAATTATGTTATACAACCTAAAATCTATTCTAAAGCTATAGAAAACTACTTTCTAGCCGTCCTAATGCCTTGGCCACCGGCCTCTATTTATACCATGGAGTCGTAGGGCGATTAGATCTCTTGGCCTGACGTGAAAATGCAATTCTGGGCATTCTGACCACCTTGCGGTCGCAAGGTATAAGGCACCTTGCGACCGCAAGGTCCTTGAATTTTTCCGGGCTTGATTTTCTAATGTTTCTGCCTACCTTGCGGAGGCAAGGTAGATAACACCTTGCGACCACAATGTGTCCAGTTTGGTCTACTTCGTTTCTTCTTCAATTTTACACTCTGCCCCCTTCTTGGAATTTTCACCAAAAAGCCTTATAATTTGTATACTTTCACCTAAAACCCTGTAACTCACAGAATCACTGAAATGCGCATATCAGTAGCAAAAAGCCTTGTGGAATCGCTCAATTTAAGTCATAGAAGTATAGGAAATTGACGTATAAAATACATCGATCAGCGAGCTTCGAGTTTCTGAGCATCATCGATGCGTATTCAGGATACCATCGGGTGAAGATAAAGGAGGAAGACAAGGCATTGACCGCGTTTCGAGCAGCGGGTGGTCTTTATTGCTACAAGATGATGTCGTTCGGCCTGAAGAATGCAGGGGAAACTTATCAGCGAATGGTGAACAGCGTCTTCAGCTTGCAGATTGGCAGAAATGTTGAAGCTTACATTGATGATATGGTCGTGAAGTCAAAAGGACACGACCATATAGTTGATTTGGAGGAGATATTTGGCAACCTCAGGAAGCACAATATGAAGCTCAACCACGAGCAAGTGTGTGTTTGGTGTGAAGGCAGGCAAATTCCTGGGGTTCATGGTGAATGAGAGGGGGATTGAGGTAAATCCTGAGAAAATTGCAGCATTGGTCACAATGAAGCCTACACGGTGCATAAAAGGCATACATTGGCTTAATGGTACGCCTATCGCTCTGGGTCGCTTCATCTCCAGGTCGGTAGAAAGATGACTGCCCTTCTTTAAAATCCTCCGGGGTAACAAGGAATTCGAGTGGATATCGGATTACAAGGAAGCTTTCAAGCAACTGAAAGGATATTTGGGACAACCTTTGTTATTGAGTAGCCCGGTCATGGGTGAGAGTCTATATGTATATCTCGCGGCTACAGATCAGGCTGTGGCCGCTGTCTTAGTTAGGGAGGAATGTAGTGTCCAAAATCTTGTTTACTATGTCTCCAAGGCCCTCACTACAGTTAAGGGACGTTATTTTAATGCAGAAAAGTTGGCTTATTCACTTGTTGTTTCTGCTCGAAAACTTCGAGCTTACTTTTCTACACATGTGATCATTGTGTACACGGACACTCCTCTTAGGAAAAAAATTCATAAACCAAACTCTTCTGGTCACTTGCTCACCTGGTCGATCGAGTTGATCGAGTTCCAGATAGATTATCAACCTCATCAAGCTATAGAGGCACATGCTTTAGCAGACTTTGTGGCGGAGGCAAGTTTCAACAGTCCAAGCGAGGAGGAAATGCATTCTCAGGCCGAGTCAGCGCCTGCCCCTCTTCAGCGACCTCGTCCAGATTATTGTTGGGAACTCCATGTTGATGGAGCGGCTAGCAGGCTAGGGAATGGGGTAGGTCGCTTGTTGGTGCTACCCAAGCAGGATATGGAGTTTGAAAAAGCTTTACGCTTCAAGTTTCCAACATCCAACAATCGTGGGACTAGAGCTTGCGCAAGACATTGGTGTTCGGGAGATCGTGATATACAATGATTCCCAACTGGTAGTGAATCAGGTCAAGGGAGATTATGCAATGCACCATCCAGTTCTGGTTCGATATTATGGGTTGGTGAAGAGATTTTGAAAGATTTTGATTACTGGGAGTTTGTCAGAATAGACCGTGAGGATAACATGCACGCTGACTATCTTTCCAAGATGGCAGAGGAAGAAATTCAATTTTTGCACCCAGGTGTCATGATCGAGTATCTCGAAGTACCCGCAATAGAGAAGGAGGTCATCATGGACATTGAACCTGCAACAAAGTGTTGGATTGATGACCTGAAGGATTACATCGAGCAGGGAATCCTACCCGAGGATAAGTCGGAGGCAAGGGTCATCCAGAAGCGTGCATGTAGATATGCAATCTTGGATAAGGTTCTTTACAGATAGTCCTATACAAGGCCTTTACTCAGATGTGTGCGACCAGAGATGACTGAAGGTATACTTGGGGAAATTCATGAAGGAAAGTGTGGAGGACACCCAGGTCAACGGCTACTGGTAGAAAAAGTCCTGGCTGTAGGTTTTTATTGGATCACCTTAAGGTGGGATGTTGAGATGTATGTTAAACGGTGTGATAAATGTCAAGTTACGCCGATATTCCTCGATTACCTTCTACCGAGCAGACTTAAGTGGTGGCATCATGGCTATTTGATATGAGAGGAATAGACTTGATTTGACCTTTCCCATTAGCTCGCTCAAAGTTCAAGTATGCAGTGGTGGTGAGAACGTGATCGTTTTTTTCCATAAGCATATTGGTGCCGTTTTGGTGCTCCCCGGGTTATAGTGTCCGGTCATGGAACTCAGTTTTTCAAAAAAATTTACAAAGGCATTCGAGCATATGTGTGTAAAGCACTGACAATCATCTGTGGCGTACCCTCAAGGAAATGGTCAAGCATAGACAACGAACAAGCAGTTTTTGCATGCTCTCAAAAGAAGCCTGGAGGATAAGGCTGGGAAATGGGTGGATGAATTGCCGTCAGCCTTGTGGGCGGTCAGAACATCGGTCAGGAGGCCTACGCGTGAGACACCTTTTTCCCTCGCATACGGTTTAAAGGCCATGGCACCGGTAGAGATGTACTTGCCAAAACATAGAGTGTCTCACTATGATACGAAGAACAACATTATAGCCCGGGTACCTGATCTTGATCTGCTCGAGGAAAAACAAGTAGAATCTATGTGACGACCCGACCCAGATCCCAATACGAGACCCCAAGGTCGTGCCGCCAAAACACACAAAACAACAAGCAAAGGGGTAAAGCTATATCATCGATACACCAACGACTCAACAAATGCGGAGCGAATAACTTAAATGGACCCGAGCTAACAAGCTCCGAAATACAAAACAACCAAAGAGATAGTAAATTCTCGGCCCAAAAATTCGAAGCACGTGACGCAACATTGGGCACATACAACAAAACCACCTGTCACAATTTATGAACAATATTATAACCAAGTCATCGGCGACGTTATAACTGGAACCCAACATTAACTAAGTCTATAACTCTATTCTACACACTCTACGGCTATACATGCTGGAATACAACATAACCAACAATATAACCAAACTTGAGATGGGTAAAATATATAGTTAAATAACATGGCTCGACTAACATTTGTTGGCTCACAAAAACCAAGTACTAATTAAACAATACAAGTATCAAATCCATAACACACAAATCTTACTACCCGAAGTGAAGTCTATATAACTCCACTTCCCAAACGTCCTTTCCAAATAAACCAAGGTTACAAAGATAATAATAGTAGCAACCTTCAAAACCAAATCTCACTTCTATCGTAGAGTTGGTGGATTCCTTCGAATTACTAGCCCGGCTCGAATCTAAGGAAAACAAAGTAAACGAGTAGGTCATAATGACTTAGTAAGCTACTAAAGATGCAATGTCATGGCATGGCATTATGCTCAAAATAAAACATGTACATCTGTCAAACTTATGATGTATCATTTCATGGTATAATTCTCAACATAAACCAATTCTCATCCATAGACACATAGAACATAGTTCTACATCATTCATCATAAAGTCATCCATATCATATAGAATATGCATCTCAACTCCAATAACATGTAGCATGTTATTTCCACATTTTAACTTATCATCAAACCATCAACCACATAACTCAATCATACCACGAGTTTCATAATTCCTCATTTATCACAACTCATATAATAATTCATGTAAGGGTAAAATAGGCATGACCTATTTTGGTTTTGTTTCACCTTTCTTGGTCATAAAGTTTTGGATATTTGGTAACAAAATCTTTAGTTGCATTTTTGGAAACAAAATTTTCCTAAAGATTTTTTGGTTTCTTGGTCCTAAAGTTTAGGAGTCATTTTTGGAAACAAAATATTCCTAAAGATTTGTTGATTTCTTGGACCTAAATCTTAGTGTTGTTTTTGGAAACAAAATCTTGGTGAAATTCCTTCATGAATCCGTGCCTTAGAATCCTAGTTCATATGGTAATAAAATATAGAATTTATGGTAAGTGTATTTACTTCCTAACTCTAATCCTTTTCCTTGTTGGAGTTTGCTTCCTTTTTTGTAGGACTTCTTCACATATAAATTAAGGACTTGGGGCAGAGGCTGAATATGCTTTGAGAGAGAATTCAGATTGCAGAGAGCAGAAAAATCAGATCCTAAAGCTGTTCCAGTTTCAGACGTGCAGCAGTTTTTGAATGTGACTTCGAATGTTACTACATTGGAAGCGACATTGGGCGTTGATGTTGTTTTGACTTCCTAGCTGATTTTAGGAAGCTATTTGTTTCTTCCCACGTTTTCTATACCTGTTTTTCTGTGGGTGTTTTGCTCTCCAAGACTTGTTGTCTTGTGAGAGTATTTGTTTTGGTGATTTCACATTCTTTTTGTAAAACAATTAATCTTTTTAGTGAAATCTTTTTTGCCATGAGGCTAGATCTACAAGTATAGGCTTGTAGATTGTTTGGTAAACTTTTGTGTTCATTTTCGTGCTTTAGTATTAAGTCTTCCGCTGTTCACTTTTATTCTGACCATTGTGACTTCCATTATAACTACATCGGCAGCTACATTGGAAACAACATTGACTGTTTTTGGAGAATCCTAGCTACTTGTGTTCTCTCAATTCATGAATGGGAGACTATTGTTTCCATTCTAATCATAAATAGCATGGTATATTTTCAATATAACATAAATCATAAAAGCATCATTTCATTAGCATGTTATATTTTTATTATAACATTTCATCAAGTAATCATCATCTCATATAAATCATATTATTAACCACATAGCACAACAATTCATATAAGTGCTCGTTAATAAACATGTGTAACAAGAAACATCGTTACAACCAAAACAATGCCCAACCAAACTTACCATGGGATTCATCCTCAAACCAAAATCCGTGTGATCATCTTTGGTCCTCAAATGTGAGTACTCGTTGTCATCCAAATGAGAAATGGGAGCTCGAAATTAGGCTAGATGGCTCTATCTCGAGACCACAACAAATAGTACCAAACAACCAATAAAAGGTCGTGCCGGGTCAATGCCCAACCAAACTTACCATGGGATTCATCCTCAAACCAAAATCCGTGTTCAACACCCAACTGATCATACTTTGGATTTCCTCCTCAAATGATCATAACTCACCAGTTTCCCTTAATGAGTACTCGTTGCATTCATCCAATCCCCGGATGAGAAATGGGAGCTCGAAATTAGGCTAGATGGCTCTATCTCGAGATCCATCTCTCCACCATGTTGGCCAAATAGTGAGGAGAAAGGGAACCAATGCAACGATTCATAGCGAATGTTCCCTAAGGCTATCGTCCCATTGTCCGACACACACATACGACCGAAACCCCATTGGACTCAAACTCAAGCACAGGTAATATATACTCACATGCTTAAACAAAGGAAAAGTACAATACACCGGACTAATCCAATCAAGTAGATATTTACTTACAAATCACATAGTTATGCATTTCTATGTCATCCAACACATAAGCATATTAGAGCAATAATATCAAGTCTCTAATACCCAAGTGTTCTTCATACACTTGAAAATGCTCGGAGGCTTAACCTCCATCAAAACTACCCCAAATTCCGTAGGATTTCAATATGTTATTCTTTATGTTCATATAAATCCATAATCGACTCCGTTGAGTCATTTCTACTCTTTTCAAATTTGAAGGCATAGAAGTTATTTGCATCATAGCCCTCTTATTATTCATTAGTTATTATTCATGGCTAAGTTCTCAAGATTAGCAACATTGTGCAACCCAATAATCCATACCTTCCCATCAAAAACCCCAAAACATGGTTCATATGTCAACACTTAACATTTAAAGTCAACCATCACATTTCAAGCATGTATCCCAAGTTAGCATTTAAGCAAGCATGCTTTCATTCAAAATAACCATTTATCCAAGCAAGATGTAAATTCATCTAGCATGCTCATAATCAAGATATAAATTCATCTAGCATGCTCATAACCTTCAATTCATTAATTAGTGTTGACCAACATACTCTTTTATGCATAAAAGTCAACTCAACCCAATAAAGTCAAACATTACATTTTATTCATGTAATCCATAATGATAATTCATCATTCATACTCACAACCGAAAATTCATGAATTAGATAGCATCATACTCTTATATACATGATAGTCAACTCTATTCTTAAAAGTCAAACGAAACATTCAAACATGTAATCCATTGTAAAAATTCACCTTTCATGCTTACAATCAAAAATAGAGATTCATCAAATAAACTTCCCAAACTTTAAACATAGACATATGTGATTCCAACAACTCATAATATTCCATAAAATCTCCCAAAATCATTCATATAATCAAGAACCCATTTACTACATAATCAACATATCAAACGCTAGGTTTCAAGGGAATTATATACACATCATTCTCAAGTCCAAACTCACAAAATGAAGCTTAATAACATACTTCATTAAACATAGAAAGCATCATATTTATGCTTCTAACAAGTTCACCCATCAAAAATCCAAAAACTCAAAATAAAATCACACACAACATGCTTGTGTACTCATTGAGCACAAATAGCAAGTCTCTTTGTTTTCCTTAGCAAGTCTAGTAGCTTACTTGACTTAAATCAAAACTCAAAAGAATGGAAATCCGATCGGTGAAGTTGTTCTATTCGTCAAAGACATCAAGAATCCGAAGTTTGGCGGCAATCGGACGGTTGGATCTTCGTAGATCGGAGGAAGAAGAGTTAGGGCTTCAAGCTTCCATGTCTCCCACTCTCTCACTATACGTATTATAAGAGGGGAGGAAATGAGAGAAAATGGTTGAAATCTACAAGGGATTAAGCTTTTATACTCCCACAACTAAAGGGGCACAAAGGGGATTTCATGGGTACAATTAGTGAATGTTAGATGTAATCAACCCCTAATCAAACATTGATTAACTCCCCAAGAGTGTTAGGACATGTTTAGGATTAAGTATGGAAAGTTAAGAAGGGTTTAGAGGGGGTTTAGTGAGGGTAGAATAGGAAATGAACATCAAAAATCAAAGCAGCAACCTGCTGCCCGCTGCTACAGTACTAGCGTAGCTACAGTACTCGCGTTGCGCGTGTCCAACTTGCGATGGCTCCAGTTTGAACACCGTTCGACGAAACGACGCGATTTCTTCTCCTGCCACTCTGTAAATGTACTAAGTAGAAGCCTTAAAAATCCCAAACCAAACAAAAATTTTCTCGAGGGTTCCTCAATTGAAACAATTCAGACGCGTACCAAAATAGGTCCGTAATTTGCTATACAACGGACGAAACTACGCAGGACAACCCACGATCGAAACAACGAACGAACAAGCATACATACTTGTTTTAAAACATGTTAGAAGCCTAATGAAGTTTCAAAAACACATACCCAAGGTCAAACCAAAATTAAGTGCGACCAAAGTACCAAAGGTGATACGTTAACGATATGCGAATCGCGAAATCAAACATATGACGACGACTATACCTTGAACGTCGTGATCACATGTAAACTTTATAAACATGATTATAAGGATATAAAATTTATTCAAACAAGTACACAAAGACCTAGGATATCTCAAAGACCAGTAAACAATAATTAAGGAAGATAACACTCTACCGAGTCGAGTTCCCAACAATACTAAATCGCGCAATAGAGACTCTAACACGCTAACGAGTGTAAATCGAACATCCCAAGGGTATCGGCCTTACCTTAGCCTACCCAGGCATAAGAAGTCTTCCACGTTAAGGCTTATCATATTGGCCAGATGATCACGTAAAGTTCTAGGGCGTTACAATCTAGAATGAGGACTGCTAATTACAAGCAGCGAGCAAAAGCCCACCACGACAAGAGAGTTCGAGGTCGGTCATTTGCTGTGGACGATTGATTGGGTCCTCCGAAAAATTGAGGTAACGGGTCATCGAGCAGAGTGGGGAAAACTTTCTCCTATTTGGGAAGGCCCATTTCAAGTTGTTAGAGTGGTCAGGGAAGGGACCTATATGTTACGGACAAAGGAAGGCAGCGAGCTGAAGCATCCATGGCACGCTGATCATCTGAAAAAGTATTACTGTTGATTGAGAATCGTGCAGGCTGTATGATTTTAGTCTACTCGTTTGTAAGTTTGGGTGAATAAATGAGTTCATTTTGGTCTTTATATTGACATCTCATCTATTGTGTCCAATCTTTATCTCGATTATGCTTTTTCATTGAGCATGATATGTCTATGCTCAATTGAAAAGGTTGGTGTTCGAGTGATGTGTTCAATTTCTATTTCGATTATGCCTTTTCAATGAGTACGATATGATTCTGCTCGATTGCAAAGGTGGTGTTCGAAAAGTTTTATACAAAATGAAACGCGACCTTGGATCTTAGCTTGAGCCTAAGGTCTGAGCGATTAGCGATTGTGAGTGCCCTGGGTTTTTCGGCATCTCATCCTCCCTTGTTTAGGGGAGAACACAATTTAGAAAAAAAACACTTTTTTCATTCCATCTTCCCTTGTTTAAGGGAAAACGAAATTAAAAGGACAAAAAAAGCGTTGTAAAGATCGCATGGAATACACCCGGCCTCATTGTGGACTCAAAATGTTGAATAGAGTCGCCATCTTTATTTTAAGGAAAAACAAAGAAAAACCAATTGTAACCAGATTTGTAAAAGGGTTTGGAGGCTAAGTTGCGAGGTGGGAAGGTGTTAGGCATCCAACTCGTCCTTTCAGTCTCAAAAACACGTTTTTGGGCTAAAATATGCTTTTGTTATATTTATTTAACTGATAAAATAAAGCATTTAAATATATATATATCTGTACATATATTATTACAAACTTGCAACGGTCTCCTTTTGGGAGTTACGAATACATTTATAAATATTTGGCCATAATAATGGCTCTTTTTAGTACTATTTCTTATAGAAATTCGGACAGCATAACTGCTTATATTTATTACATTAGGCCGGCTAAAATAGCACTTTTTTAGTAAATAAAACTTTATAGCCTACCTTTTGAAGCGTGGGGGCTTTATTCCGTACCAACTAGCTTTTAGTAGATTTTAGAGTGCGCTCGCTCTGTCTTTCTAGGATAGGGTGTCTTTTTGTTGTTGCGGAGATTCGGGCAAAGTAACTGCTTCCGAAAGTTTCTTTCTGGCCTCGAGAACCGGGTGGAGCAACTGCTTGCTTTTGTGATGTTGTTTGCTTGCTGACGGCGGAAATCGGGCAGAGCAACTACTTGTTTTTTGCAGATTTGGAGTCTGGATTCGGGCAGGGCAACTGCTCTTTTTGGGATTTTTGGATCGATGGAATAGAGTCGAATCCTAGCATGGCAACTAGGCTTCACTTTGACCGGTTGGTTTTGTGTTTAGGGGAGATTTGACCGAGCTTTGGGACTAGAGGACTAAAACTCTCAGAACTCACTGCGAAGAGAATTTAACTTCGTGATCGCAGTGTCTGAAAACTGTGTTCGTAAACTCTCTTTTCTTCACAAAGCCGAAGCCTTCTATTTATAGGATGGATAAAGGATTCCTTCGTCATTAAGTTTTATCTTTCTGAGCTTCATCGGCTTGTACCGTGCGTTGATAGAGTTGCACCAAAGGCAGAGAGCTAATGTGCATATGGAACTGTTGGGTGCCACCCATAGGAGGGGCTGGCGCCATGCCCAGAGTCCCTATGGGTGGCGCTAGGGTCCTTTTTTCTGCCTTCTTTTTGACACTTAGGCCCCCTGCATTTCACTGTTTGCGCATCCTACTTTTTCCTTTGCTTTTTTAAACCCTGAAACATGACACTTGTTAGTGTTTAACAGGTCTTGATATCTCATGTCATGTTACATACCAGGCGTACGAAATTGGGGTGTCTATAGATCCCCTCAACGATGGAGTTTACGGGTAACCCAAAGCTTACCGAATAAACAAACATCGTTGATAAGACAGACTCCCAAATTTCGTGGAAATTATAATGGGGAGTAATGCAACAGGTAGCAGTTATAATTCAATAGTTTATAGGGTGCAGTTCAAATCTCACATACCCTAGACATATTGTGGGTGTCCCAAGTTGCGGCCCCGCGCCCCTCGCCCCGCGCTCCCTTGGTTAGGGGAATGCGGCGTGTGGATGCGGACACCACGCTTTCCATTCCACCTTCCCTTGTCTAGGGGAGGACGAAATTAAAAATGCGGAAAGGGTGCTGTCAAAATAGCGCGTTGAATACGCCTCGGTCACTTCAATGATTTTTGGTCCGTTATGGGAGCTATGGGTTTTCTGTATCAGGTTATCCCTTTTTTAGGGGATAACAGGATGCAGGAATACATCACCATTTCATTCACATCTTCCCTTGTGTAGGTGAAAATGGAAAGTGCAAGAAAGGATGTTGCGGGCCCCACTACAAACTTTATAAAAATTTCCTTAAGGCCTATTTCGGATCACTATGTGTGGTTTGGGTTTTCTATATCAAGTTATCCCTTTTTTAGGGGATACCAGGATATAGGAATACATCACCCTTTCATTCTCACTCTCCCTTTTCTAGGGGAAAGCGGAAAATAATAAGAAAGGATGTTGCGAGTCCCCATTGCGATCCAAAATGTTTTAATAGAGTCGTCATCTTCATTTAAGGAAGAAATAAAGAAAAACCAAAAATAAAACCAGAGTTTGCAAAAACTGTTCGGAGGCTAAGTTACGAGTTGGGAAGGTGCTAGGCACCCAACTTGCCCTTTCGGTCTCAAAAACGGTTTTTGGCTAAAGTATGCTTTTTGTTATATTTATCTAGCAAATAAATAAAGCATTAAAAGATAGAAAAGAAAACAAATACATCCATGTCTACATTATTTACGGACTTGCAGCTGCTTCCTTCCAATAATTTACAAATACATTTAAAAATATTTGGCCATAATAATGACTCTTTTTAATGTTATTTTCTAAATAAATCAGGACAGCACAACGGCTTATATTTTTACATTTGGTCAGATGGAAAATAGCTTTTTTATAGATTAATGCTCTTAAAAGCTCACCTTTTAGAGCGTGGGGTGCTCGCTTTGTCCTTCTCGAGAGAGGGAGTCTTTTTTGCTTTCTTCTTCGTTCGAAAGTTGCTTTTGGGCACCGTAAAGCAGAAGCAACTGCTTGCTTTTTGCGTGCTTCTTTAAAATCGAGCGAGCTTGTTTCTAGTGGATTTGACCTTTTTACTCGAGCAAAGCAACTGCTCTTTTCCGAGATTTTTGGACCGGGGAAATAGGGTGGATACCTAGCTGGAAGGCTAAGGATCACTTTAACCGGTTGGATTTGCATTTGGAGGAGTTTTGGCAGGGCTTCAAGGCTTTATAGGAGCGGGCGCTCACTATCGCTCGATCGCTCATTATTCTAACAGCATAACAACAACGCTGAAAGCTTTTGGGGATTTCAAGTGTCCTGAAAGCGAACCCCGGGGCCTCTATTTATTGGCTGAGAGAGGGACATCGAGGGAATTACTTTTCCTCTCTTCATGCTTCTTTTGCTTGTACTGCGCCGCAAAATTTGCACAATTCATTAACTGTAGCACTCCTGTAGCACTTTGGGCGGCACTGTAGCAGTTTTGGGCGCCGGCATAAGGCATATTGGGAGCCGCGCCAAGGATTCTTTTAAGTCGTGCCACTGTTCAATTCTTCAACCATTTTTGACACTTTTAGCCCCTTCATTTTACTGTTTTGCACATCCTGCTTTGCCTTTTGCATTTTTAAACCCTGTAACTTGACATTTGTTAAGTTTTAACAGGTCTTGATATCACATGCAAAAGTTACGTACCATGGGTACGAAATTGGGGTGTCTACACATATTTAGTCGGCTATAGCAGGTTATCGTAGTTTTTAAGCAGATATGTAATTTAAATGCTCTAATGGTCGGACCTATCGAAATGGGCTGCCTACGTATCCCTTGTCAAAGGAATCAGACCAAACGTAGTTCGGCCTCATGCAAACAAACAAGTTGTGCTACAGAAAGATAGTTGCAATATCCATTACAACCTAGTGAAAATAACGCACATCAAAATGCAATATCCATTGCATTGCCACAAACCCAAATGCAATATCCATTGCATTATCACAGAAACAAATGCAATATCCATTGCATCTTCATAAACTCAAATGCAATATCCATTGCATTATCACAATACCAAATGCAATATCCATTCCATTAACGCAAAGACCAGATGCAATATCCATTGCATCGTCACCACACTAAATGCAATATCCATTGCATTATCACAAACCTAGATGCAATATCCATTGCAGCGCAACAACACCAAATGCAATATCCATTGCATTATCGCAACACTAAATGCAATATCCGTTGCATTATCAGAAAGTCAAATGCAATATCCATTGCATTTCAACACTAGACGTAATATCCATTGCGTTGCCACAAAACCAAATGCAATATCCATTGCATTACAAAATCAGATGCAATATCCATTACATTGCCATAACACTAAATGCAATATCAATTGCATTACCGCAAAATCATATGCAATATCCATTGCATTACAACACTAGATGCGATATCCATCGCATCATCAGAAAATTAGATGTTAATGCAATATCCATGGCATTATATCAAGACCGGATGCAATATCCATTGCATTGCCACAAAACTATCACCAAAGCTGATGCAATATCCATTGCATTATCAAAAAACTAAGTGAAATATCCATTGTTCTTAACACCACTTATAACACAAAATCGGATGCAATATCCATTGCATCACAAAAATGGCTGCAATATTCATTGTACTGCCACAAGACTATCACCAAAGCTGATGCAATATCCATTGCATTATCGAGCAAACCCCAAAGCAAATTCGGACGTAATATTCATTACATCATCCACAGGGAGACCAGATGAAGATCCAGATGCAATATTCATTGCATTACTTCAAAATCATGTGCAATATCCATTGTGTTATCACAAAATCAGATGCAATATCCATTGCATTATCATAAAATCAGATGCAATATCCATTGCATTATCACAATGCTAGATGTGATATCCATCGCATTATCAGAAAATTAGATGTTGATGCAATATCCATTACATTATCACAAAATTTGTTACCAAATTCGATGCAATATGCATTGTATCAATTAAGAGAGAAACTCAAGCTAATATTCCACGCAATATCCATTGCATCACTAACAGAGAAAGTGTATGCAAATATCTGGTGCAATATCCATTGTATCATTATCAGGCTGACAAAAGATTACATGCAATATCCATTGCATCCCCATGAGACTTAACAAAAGACCAGATGCAATATTTTATGTGATATCAAGAGTAAACGTAGGCATAAAAGGGTAAATGCAGGGATCTGATGCAATATTCATTGCATTACTAATAGAGCAACTACAACAATATATCTGGTGCAATATTAATTGCATCATTTTGAGAAAAACATTGATTTAGACCGCAATATTCGTTGCAAATTAAGCGAGAATTAATTCATCTTTTATAAACACAATGTACCTTTTGGCTGGTAGGTGAAAAGGCTGAGGTTGTTGTTGTATTGGGGTTTGCTTGAAGCTTCAGTCACAAACATAGGAGGTATGATATACATGTTTTGGTTTCTGGTATCTGGTGGGGTTTCTTAATGAATCAATTGAGGTCTCCCATTTCTTTTTCTTTTGACTTGGTAACAGAATATCATGGTTTCTAGCAAAGCAAGTAATGAGGTTTTCAAAACCGGGTCCATATGAGGAGATAACATGGCAGTCAAGCAACAAGATCTGATAGAACTTAGGGAAACTGGTGCGATGCCAAGGTGAAGCAAATAGTCTAATCTTGTAAGTGGAGTTTTGAACCTTTGGAATTTTGGACAGAAATTGGTAGACAACCAGTCTAGCCTCAACAGGAAGGTAGGGGAAAAGTGTATCTGAAATAAATCCAACTGGCTCGCTGAAATCATGAGGGACCCTTTCCTAAGATGTTCCTGCCCAGTGAGGCAGAAATTTCTCAACCAATATGTGTTTTCAAAAATGCCTTCTCTTTATACCAATTCCAAGAATAACTTTTCTTTGCTTGTAGTGGGACTCATATTTTTCAAAGATTTCCTAGCCGGAGCATATTTCGTTATGACCAACAATCATGGCTCAGGGAACATAGGATAGAAGACCACATGGATAAGACTCATGAGTTCAACGGGAAAAGCCCCAGCGTGACTCAATCAATAAATTTTCAAGATGGGATATGAAAGCCCCTAGTATACTCAATCGATACATTTAGGGATATGAATGGAGAATATCCCTAGAAGTGGAGGTAGGGAAAGCCCCTAGGTGGAATTTTCTCTTCTTCTTCTCTCTTTTTTTTTTAAAGAGAGAATCAAAAGGCACAAGATATGAGGATGACTCTAATGAACAAGAAAGAGAGTTAGGATTTAGAGTTTACTTTATTACCGAGTATCACCATGTTTGGGGGTTTATGGACCCTACTTGGTATTTATCTTTTGATGTTTTTGTGTGTTTTAGCAGGGAGTTCTGTCTTCGACTCAGATCACATTATAATCGATTGAAGCAAAGCTATTGATCATGACTGGTTCAAGGTGTTATGTTTAAACTTTTTGGGGATAGGTTGGCTTTGAAGTTTTTTGGTTAGAAGGTCTTTTCATGGAATTGGTTTCTGTTTAACAAAAACGATCAAAAGTTTGATCGTTGGTTGGATTTTCAGGCTGTGGGTTCTAGATGGACGATTGGATTTTGGTTTCGAGTATGGTAGGCTTTTTGGCTTTGACCTCGGGTATGGCTTGGGCTTTGGGCATGGTGGGACTCTCTTTTTTCGATCCACATCTAAAAAGGTGTATGTGTTAATTTTTCCCCAAACTAGTTTAGGTAAGAAGGATATAGACAAATGATGGACTTGCTCCAGAGAGAGATTTTTTTTTCTTTCTCTCTTTTTTTTTCTTTTTTTCTTTTTCTTTTTTTTCTTCTTTCTCTCTTTTTTTTCTTTTCGTAGCATCATCATCGCAGTTGGGGAATGTCATCTCTCCTTTTGGGACAAAGGGATAATCATTCTTGGTGGATAAAAAGTGAAATAGCCCCTAGTTTTGGGAAGCTGGATCATGAGGATAGTTTGTTTGGCTGGGGATTTTGGAAGGTCTTAGTTTTGGTAGGGATTTAGGCATATGGTGGACTGAAAAAAGGTTTTAGGTTCTTTGGAGGGGTTTTGGTGTTATGGTAGGAAACCCCAGTACGCTACTAATAGCTCGGCCGCAATGGGTTGAAGGTGATTCCGATCAAGACGACTTGCCTGCTTTGGATTTCATGTGTTTTTAAAAGTTTGCGGGTCCATATCTTCTAGATGAATCATTATCAACTCATGTGAATTATCATGTTTTTAAGCGAGTCAATTTATCATCCTTAGAAGAAAACCTCTCCAAGGATACTCGGAAATAGATGCCCTGAAAAAGATAGATATATATGGAAGACCTATGAAAACCGACGCTGAGTAAAGAAAAGTCGCTTCCTGAAGTTTTTTTTTGGCAAAAGGAGGTTCAAAGGAAAAAGGGTTCCTAGAGGTGTATACAAAAGGGTATTCTAGGGTTCTATGAGTCTTTAAAGGCTTTCTCTTGTCTTCCCCTTAGTGACCAACAACTTCTCGTACTGTGTCTTATCTCGAGTTTTTTCTCAGGTGATGTTCGACCACTGCTCAGTGTGTTACTTTGTAAAAAATTTCTTCTCTGAAGATGGAGGGATGACTATATAGGGTAGAGTAGCATCATTTTTTTCTCAAACAAGTCTGGTGGGCTGATCTCTTCATGGAATTTGATCATGCTGACTTATGGATGGGGCTTTTCAATGGTCTGGCCATCAATAAGATCTTGGATGGCACTTTTGAGATTATAACATTTATCGGTGGGGTGGCCGCTGTTACGATGATACTCGCAATACTGAGAGTGGTTCCATGTGTCTGATAGTTGTTTTGGAGGTTTGTAATTTTCCATTGGATTCAAGACCCTTTGTGTCATTAAACCTTGTAATATTAGAGACATTGGGGCATATAATTCATCGTAATGCCTTTTGTTTCCTTGGTAAGGTCCTATGAAGCTTTTGTTGGTATCACTACTTCCCTCAACAGAATTGGTGGATTCATCGTCCCATATGACCATGGCACATTACTGTACTTACCAGTTGGGATGACTTCTTCCATAGATTCTTCCTCCGATTCAGAGTAGCAAAATGAACTTTGAGGTGTATCAATTTCTAGGGACCCTCTACGTATTTCTTCATCAATACGATTTCCTATTTCAACAATGCTATTGAAATCACCGTATGGGAGATACCTCATGCGTTCAAGATAAATTGGCTGAAGGTTTTTTATAAATAGCCGGGCTGATTCAGATGGATCAGTCCTGTCTAAAGTATGGGCAACTTTCTTCTTCCACCTGGCTGCAAATTCTGCAAATGTTTCATTTTCTTTTTGGGTGCATGCCTCAAGATCTCTTTTATTTTCAGTGGTAGTATTGTCCTTATACCTCTTTAGGAATTCCTTTGCTATTTGGTCCCAAGTGCCTATGGTGTTGTTATCTGCTAGCATTAGTCATTGCTTAGAAGCCCCTATTAAAGTAAGGTTAAAATTGGAGGTCATAGCTTCAAAACTAGCCCCTCTGGACTAGATGCAGGTGGAATAGGATTTCAGGTGAGATATAGGGCATCCAGTCCCATCGAATTTTTCTATGTCAGGCATTTTGAATTTTGAGGGTAGTATGGCTGAAGGTTGCAATGTTAATGCCCGCGTAGAAAATTCTCCTTTGTTCAAAACTTTGAGCATCATAACTTTTAGGTTCTCCATGTTTGCCACTATTTTGGTGGAAGGGGTGTTAGGTTTTGGTATATTCTGGAAGGATTGGGAATAGTTGGGTTTATTTCTGGTCGTGGCATTTGGTAGGGATTTTGAGGAGGTATTTGGTAAGGGTTTTGGAAAGGATTCTGAGGAGGTGAGTTATTTGCGTTTGCTGGTTTTTGGTATATGCTGGAAGGATTTTGAGGAGGTGGGTTATTGGTAATTTTTGTTTGACGACCAGGATCATTGAAGGGTAAATAGGTTGTTACTTGGCCTGGTTGGGTATAGCTTCCGAGATCCATATGTGGGCTATTTTGGAGTGGATTGGCAATGGGAAATGGAAGGCCACTTGGATTTTGGGGTATATGGATGTTTGGGAAAGGATAGGGTGGATAGGGTGAGAAAGGGTTGAAATTTCGGTAATAAGTATTTGGCGAGAAGTTGGTGATTGGGGTGCTAGGTAGTTGGTGGTGGACTAGTGTTTGGCTGAGGGTTTGGGTTGAGAGGAGCATGAGAAGTAGATGTTTCTTGAGGGGTTGCAGGGAAAGTGGTTCCCTCACTACTGGGCCTTAGACTTTGTACGAGGTTTGCCATCGATCTAACTCATAATGCGATCAGCCTGTGCACCTAAATTTTGATCTAACCATTACTGCATAGCCGAAGTTGGAGTGAACCCGGGAGCCTCTGGATCAGTACCCATGGTAGACTGTTCATTTTCGGCGACCATTCTGCATAGATTTGTACTTTCTGAACTAATTCTGATAGTTTCTGATCTAACCCCGATATTTTCTGATCTGACCTCTGTGCATGTATCCCGTATCAACCAACCAATACTGTCTCTGCCTTTCCAAACTCGGGCCAGGTTTCTAAGGAAAAGGAGTTGGAGGTATCAGAAAGGATTGGCTGAAGGCTTTCTGGGTTCTGAGTACAGTGTGCCCTTATTATTAATATTTTTTATTATTATTCATTTTTCCTAAAATTGATCGGACAAGCACCCGCTTTGTTTTGACAGCCTCAGGACTATTCCTAGAATAGCAGATTCTTTCTCCAGAGTATAGGACCCTTGTATTCCACCTGCCTTTCGACTCCCCAAGATCGGACTGATCTCAGGCGAAGGGCCTATACTCTTTCCGGGATCCACCATTCGAATGGTCTAGGTCGAATATCATAGAAATTATTGGTCAGCCCCTGTGCATTTAATTTTTTTACTTTTTTACTTTTTTTTTGCAATAAGGATTGGTCAATAATTTAGAGATATAAAAACCGATCGGTCAATGAAGTGTCTTGAGAAAATATATGCAATTAACGTTGGCTGATGCAGGGGGTAAGTGGCCATGGTATAGGGTAGCAATTTAGAATATTTCTACGTGCGTGCGATATCTAAAAAGCAGTAAAGTTTTTTTTTCAGATATAAAGTAATAAATAAAGCATATATGGGTCTATCTTTATGTTCTTTGTGGATTTTCTCGTCTTATTTAGTTTGAGTCCTTGAAAGGACGGCACGAACAATCATCCATTCAGAGCAAGAAATAGAAAGAAAAATGAGGAATCTATCTATTCCTATTAATTGCATATTTGCCCTAATCCCCGAAATAAAATGACAGAATGAAAGAATATTTACATATATTTGCACAAAATAAATGAATAAAGAAGAGATAAAATATAATAAAGCGAAGTAGAAAAAATGAAGCAATAATAAGCCCCTTGTTTTTTTATCCTGTTCGAAATTCTATTTTATTCCATTTTTTTATGTACTCGCAACGGTACCCAAAACGAAGCAGTTGCAAGTTTATGGTTATTTACACAGATATTTATGCAGATATATATATATATATATATATATATATATATATATATATATATATATATATATATATATATATATATATATATATATATATAATGCGATATTTAAATTTTGTGAATTAATATAATAAGCATATTTAACCAAAAAAAAAGATAACTTTTTTTCTTTTTTTATGAAAATGAGTCTAGCCCTTCGTTTTTATTTTTCTTTAAAATAAAAACGCCCCCAGCGGAGTCGCCACTGTGAGTGCCCCGGGTTTTTCTACATCTCATCCTCCCTTGTTTAGGGGAGAACAAGATTCAAAAAAGACAATACTTTTTTCATTCTATTTTCCCTTGTTTAGGGGAAAACGAAATTAAAAGGACAAAAAAAGAGTTGTAAAGAGCGCTTGGAATACGTCCGGCCTCATTGTGGACTCAAAATGTTGAACAGAGTCGTCATCTTTATTTTAAGAAAAAACAAAGAAAAACCAAATGTAACTAGATTTGTCAAAGGGTTCGGAGGCTAAGTTACGAGGTGTGAAGGTGTTAGACACCCAATTCGCCCTTTCGGTCTCAAAAACACGTTTTTTTGGCTAAAATATGCTTTTGTTATATTTATTTAACAGATAAAATAAAGCATTTAAATATATATATATATATATATATATATATATATATATATATTTGTATATATATTATTACAAACTTGCAACGGTCTCCTTTCGGGAGTTACAAATACATTTATAAATATTTGGTCATAATAATGACTCTTTTTAGTGTTATTTCTTATAGAAATCCGGGCAGCATAGCTACTTATATTTATTACATTGGGCCGGCTTAAATAGTATTTTTTAGTAAATAAAACTTTACAGCCTACCTTTTGAAGCGTGGGGGCTTTATTTCGTGCCAACTAGCTTCTAGTAGATTTTAGAATGCGTTCGCTCTATCCTTCTGGGAGAGGGAGTCTTTTTGGTGTTGCAGAGATTCAGGCATAGTAACTGCTTCCGAAAGTTACTTTCTGGCCTCGGGAACCGAGCAGAGCAACTGCTTGCTTTTGTGTTGTTGTTTGCTTGCTAACGGCGGAAATCGGGCAGAGCAACTACTTATTTTTTGCGGATTTGGCGTCTGAATTTGGGCAGGGCAACTGCTCTTTTTGGGATTTTTGGATCGGTGGAATAGGGTGGAATCCTAGTAGGGCAACTAGGTTTCACTTTGACCGGTTGGTTTTGTGTTTAGGGGAGATTTGATAGAGCTTTGGGGCTAGAGGAGAAAAACTCTCATAGCGTACACTCAGGACTCGCTGCGGAGAGAATTTAACTACGTGATCGCGGTGTCTGAAAACTGTGTGCGTAAACTCTCTTTTCTTCACAAAACCGAAGCCTTCTATATATAGGCTGGAGAAGGGATTCCTTTGCCATTAAGTTTTATCTTTATGTGCTTCATCGGCTTGTACCGCGCGCTGACAGAGTTGCACCAAAGGCAGAAAGCTACAGTGCATATGGAACTGTTGGGCGCCACCCATAGAAGGGGCTGGCGCCGCGCCCAAAGTCCCTATGGGTGGCGCCATGGTCTTTTTTCTGCCTTCTTTTTGACACTTAGGCCCCCTGCATTTCACTGTTTGCGCATCCTACTTTTTCCTTTGCATTTTTAAATCATGTAACTTGACACTTGTTAGTGTTTAACAGGTCTTGATATCTCATGTCATGTTACATACCAGGGGTACGAAATTGGGGTGTCTACAGCGAGTTAGGATTTTAGCTCATGCCTAAAGTCTAAAAATGCAATGATATGCAAGCTCGGTAAACCAAACTAGTGATCAAAAGTGGCGAAACTATTCAACAGAAATATAATGATATTGAAAAAAGACGTCAATATTACATGTCAAAGTGAAAAATTGTTTGCATGAGAAATATCAAGAGTACAAGTGTTATGGCACGCAAGCCGAGAAAGGTCTAGGGGTCTAAGGGAATCTCTAGAGGTGTAGTCTGCGTGGCGTCCTTCTCTTCCTCGTTTGCCTCTTGCCCGTCCTCGATCACGACCACCTCCCCGTCATCTCCAGTGGCGTGAGCAGCAAGGGTTGCAACCTCCTGGGTCTGGGCCATCCAGATCTACATCATCAGATCAGTCACCGGACTTCGGCAACTTCAGGAGGAGTCTAGGCATGCAATCCTTTTTGGGCATCGGACAGTGCAAGAGAGGCCAGCTCATCCTCGGTAAAAGGCACACCAGAGCGAGCAGAGGGGAAAAAGGGTGTGTTGGTACCCCATTCGGCCAGCAGTTCCGGTTTGATCTCCATCCCACTACACGCTATTTGCCTGAGGACGTGGTTTATACCTTGAAGATAAAACGGGTATGCCTCGTCCTCAACGCAATTGGCAATATCGGGTAGTCTTTGTAAGCATTGATGATTGCTTGCCTCTTCTCCTCGCTCGGTTGAGAAAGCTCCTTGATTTTCTTCTCCTGCTCGGCAGCTTCAGCCTTGGCTTTCTCCGGTTGGCTCACTGCTTCTCGAAGATCTTTCTTCACCACAGAGATGTTCTTGATGGCGGCCTCTTCAGATTTCTTGGAGAAGTCAAGATAGGATTCCAAGGTCCTCTTCTCCTCTTCGATTTTCGAGAGTTCTTTCACTTTTGCAGTGACAGCTTCCTCGCTCTGCTTAAGCTTGGATCGAAGGGAGTTGACCTTTTCTTCCAGCTTGTTCTTCTTAATGGTCAGTACAGCGCCGGAGTTGACGCTTTCCATCAGTTGCTCATAGACCAGCTCGGTTTTAGTGGTCATCTGGAAATGTAAGACAACTGTGAAGGAGTCAATCTTTACCTCGACCATGCACATGCCAATTTCTCCAACCAGAATGGAGCTTGAGTGCTCAACACTCCTCTTTCGGACCCCACTATAGCGGAGCCTCTTCATCACTCCAAGTCCCACCATTGCAAGATAGCCGATGTGCTTTAGATGTTAAGTTTTCCAGGCCGGGCACATCAACTATCTCGGCGATCACTTCGCCGGATTTTTCCCAAGACTCGAGCATAAGAAAATCTTCTCTGTGCCATGAGGGCACCGAGGAGCCAGACGCTCCTCGCTCGGTTTTTTTTTTTTTTTTTTTTTTTTTGTCTATGATCTGGTTACCCTCTCAAGGGGAAGATCAATGGCAGGCCTTATTCTCGGAGCGTGGGTGATGGGTGTACAGCAGCAATGGAGCCGAAGTGGTAGTTAGAATAGCCTGGACAGCAGCAACAGGAGCAGGAGGAACAATGGAGACTGTAGGGGCAGCCCTGCTCATTTCGGTGCGGCCTCAGCTGGCTCCTCTCCCGAAAGAAGTGGCAGGAATTGTTGGGAGATGAGCAGGCTCTTGAACTGTGAGCTGGGTGTTCTTTCTCACTGACCCTTTCTTCGTAGTCTGAAGAAACTTGCTGGCGTCATTAAGCTGCTTCATATATGCAGTATCAACAACAAAAGTCAAATAAGATTTAAACAGCAGTGTTCAATGAAGTATAGAAAGTAGGAAAAAATGCGGCAGCCAGACTGCTAAGCGAGAAGGTGGGAGTACAATGTGTTCCAGTCTGTGCACAATCAGGACACTCACTGGGGAATCTTTCCCCGTGACAATTGCCCCAGTAAGGGTTGGGTTTTTCGGCGTCAATGGTGACCCTAGGATCACCCCTTCCACAGGCCAACTCAGTACGCCGGCTAGACGGAGAAGGGAGGGGTCAGATGTAAGGGCTGTCCAGTCCAGCACCCAGTCCTGTCCAGCTTTGCCTTCTTTCACCCCAAGCAAAGTTTTGAAGGCACGGGCTATTTAGGGCCCTCCAGCTCGAAAGGCGTTCCCGTCATATTTCGGGATTTCCAAGTTATGCAAATATGGGGCAAAGGGTCATCCTACCTGCGATTCTACAAGCAGGGCCTTCTTATCCCAGGCTTCGACTTTATTGGGGTTGTTGCTGAGAAGCTTGAAGTAGTTGGGATTGGAGCGACCTGTGATGCGCCCATCCTTCTTGTCCAACGAAAACAAAAAAAGCTTTCAGAACAAGGTCATTTCGGGTTCAAACCCGAGCAACCTGCAGGCTACAGTATATTCGACCAGAAACCTCACTCGTAGTAAGGGTCAGGTCGCAGGGGAGGGCATTAGTGAGATGGAGAAATTTGATGATAAAAGGGTCCTGAGAGAGTCTCAGCCCGACAAGGAAAAAGTCGAAATAAAAGACAATGCGGTCCTCCTCGAAGTTGTGCCCGTCCTTTTTGATGTCCAGATCGAAAGCCTATACTCGGTAGTTTTTGGGGTCGATGCCCAGGGAATAGAACTAGGCTGACACATCTTCCTCCCCGTCAGGTCATCCCACTTCATCAAGGTTGGCACATCGGCCACGGGTTGTTTACCCTTATGACGAACATCTCTTTTCCTTGTTTTTCCCGAGGAGCGTTTGTGCTTGGGGATTCAGATCCTGAACGTCTATCTTCCTCGGCGGAAGCCTGCTCGTCCTCAGTGTCGGCATTGTGACCCATTTCTTGCTCACGCTCAATCTTAATAGTTTGGCTATGTTGCTCAGCCTCAACATCCACATTTTCCTCAACACCAGAGCCCATCGGAGATTCTTGATCACTTTTTCTAGTCGCACCAAAAGCTATCAAGGTCTCATCCAGCTCGGTTTCCCCAGAGCTTCCAGATTCAACCTCGAAGCTTTCCTCCCGCTCACTTGAAGCACCATGGTCGTAACTTCGTCCTTCGATTTCGGAGCTGCTTTCCTCACAAGAAGACATCCTACATGAATCGAGGAAGACATTAAATCATGCTCGCGGAAAACAAGCAAGAACGAGCAAGTAAAACCCTTGGTTAGGGTTTACGTTTCAAACCAGTGAACAGGGCACCAGTGGGCCATTTCCTCCATTCCTATCTATGTGTGTGCTTGGGTCGGTGCAAAAACCAGAAAGGGCAACCAAGATGAATCCAGGAATTCTAGACGAGGGATTTACGAAGAACGGTGTTAAAACAAAAGTAAGAACATAAATAGTGAATTTTCAGACGTTTGACAACAGAACGCCACTGAACGCCGTTGAACCCTAAGACTAGGGTTTTTGGCAAAAAAGAAATACAGATAGAAACGAAAAGGAAAGCAGTCAAAAGTAGAAGCATACCTGTCGATTTGAAAGATTTTCTGAGTTTGAACAAACTTTGGTCTTGAATGCAGCCTTGATTCTTTAATACGAGCTGGAAAAGTGAGGAATGAAGAACGAAAAGGATTGAGGGTTTGTAAGTTTGAAGTTGTGAAAAGAGAAAAAGGAGAACGTTTCTTTTTATAGCATGAACGGAGGGCAAAAAAGGAAAATAAAATCGCTACAGACATGACTTCCTCAACACGCGGCGTGGGGATCGAGGCGTCGCATTTAATGCCACCTCGAGAAAGATGCACGCGTGCAACTCAGGCCCAGACTACGGCTGCACTTTCACGTCCCATTAGTGCAGCCTGCATTTTCCACTACCCAGTCAACCTGACCAATCCTTCCTGTAATCAAAATGAACAAGTCTTGCAACGACCAAGCTTTCAGAAAGTATCAAGCTATTACGCTCCTCGCACCGAGCATGTATGCTCACTAGACAAGAAACAGGGGGCCACTGAACTGCCAGGCCCAAAAGGCCTAAGCTCCGGTCACGTGCCTAGCACGCCTGCCCCGTGGTCACGACTAAATCACGTGCACTCATCAAAACTCAAAGTTATAAGCGAGTAGAGACAAATCCCTGGCCACCTCAACATTATGAGCGAGTAGCCTTCTACTTTAAGCCAGGGGGTCAAGGGCACAGCGAACAGAAAGAAAGGTCAAGGCGAGCATGCTCGCCCTACTCGGGAACAAAATAACGGTTGTTTTGAATATGGGCAGTTACTACCGGGAAACCCGCCCCCACATTACGGACGTGGTCATGAATGTGCCCGGTTTTCACGCTCCAGCATTCAATGAGCAGTTTCCAGCTCTTTTGGTTGGCTATATAAACCCCTCAAATGGAGAGGGAAGGTACGTTCACATATACACAGGCTCAAACTTTGTCAAATTGCTTACTCAATTGAGTGTTTGCTAATTGTCATGCCGGAGTGCATTTGCAGGGTAAGCCCCTGCCCAGTTTACAGTTTTTGGTTGCCTTCTTGATAGGTTTGGGCCTTCAAAGAAACGAATAGAATTGAAAGCTAGATATCCGGATAGTCAAGCCCAGTGTATCACTTTATTTTGGATACGAGTTACATTTCTTAATCCTTGTGTTTTGCCCACTATAAACATTTATCCAGGACGGAGGGAATATAATTTTAGAACTAGTCAGTCTCATGTAAGATGATCTTACAGATTATAATCCGTAAGACGGACCTATCCATGTTAAATGAGCCTAGATTCAGTAATCACAATGTAACCCCTCGAATTTTGAAAACTATTACGTCACCCCTCACGTGTATAAATGAAGAGTCACTTTTTAGTATTACTAGTCAAGTGCATGCACGTTGCACACGCGTTGCACGTGTTGTTAATGATTTTTTAGTGAGATGCTATTTTCACTACATTTTTTACTTTTCTACCACATTATTAGTTATTACTTTTAATTTATGTATGCTTGGACAAAACTACCTATTAATTACTCCGTAATTACTTATTATTTGAAGTTGAGCAATATATTTGTTATTTCTAAATTATACTCCCTATGTTTCTAACGGTCGATCCATTTATAGCTTTCTACGATGAAATTCAACCTAGTAAGATATATGAATGACTAACAAACTTACACCAAAACCATTATGAAACTATTTCAGGAAGATGAAATTCTACCTAGTAAGATATAACACTTCTATATATATACATATTTGTCGTTTGAATTTTGTCTTTTTGTAGAAACTTCTGCCTATAAAAATTGTGTGTCAGTGTGTCAGTGTCAGTGTGTGAAGTGCAGTTCATAAACTATTAGAATGAGAAAAGGCATGGGTGGCAAGAAAATAACGAAAGCCAAGAGTGGAAGTGGAAGTAATAGCATAACCACTAGAAAAAACAATGGTGGTAAGAAAAGTGATGAGGGTGGCAAGAAAAAAGCTAAACCTAATGTGAAAGAATGTGAAAGCGTAAAGATACCAGTTAGCTACCTGGACCCAGATGATGGCGCAGAATCCTGCTCATCCAATGATCCTGGCCAGAAAGCACCCCCAAAGCCATGTAAAGTTGTCCGTGAAGCCTTTATTCCCAATCACACTGAGGATGAAGTATCCAAACCCACATGATATCTTTCTCTCGTCCCAAACGGCCAAGGTGGGAATACAAACGGAGGCAATGAAGGTGTTCTTGGTTTTTTTTTTAATTTTTTTATTATTTTTAATGCCTTGAAAGGCTACAATTATATATATATGATGCATTTGGTGTGGCTCAAACAAATGGTGCCCCTGATGAGGCTTTGAACACCCGACCTCTCGGTTGAGAGTAGTTAAGTACCAGGGTGCCTCTGGTAAGGCTTGAATACTTAACATTTTTCGTTAAGATAAGTGAGTAGCTAAATGGGGCCTTTGGATAAGGCTTTAACAACAACGATGCCTCTGAAGAGGCTTGAACACCCGACCTCTCTACTGAGAGTTGTAAAGTCCAGGGCGTCTCTAGTGAAATTCGAACACCCAATCTTTTTGTTAGGAGAAGTAAACAGTACCAGTTGAGCTAGAGCTCGTTGGTTGTTATTGGCTTGTTTATAAAGGCTGAGGAAGGATAATTACCAATATGGTTGAATTAGTGGCCAAAATACACATTAAACCGACAAGTACACTGCTAGTAGGCCACGTGAATAACGAACTGTGTCCAACAATTAAGAGTCAATTTAGAAGCTTGTCCCACTTCAAAACTTAACAACTAAGACTCCTCCAATTCCTAATTTGTAACCCCAAATGTGCTTCCAAATCTATATATATATATATATATATATATATATACTAAGTCAGACGCCAGACTGCAGCATTACGATGTTGCACACATGTTGCACATGTTGTTAAGGATTTTTTAGTGAAATGTTATTTCCACTACATTTTTTACTTATCTACCACATTATTAGTTATTACTATTAACTTATGTAGGCTTGGACAAAATTTCTTATTAATTAATTATTTGTTATTTGAAGTTGAGAAATATATTTGTTATTTCTAAATTATACGCTGATCCCTTTGTTTCTAAATTAGTCTCTTTTGACCAGACACACCGTTAAGAAAAAGTAATTGATTTTATTGCAAATATTGGTGTAATGTGTGATTTTTTTCATTAATGCTCTTATGTATGTGGTTATAATTGAAGTAGAAAAAGTAAGGGTAAAGTGGTAAAAATATTTTTTTTAAAGAAAAGTTATGAAAAAATATAATTATTTTAGAATAGAAAAAAAAAAGAAAATGAAGAAAATTATTTAAAAATGAAGGAATTATGTGATACTTTTTTTTGTATTAACATAAATTCAATAATAATAATAATATGATTGATATTGAATTGATTATCGTCTAATCTATTCATAGTTAATATTTATAATCAATTGTTATGGTAGGCAAAATATACAAAGCTTTAGTATATGGTATCAAAATATGATTTTACTATTGGATAATTTTTTTTACAATTATAACCTGTAATTCATCTCATTCTTATTTTTTTTTTCAGTAAATAATGATACCACGTTTTCTTAATATTCGGTTGATAAAAAAATATTGTTTTTGATATTAGTTTTTTTATTATGTAACGTGACTCTAGTCACGAATTTTATCGATATAACATTTAGGAAAAATAAAAAAATAAATAATTATGTTGTTTATGTGGACGGTAACCAAATATCATGTGATATTTTCTTACTTAAAAAATTATGTAGGTAACATTGTTAGATAACTTAACAAAGACAAATAATTAAGGGGTAATTTTGTCCAAACATGTGTTTTATTGATGCAATAAATAGTAAAGTATTGGATAAGTAAAAATTATTGTGAAAATAGACCCTCCCTTTTTTTAATAGTGTATTATCGTACCTAGTAGGAGGATAAATAAAATTAAAGCTTTCAAAATCTAATAATTAAAGAAATTCCATTCATTATATTTATTTTTTTATACAAACTTAAAACAAAATTGAAATCTCATTTTCAAATTAAGTGACCTTACTTCGAAAAATATAAATATTCATAATATGGTTAATTTGAAGATAACTGATTAATATTACATTTTCTATTTATTTTTAAAAATTTATATATTCATATTAAGAAATAAAATAATCAAAGAAAATATACTTACTTTAACATTAATATGTATTTATGGGTTTCTGTACATTTCTTAACATATGAGTGTCTGTTCAAAAATTTCTACAAGAAAATGATAGTGAAAATCCTAACAACAATTGTTTAATTAACTGATTAGTGGTTTGTTAGGTATCAATATGTTTATTTTAAGACTATTTGTAATAGTCAAAATATTCAATACAATAAACTATAAACTTTAGCTATCTTTCCCAACAAATACTGTATCTTTCATTTTTTCCATCATTATCTTGAAAGTATAGTTTCTTTTCGTAATTCTTTTCTTTTTAATTAGTTCACTGATAATCACTAAGCACGTCAATGATTTCCTAAGTATATCTATACACACTAACAAATTTGTTATTATAGTTAAATAAATACATATAACTTTAGTAATATCTGTAACAATTGCATCATAACAATTTTGAAATATATTGAAAACATAATCTCAAGATGTAAGATTAATATACTTATTACTCACTCTCACAATTGTTGTAGTTTCTAAGAAAAAAAATTCATCTTTTATCTATCTCTCAAACTTCTTCTCTCTCTCTCTCTCTCTCTCTCCCAGTTCTGTAATTTATGTAATATATTAGATATGATAATAAGTCATACAAAGGGAAACAGAAGAATGTGTAAATATTATTAGTAGTGGTTAATTTGAAGACAACATACTTATTTCAACGTTATATACCATATATTACAAAATGAAATAACTATAGACAACTTACTTACTTTAACGTTATGTGTAGGATGACGGGTTCTATACATTTCTCAACATTTGAGGGTTTGTTCGAAAATTTCAATATTTAAAGGATAGTGAAAATCCTAATTAATTGAGTGGAGATATTTGTCAGGTACTAATATGTTAGTCTTTAGAGTTACTTGTAGTAATCAAATATTAAAGGGAGAAAACTGTAAATTTTTTGTTTTCTTCTCCGACAAAATGCACATATTCATAAAATGTGTTTTCCATTATTTTCTTCATCATCTTAAACAATAGCTCTTTTTTTTTAACTCATTTCTCTTGGTTTGTTCACTGATAATTAGTAAACTCGCCACCGATTTGTTTAATATCTCGAGACTTACCAACAAATCTATTACAGTAGTTTAAAAAAATTCATACACCTCTACTAATGTCTACCTAAATTTCACCAGAACAAATCTATAACTATTACTAAAACAGAAGCCGCTGTTGCCACGTGGCGACTTTCTGTGAAAAACTAAATTTTTAAAAGGGATGTTGTGATGCCACGTGTCACCATTGAAATAGTAAACTTTTTTATTTTTTTCAAAATTGATTAATTTAAGATAAAAATCTTAAATCTAATTAGATAAGATAAAAATATTAAAGCTAATTTGATTTTATCCTGTTTAATTTATACAATTTTAATTTGACCGAAACTCTTCAATTTTCATCTCTTTTCATTTTCATACTATTTAATTAATACAAATTATTCACAAGATAATTTTATGTTATTTGTTCTTCTACTAATATATATATATATATATATATATATATATATATATATATATATATATATATATATGTGTGTGTGTGTGTGTGTGTGTGTGTGTGTGTTATTAATTACTAATCTATTAATTATCTATTAACTATTATTTAAATAGAAGTCGATGCTGCCACATGACGACTTTGTGTTAAATGCATAAAGTTTTAAACGAATTATGTGCTTCGACGTGTCAACTTCTTGTGAAGTTGTGATTTTTTTTCTTTTTCTTTGCTGCCAAAAATTAAAATCGGATAGATTTTAAAATTGTGTCTCCTTTATAAATGGTAAAAAAAATTATTTTTTTTTTGCCAAAATCGGTTAGTACGAGATAGATTTTTATCACATTTGATTTAGACGTGTTTCACTTGATTAAGACTCCAAATTTTAATGGTAAAAGTGTTTTTTTTTTTTTGCGAATAGATTTTATCAATTCTCATAGATTTAATCTTTCAATTACATATTCATATGATCAATTTTGAATATGTACCTTATTTTTCATTGTTTTCATATTATTTTAATTAAAAAATTCAACTATTTATTACAAGTTTAGAAAATCATCTTATTATAAATAATTTTTACACAAAAAAAAACTATTAAAATCGTGCATACGGTACTATATATGTATTTATTGTATTATTTTAAACCGGATATATTTTAAAACTGCTACCTCCTTTATATATGGTAAAAGTTTTTTTTACCATTTTTTATGTCAAAATCGGTTAATACCGAATATATTTTATCACATTTGATTTAAACACGTTTCACTTGATTATAACTCCAAATTTTCATGATAAATTTTTTTGGTGAATAGATTTTTCATGTGAATATATATATATATATATATATATATATATATATATATATATATATATATATATATATATATATATATATAATTTGATTTATACATGGGAAAAGTTTTTTAATCATTTTTGTGCAAAATTAGTTATAATGGGATATATTTTATCACATTTGATTTAAACGTATTTCACTTGATTAGGACTCTAAATTTTCATGGTAAAAGTTTTTTGGCGAACAGATTTTATCAATTCTCATAGGTTTTAATCTTTCAATTACATATTCATATGATCAATTGTGAATATTTACCTTATTTTTCAATTGTTTTTCAAAATTTTAACTATTTATTACAAGTTTAGAAAATAATCTTATTATAAACAAATTTTTCAAAAAAAAAACTACTAGGACTGTGCACACGGTACTATATATATAAATTCTTCTTCTTTTTTTTTTGCTGCAAAAAATTAAAATCGGATAAATTTTAAAACTGATGTCTGCGTTATACATGGTAAAATGTTTTTATTTTACCATTTTTTGTTGCCAAAATCCTTTAATACCGAATATATTTTCTCACATTTGATTTAAACACGTTTCACTTTATTAGGAATCCAAATTTTCATGGTAATATTTTTTTTTCAAGATAGATTTTATCAATTCTCATAGGTTTTAATCTTTCGATTACATATTCATATGATCAATTTTGAATATTTACCTTATTTTTTTGTTTTTTTTTTCAAATTATTGTAATTAAAAAATTTAATTATTTATTACAAGTTTAGAAAATTATCTTATTATAAACAACTTTTGCAACAAAAAAAAAAACTACTCCCTCCGTCCCTAAATAATCGTCTGGGTTGACCCGGCGCACAGTTTAAGAAAAAGTAATTGACTTGATTATTTATATTGGTTTAATGTGTAGTTTCCTTTAATGTCCATGTATATGTGGCCCATAATTAAAGTAGAGTGAAAAAGTAAGGGTAAAGTGGTAAAAGTGATGTTCTAAAAAGGTAAGTTTCAAAGTGGATAATTATTTTGGGACGGACGAAAAAAGAAAGGAGGACGATAATTTAGGGACGGAGGGAGTATTAAAACCGTGCATACGGTACTCTCTCTCTCTCTCTCTCTCTCTCTCTCTCTCTCTATATATATATATATATATATATATATATATATATATTGCTACCAAAATTAAAATGTGATAGATTTTAAAACCGATGCCTCCTTTATACATGGTAATTTTTTTATTTTTTGTTTTTTACAATTTTTTGTTGTCAAAATCGATTAATATCATATAGATTTTATCACATTTGATTAAAACGTGTTTCACTTGATTAGGACTCCAAATTTTCATGGTAAAAGTTTTTTTTGGCGGATGAATTTTATCACATTTGATTTAAACGTGTTTCAATTTATTAAAAATCTTCAATTTTCATTTAAAAGTTTTTTTTAACCTTTTTTTTCTGCCAATTCGGTTTGTCCTGGGTAGATTTTATTACATTTGATTTAGATTAGTTTCATTTGATTAGGACTCCTCAATTCCCATGGTAGAAGTTTTTTAAGTTTTATTATTTCACCAAAACTCGGTCAATTTAAAATAGATGTTATCCAATTTAATTAAACGTGTTTCACCAACACTACAAACAACCACTGTGAAATGCTTCCCCTCCATCAAACACCTCCTTGATGAATCTGTCTTCGTGGTACTTCCCCTCCCCTCCCTCCGTCTCACACTCACACTAAGAATAATTGTTTGATTTTATAATTCGCATGAATTTTCGGTTTGATGATTTGGTGTGATCTCACGCCTTTTTATTTATTTATTAATTATGAGGATATCGTGTTGTTGTTTGTTCATTCAAATAGCTTGCAGATTATATCTACAAAAACATGTTTCAGAAACAACACTAAATCAACCGTGCATCGCACGGGTGATAACCTAGTTTTATATATTTTAGAAACATTACATCAAAATCTATGGTTGATTACCTAAAAAATTTCTTGTTATTTTTTAAACAAGATTTAAGGTTGATTATCTTTATTGTTGCCTATCACTAATTTGTAAGTAAGAAAACACTCATACTTTTGTATAGAAAGAGAAATATGGTCATAACAAAAGTTATTTGGTTAACTGAATAGAGATTTGTTACTAAGATCTATAACTTATGGACCAATATGATAGTCTTTTATGGGTTGTTTATCGTGGTCAAAATTTTACCGTAGCAAATGTTAAACAAATTTAAAAAGGTAAATCATATTATTTTTTCTCTTAAATGAGTAAGTGTATTTTTGTGATATTCAAATATATTGTATGACATTTGTAATGGTAGTGACACGAAGAGGGATATGACAAAAAAAAAAGAAAAAATCAACATATGAGACAAAATGAATATAATTAAAAAAGGTATGATCTAATTTAAAGTTAGGTATAAGTTGAGGGACCAAATTCAATTTCATACTTCAAAGAATTGATTAGCACATGCAAATTTATTTATTTAGCAATAATTAATGGTGAATAGTTTATTAAATCTATGGTTATTTATGTCTATATATTATTTTCTTCTTATGATAAATTTTACTTTTTTAACCTTAATTCTATCGTGGATATTTATTAGGTGCATGGTTAGTTTTGTCTATACATTTTGTTTTTCTTTTAAACAAGATTTAAGGTTGATTATCTTTATTGTTGCCTATACACTAATTTGTACGTAAGAAAACACTCAAACTTATATATAAAGAGAAATATGATCATAACAAAAGTTATTTAGTTAAATGAAAAGAGATTTGTTAGTAAGATCTATAACTTAGGGACCAATGTGATAGTCTTTTAAAGTTTCTTGTCGTAGTCAAAATTTTACTGTAACAAATGTTAAACAAATTTTAAAAAGTAAATCATATTATTTTTTTTCTCTTAATTGAGTAAGTGTATTTTCGTGATATTCAAAAATATTGTATAACATTTGTAATGGTAACGACACGAAGAGGGAATATAACAAAAAAATCAACATATGAGATAAAATGAATATAATTAAAAAATGTAGGATCTAATATAAAGTTAGGTATAAGTTGAGGGACCAAATTCAATTTCATCCTTCAAAGAATTGATTAGCTCATGCAAATTAATTTGTTTAGCAATAACTAATGGTGAATAGTTTATTAAATTTAGGGTTATTTATCTATATACATTATTTTCTACTTATGACAAATTTTACTTGTTTAACCTTAATTATATTGTAAATGTTTATTAGGTGCATGGTTAGTTTTATCCATACATTAAAATTATAAGAAACAACCTAGACTTTTATAGTAGTAGTAGATAAGTATCATTTTTCAACATAAAATGTCACTTTGCGTTTTTTATAAAAATTATCACTTATTTTTCCTTTATAAAATGTTATTTTTTTTGTCTTAAATGTGTCACTTTTACTTTGAAAAATGTTACTTTGCATTATAAATGAAAACCGCCACTTTTTGACGTGGAACGGTGAAAATGTCGCTTTATAGCATTGAAAGTATCACAATTTAGTATTAAATGTGTCACTTTTGGCCCTATAACGTGGCACTTTGTCTTATAAATGAAAATCGCAACTATTAGTTTTAAAGTGTTACTTTTTAGCATTAAAGGTGTTACTTTTTAACATTAAGAGTGTCATTTTTGTCCATAAAAGTTTTAGTTTGCATTTTCATGAAAATTATCTCTTTTCTTTCACATAAAAAGTCACTTTCTACCTTAAAATGTGTCACTTTTGCTTTTAAAATGAGTCACGTAACATTTCATTAAAGTTTGTTGGGGTCTATCAAGTATCTCAAGGTAAATGAGGCTAACGGGGGGATGACGTAGCTAACAGAGGAGGAAATTGTTAGACTTGAGAAGAAGAAAAAATTCGGCAACAAACCTTAAAAACACAGGGGCACCAAAGTAAAATGAGAAACATCTTATTAATGTGTTGTTAGCCTTAGCGAGCTGACACATGTCGCTAGGGGTGGACATGGTTCGATTTAGGCTAAAACCGTGAACCGAACCACACCCACTTGGTTCCAAAAATCTCAAACCAAACCGAACCGCCCAACGCTTGTAACCGAACCAAACAAAACCACATGATTTGGTTTAGTTCAGTTCGATTTTATGGTTTGACATAAAATCTAATTAATCATCTTAAAAAACATTAAAATTAGACCAATAAAATTTTAATCTGTAAATTAACATCAAATATTAATAATAAGGGATAAGTGTACCATTAGTCCCTGAACTTTGGCCAAGCACACCATTAGTCCCCAACCTTTCAAAAGTTTCACCACTGACCAAAGTAGGACTTTTTGGCTCATCGGTGGTCCCTAGCCCCTCACGCCGTTTATTATCACCGTTAATGATCAATTGTGCAGGTCACGTGAGGGCTTTAGTGTCTTTTCCTTTAGCAGATTCTCCTACAACCACCAAACACGCAACACTATTACTGCGTGTATCAATTATACACAGTTACAAAAAATTAAGTAAACAGAGAGTGGTGTGTGAAAGAGAAGAGAGAGAGAGAGAGAGAGATAACCTTTTCTTGGTTGTTCAAGAGTTGGAAGAATGAGAGTCTTCGGCGTAGCAAGATTGTGAAGAATGTGCGCGAGATTTGTAGGAAGCGGGAGAGGTAAAACGCGTAGGACCAGAAGAAGACACGTCCCGAGGGGCACGTCCCAAGCGGAAAGCAGAGGAGCCACTCGATTGGAGTTTTTGAGCGGCCCAGAACCAGCGGGTGTGGTGAATCTCAGTGGCGGCGGAGGAGAGTGTGCCGGCGAAGATGGCGGCGGGGATGAGAGCCATTGAGAGGCTGTGGAGGGCGGGGATGGGACCGAAGGGGACGGGGCGGCGGCGGCGAAGGATGAGGAGGATGAGGTGGAGGGTGATGGAGACGGCGATGTAAGCGGTGACGAAAGTGAAAAGGAATGACCACGAGGATCCCCATGATTGGGCGTGGCTCCGGAAACCCACGATGGTTGGGTGCTTCGACGGCGGGTGATTGGGCTCAGGACTAATTGTATAGTATCCTCCCTTTCGATCCCGGCGACTCGGAGTCCATTTCAGCCGTCGATTTCACATCCGGCGTCGGGTATACCTCCACTCATTGTCCTCGTCAAGCCAAATATTTCGCCGCCCTGTTATCTGATCGTTGGCAGAAGGACTCTTCTGATGTCGATTATAATGCTTCGTCTAAACATTACCGGTTCAATTTTGGTGTGCCGGCTGCAATTGGCTTAATCAATAGCCATTTATCCGTTCTCCATTTATCAGTTCTCCAGCAATGGCGCTTGATTTGCTTCCTATAGCTCTCGAATTCCTATTTGGAAATGCCCTCACGTGAGAAATTGATCATGCCGGTGATAATAAACGGCGTGAGGGGCTAGGGACCACCGATGAGCCAAAAAGCCCTACTTTGGTCAGTGGTGAAACTTTTGAAAGGTTGGGGACTAATGGTGTGCTTGGCCAAAGTTCAGGGACTAATGGTACACTTATCCCTAATAATAATAAAGTCAAACTTCTCTTACAAACATCAAACATTAACAAACAATAAAATAAAATTCAAGATATCATTTCAATCCATGACATTTGGTAAGAACGATATTATTTATTATATATATGTCGAAAATACATATATATTATATATAATAAATAATTAAATAAAACATGATTCGATTTGATTTGATTCAGTTTGAAAACATAAACCATGAACCGAACCGATCGATTTTTTAATTTTGAAAATCAAAACCAAACCTATTGAACCAAAGCTAAACCAAATCATATGATTTCGATTCGATTCGGTTTGCTTCGATTCGATAGTTCGGTTGTACACCCCTACGTGGTGTACCCCTCCTTGTGCAACTCGCAAGCTTTGTATGCATATTCAGGTCGATCAGCAAGTTTCAACCTCATTTGTCCAATTTTTAGCTCACTTTCTCTCACATTTTTACCCCTTTTTTTTTACTGGGTAACCCACGATCTTTATTAATGGGTTACTCACTCCATCAATCTTCTTTATATCATTTTTGGGGCTCCGTCTTAAGTAAGACGATCTTACAGATATTTCTTGCAAGACGAATCTTCTTTACCTGACTCACCATGTGTTGGTGGGTTAAACTCTAAGAGAACGGGACTCCGTCTTACAAATTAAGATCCGTAAGACCGTCCTACGAGAGAGTGGGGCTTCGTCTTATAAATTAAGATCCGTAAAACCGTCCTGAGAGACTTACACATAATCTTAATGACAAACCTTACTTACATGCAGTAACCAGTCATATACTCGACACTTTTTATAATCATCTAAGCTTTCAACAAAGCAGAGTGAATATCCTCAGTACCTCAATCAAAATTACATGCAAGGAACAAAGAAGTGAAAAACAATCTATTGACTGAAGTTTACAGGTTGAAGGAGCCAAACTAGGAGATGTATCTTAAATTTGCAGCTTTCCTAAACTAACAAACCTCTGCCCTCAGTATACATTGCTTCATACTTAAGCGAAAAACATGCCCCTCTCCTATTCAAAGATCGAGAGTCTCGAGCCTTCCTTACTTCAAGAATAGCACGTACTCTCAGAGTACCACTCCCCCCAGTACAACAGGTAAGATGAAGACTTCATTGGTGCTGCAGCAGTTAATAAATTATATTTTTCAAACGGATACTGCGTATTTCAATCAGTTTTATGCAGACATTTACCCTGATCATTAGTATCTACAGAGTTCCATCTTTACCTGCATTAGCGGGAAAAGAAAATCTATGCATCCTGCTTCATGCATTTAGAGAACTGTTAAGTAACAATAATAAGGCTTAATCATTTTGGGTTTGACAAACATCAATGTAACCTTTTGTGATAATGGCATAAAGCAGAAGTGGTCTGACATCATATAAAGCTCATTAGGGGTATCATAGCATATTCGAGTTCTGTGGAACTCACTTCATCACAGCTGCGCTGATGTGATCAAACCGATTCCATATTTGTATCTGAATCACCAAGCAGCCCTCATTGACTAGTCCTCAACAACAGGTCCTGCAAGATCTTCCTCAAAGTTTTCATCGTGATCATCTAAATAAGCTTGGGAGCTCACTACCTGGCCCGTTAAGTTTTTATGTTTTAAGTTGCCTGCCAAAAGAAAGAATAAAAAGAAATATTTTTTAGATAATATTAAGATAAGGCACCCAAAGCACAGAAGAGGATCTTCAGCAGTAATTAGCAAGGTAACACAACACACCTCTTTAAACTAGATCAAACAATACCAAGAGGCATGTATTCAGTCGCACCAAAAAGAAACAATTTCTGTAGTTTTTCAAACTTTTTGAACAACCAGAGGTCCAGAAATCACTGGTTGATTTCGACACATACAATTCTATAGACTGTAATCACTGATGAGTTTTGAAGTCTTTTATTCAGAGCCGACCACAAAGACAGTGATAAAATGTTTCAAATTATACGTAATACTTGAGACATATGTGAAGACATAATTAGAAAAGAAACAGAACAATCAACATCGTCCAGGTTAGAGTGTGGGTGTGTGCATATTAGTCACTCAATCAGCGCATAATCAGCACGTTTCCAGGATTAAATGAAAAGGATAAGTTACAGACCCATCCAAAAGGTGCAGCCATTTGACGTGGAGTGGAGGAGAGATTTAACACGAAATAAGAAGCGTTCCAAAGATCTCTTAGTAGCAGGAATTTTGCTGGTGATAACTGTTTGTTTCAAGCCCTTCCATAAACGAAAAAGAGAGCGTCACATAATGCTGGAGAATAATGCTATTGTAGACAAATAGATCTAAACTTGGAAAACTGACCTTCGCTTCAGAACATAGCGTCTGGATGGTTCTTGTTGCCTTCTGAAGTTCTTTTACCTTGATTCAAGTTAGAAAAAAACAGAACATAAACTAAATTCAAGTTTTGGTACAAACAATCAACCATAGAAAATCAAGCCCATCTCACCAGTTGAATGATAAGTTCATTGTGCATCTGAAATTGGTTCTGCAGGAAATCAAAAACTGCACATATATGATATATCCAACTTCAGTACCGCCCCAGTCAAGCTATCATGTCATAGAAAGTAGAAGAGCAATGAAGTACCTTTTAAGAAGGAATCAACAAACTTCCCACCATACTTCACAGCCATGGCACGCACACCCACCTGTACCATATTGCAACTTGTCAAAGCTCACAACTGAAGCAGTAAAAGTAAGTTGGCAGGTACTGCTAACCTTGTCATATGTTCTGCATATATTTATTAACGACACAACCACATTCACTGACTGCTGGAGTTTGTTCAGAAGTGTTTCTACTGCTTCTTGTTGAGAACCGGCTCTTGATTTCTCTAAACGAACAGCTTCTTTAACCTAAACGAGTAAAGGGTTGATACAAACTACAACAATATTCTAAACCGAAACCCAGTAGTACATGTGTAATCTTCAGGAGATTGAGCAGAATATAATGCTTACCAACTTTGTGAATATACCAAGATTTTGCTCATGCTGCAGCATTAAATCATTATTCATCAACACCTCCACTGGAGAGTATATGTCTATGTACATAAGAATAACAGGACAAGATAAAGTGAGTTACCAGCTCTCTATACCATACAACAAAAGTTGCAGAACACAGAGTAGTGAAACCATGGCAATCCTCCACATCCTGTGTTGTTCTGCTTGAAGAAGACACCTGGCACCAATAACAAAGTAACAAACCTCTTATGGGCCTGCTTTAAGGCAACCAGGTCACTTAAGCATCATTATCATCAGGCAATAAGCACAAAACTTTTAAGGTGTTTGGAGCCAGCAATCTCAACTACATGTTTACCTAACATGTCTCGTTAAAACCTAAAAATGTTCTTTAACTGAACATGCTCAAAATTGATATGCAAATAGAAGACATGGACAAGTCCATCTTCATACAATGCCATGGATGAAATGCATTAGTTTTTCACACACCTTAGGCAAGGTACAACATGCAAGTTCATCCAGCAATCTGGATGGCTCCTCACAATTTTCCAAGTAAATGTGCACAATCTTCTGCACCATTTCCCCCTGCAACAATCAGGATAAACACAACCATCAAATGTAACATAAATGCTAGAAACTGGGAACAAATACTCAATCAGAACCTTTATTACATCTTGAAAGGATATGATGTACTAACTTTGCCCTTCCAGCTATTTTCAAGATTGTCATGATGCCAATCATGCCTCAACAGTTTCTGGGCAGAAGTACCCAGTCGATTAGACAAAGTAGGAAGGAGGTCCTGGGTGACTCCTCCCTGAGTATCTTTACCATTTCCCCCAGATTCATCAAGGAAGTTTCGAACAGATGAAACCACTGATTCTAAAGCCAGCACCACTTCTAAAGCCAGTGTAAATGAGAAGGAACTTGCTGCAGAAACAATTGTTACGCAGTAAAAAAGCTAGACCTATCAGTGTCCAATAGAGGCGATATTATACAAAGAAACGAGAGTGGCATACCTACAGCCAGAAGCGCTTCTAAGAAGGAATAAGAACCACAATATAGATAATCCAGGTGTCCGTGTGAAGGGATCGATTTCATTCCTGAAAAAATGCAATCAGGTACTTTCTTGACCTGGAAGGCCTCGAGCAGATCAGATAGCACTGACTTTTCCATCAGAATTTGGGGAAGGTTTAACATCTGCAAAAACAGAAATAAATACCAGAAATAATAATAATAATAATAATAATAATAATAATAATAATAAAAACAAACACAAACACAAATGTCCAACTTTCCAAGGTAAAAGAGTAAAGCTTGGCGAAACAATTAGAAAATGTATAAGAGCTTTTCCACGAGTGTGAGGGAGGGAAGTGATCAACAGTGGTACCTTACTAAAGCAACGTAGTGTTTCTATAACAACCGAACTTGAAACTGATGACGAAGAAACAACCATGTAGGGGATATCTGGGTTGCCAGCTAACGCAGATTGAACCTTCCAATGTTCTTGACAAGCTTCAGATCCTACAAGTATTAATTGAAAAATAAAAAAGACATGGACGTCCTTCTGAAGATAATCCAGTGGATTATGCATATTAGTACCTTACCATGTTCAAGAACAAAAACTGCAGAATCAAGAGTTCCCTTAAGACTGGGAAACAGTGGCCGAATCTCGCTTAAGAGTTCAACAACCGTGATGCCACTGAAACCAGGTTGACTGCTTGAACATCCGGCTGAAGTTTGTTTAGGACTAAAATATGCCAGTTTGTTGTGAAGATCACGTAGGAGGTGCAGATGTAGAGGTAACTGGAACACCCCACCCAAAAAAAAAAGGTAATTAATTAAGCTGTGCAAGCTATGAAGCTGGAGACATCAATCAATTCTATACCACACTGGGTAAATGACATAGATACCTCAGCAGCAGGATCTGAGCAACAGGAATCCAGATTCTGCATTTGCGAAACAGCCACATTAGGCAGAAAACACAATTTGCTCAAGCTAACTACTTTGTCAGATGGCATTCTAATCTTTAAATATTGACGCTATGGTTGAACTGTGGAAATAGCTTTTTGTGCCAGTTAAAGTGTGCATACACAAAAGTAGAGATGTTAATCGGTCCAACCCTGTCGGTTTCGGATTGCGGTTTAGACGGCCCACTTTGAACGTTCCATTGAAATTGCAAACCTATACCTACTCCTCTAGGTTTCGGTTTTAAATGGGTCACTAACGGGTTACACCTAAACAAAATAAAAAAACTTAAATATATAAATATAAAATTCGAAATCAAGTAATTATCGGGCAACGAGCCAACAACCAACATTCAACAGCACACAATCCAAAACAAAATGATTCAAATGAGTCATACAAAGAGTCAACAACATTAAACATGAGTGATAGAGTTCAAAACACAAACAAACTTCAAGACTTCAAGTTTTACTAGTTAAAAACTAAAAAGTTCTAATCAAGCATGAAATGATAAAATAAGTCGAGAATCATAAATATCATAAATTAAACTTTTATTAGACCAAACATAATCCAATTTTGAATAACTTGATTCATTAGAGTTTGACTTGCATAGTTGTTTTTGGGTTAGTATTTAAATTTTAGATTTTCATTGTGTAATGATCGAAAAAATAAAATAGAGATGACCAAAAAGAAAAACTATAAAGAAATTTTACCTTTTTTTTAAAAGATAAAATTTAAATTGTACCACCGAAGATAAGACTAACATAAATGTTAGTATGAAAAAACAGATGGAATGTTGGAATGACAACTTAAATTTTAGCGTGACCAGTAGAGATGTTAATCGGTCCAACCCTGTCGGGTTTCGATCTAGCCCTTGCGGTTTAAGCGGTCTGCTAAAATTGCAAACCTAACCCTGAAAAAACCGGTTTAATAGGTTCAGACCTGCGGTTTCCGGACCTATTAACATCTCTACACAAAAGCCGTATATATATGTGTGCCAGTTATATATATGTGTGTATATAAATGTATATATACATATATGACTGTCATACCTAAATACTAAGTCATGATGGAGCTTTCTATGTTCAAAATATGAACTGATGCTCTTCTATTGAAAAAAAGAACAAGGAATGTAAACAAAGATCTGTGAAAAAGGATAGACTATTCACCTTTGGAAAAGCCCAAATGGAGAAGCAATCGATTGAAAGAGGCCTAAATTTGTTTCTTTGAGCTTCCAAAAGGTTGGCAGATGCAGAAATTTCTACATCTACTAGTTCTGTAGAGTTGTTGGCCTGATGATCTGCCAACTCAGATGCAATGGTCTTAGAGTGCATACCAACAGAATCTTCATTGGCCACATCTTGGCTTGGTATTGCACCTGCTTTCCTCAAAACATCCACAATGGTAGGCTGCCTAGTTTTTCCATGAGCCTGTGAATTTGTAGATCCCTTTGACATCCTTTTATTTTTTCTCTTGCTGTTTTGTAAGGAATTTTCACTCGATTTTATATGTTCCGTCTTCTTTTCAGCATGCACTCTATGATTTGGCTGGCATAGAAAGGACGATGGCGATGGCTCAACATGAGGACAGAGTTCAGGTAAAGATAGAGGACATTGTTTGAGGGAGTTGTTCAACAAGCTTTCCAGATATCTGCATTTTCAAAGTCTTCCTGTCAGCTCTTAAGAAAGATGGCGAAAGCCCTGATGCATCAGTTGTTTGCATAATTGCATGTGCCATAAAAATGAAATGCGAGAAACAGTTGGGTCAAATTGACTTGATGAGCAAGTAAATGCATTTTGTAGAACCCAAAAAAATAAGAAAACCAAGGAATACTTGACCTAAATCGTGCATGAAATACACATCCAATACATCAAAATCTCTCTCTCTCTCTCTCACACACACACACACTCATTCCATACTCAGTGCTTCCTATTTGTTAGTATATGAAGGTCATTTAAGAAATTGGATTTGAGTTTGTATTTCAGACATAAATGCCTCAAGTCTGTCACAGAGGGATTTATAACACTACTATTTTTCCCCCATATCCTTCTTCTCTCTTTATTTTCCTCTTTCCCGTTTTTCTCCATTCTCTTACTCTAATCTGCTGTGTAAATACATGGTTTTTTTTTTTTGATAAGTAATAATTAAAATAAGTTATTAAAATAGGTGATGTGGCCTATGTACAAGGAGTATACTTAGCCAAAAGAATTAGCCAATATCAATATTATTTACAAAACACACAAGAGTAGTGTTAGGACTAGAAGTGGACTGAGCTGCCTCGGAACACCAAAAGTGAAGGGTGCGAATCAACAAAATTTTCAGATCCGGGACAGCCATTTCCAAATTGTCAAAGGCCCTGTGGTTCCTTTCCCTCCATAAAATCCAGCACACTCCCAAAAGAGCCGTCTCCCAAATGCGTTCTCTTGTTCTTATACCCGATAGACCAACCCCTAACATGATCAAGAATCGACCTCGGCATGACCCAGGATATCTTGAACAATCCCAGCACAAAATTCCACAACTTGGCAATGCAGGAGCAGATGATTCACACTCTCCTCACAAGCCTTACACATATAACACCTATTGACGAAGACCATGTGCCGTTTCTACAAATTGTCCCCGGTAAGGATAGCTTCATAGGGTGCTTCCCACGTGAAGAAAGCCACTCTCTTAGGGGCATGAGAGTTCCATACTGCTTTCCAAGGGAAGGAGGTTCCATCGCAATTGAGGAGCTTAAGGTAATAATACTATCTGACCGAGAAAACAAGACCCCTTGAGCCTATTCCAGACCACCTTATCCTCCAATCTGTCTATGTTCTGCTCATTAAGCCTCTCCAACAGCTGCACTACTGGGTCAATCTCCCAATCATGGAAGCTCCTTCTAAACGTGGGATTCCAGACTACCGTACCCTCCTCCAAAGACAGAACTGAACTTACTCTACATTCCTTGTCTGCGGAGACCTCATAGAAATTCTGAAACACCTCCCTCAACCTCGAATTACCACACCATCTATCTCCCCATCTAATACATGGTATTAGATCTCTCTCTCTCTCTCTCATACACACACACACATTGAAGATAATGCACTTTATGTGAGTCAATCAGCCATCCATAGAGCTTATATTGAGGTTGTACTAAGACCACTCTAGTCTTTGTGTGTATCAATTAATGTGATACCATGTGGTAGCACTGGCAACAAAGATAACAAAGAGAGATAACAGAGAGGGACGGAGGGAGATCAACGAAGGAGAAACAGAGAGAGACGGATGAAAAAGGATACTTTTATTCGGTATTGTACACTTACATTTGATGACTACGTTGAGTATTACACTTAACCTTAAGTCCATTTATGTAAATACTCTTCAATATACTAACAGAAATCTAATGAATAACAAAATGGAAGATTCATGAAAACTTACACAAGGTTTCTCAAGCGTTTCAATAGCTTGGCAATCATTTCCTCCTTTGTTGCTTGACTTATGCAGTCAACTTTTCCAACAACTTGTGTACAGAAAGCATTGAGCTATGCAACATCAAAAAAGTTAGATACTCAATACAGTAATGTGATATAACCCACCACCTTGATGTGAGCACTGAAAGCAAAACTTGACTCTTACCAGCTCCCGAATCCAATTGACTGCATAATAGAGAGAAAGGCACACAACATGCTTCTCCTTTATATTCAAAGACTGCCAAACAGATGCTGCAAAATACTGGCACAACAGAAAAATGTCATAAAATTGCTTGTGTAGCAGTTACACTAAAGATGAGTAAGACAAACATAATTATTTTTTCAATTATGAGAGGCTTGTGAATATCATTACCTACTTCTAGGAAGGTTATTGTAACTTGTAGCAACACTGCCAACACATACAAAATAGTATCATATATGTATGGTAATAACTAGTTGATGATGGTATAGCCACAATTCAAATGTGACCAAGTTATTTTTGTTAACAATTGTCATGCTTAATATATATTGTTGGACCCCTATATAACAGCTTAAGCTTTTAGATGAATGGTTACTTAGCATGATATGTTTGGCAAGGTCTTGGGTTTAATCCATCCCACTTGCATTTGTTACCCGAAAATAGTGTGAGTGCATGTTGTCACTATGTTTGGTTTGGGATGCCCTCGTGAGGCATATTTGTTTGTCATATTTGTTTGTCTCTCCACGAGTGGACAAGTCACACGTGAGGGGAAGAGGGGAGTTGAGCTTGATATAAATTGTTAAGCCTCAATCTAATAGTTTAAGTTTTTAAATGAGTTGGTAACTTAACATGGTATCAGAGCTTTAGTTTGGCTTGGTCTCGAGTTCGAGTTATCCATTCTACCAAATATTGTGAGTGCATGTTGTCACTCTGTTTGGTTTGTGATTTGTTTGTCTTTCCACGTATGGACGGGTCACATGTGAGGGGGAGTGATGAGTTTGATGTACATTGTTGGGCTCATATTTAATAGCTTAAGCTTTTAGATGAGTTGGTAACCTAACACTAGTATTAGATCCCAAGTTACAACATTTCCGCCCTCTGTTCCGCCTTGACTTCCAGGAGATTTACGGGTTGCTGCTCCCTAACCTAGGGCCTGATGTGTATTGGGAGATTGTTGGGGTATCCCACATCGGTTTCGGTTGCATGCTTGGTTAACAAATCTGAGGGAAAGTTTAAGAACTCATAAATACTGGTGGAATCTTACAGAATATTGTCATCTATTAGAATACAAAGGGTTCTCTGTATTTCATGTGTTTCAAAGTCTCGTATTTGGTAACTTACTAACTCATCAAAAATCTTAAGCCGTTAGATAGGAACCCAACAGTATATGTCAACCTGATACGTTTCATCACATGTGACACTCACATGTGGATAGATAAATAGAGATGCTCACCAGTCACATCACAAACCAAACGGGATCCAAATGCAAGCAAGTCTACTTGAACTCAACACTTGCCGAACCAAAACCTGATACCATGTTAAGTTACTAACACATGTAAAAGCTTAAGTTTAGATAGGGGCCCAATAATGTATATCAAGCTAACTACTATAAAATTTTGGAGGAGGAAGGGTGGAGGCCAGGGTTGGATGGAGTATCTTTAAATCCCTTAGTCTTGAGGATAACCTTTTTTTAGAAGGGGTTTTTACAAAGAAGGAAGTTTGGGCAGCGGTTCGTAGTTTGCAAGGAGACAAGCTCCCGGTCCTAATGGGTTCACATTGGCATTCTTTGAGTAGTGTTGGGATGCGGTAAGAAAGATATTATGGAGGTGTTTCACTCATTTCATTCCGGTGAGAGAATTAAGAAAAGTTCAAATGCTTCCTTTATTTCTCTTACTCCGAAAAGGCCAGGAGCGGACGAGTTAAAAGATTTCAGACCTATTAGTTTGATTGGGGGAATGTATAAGATTGTTTCAAAAGTCTTAGCCATGCGGTAAAGTGGCGTCAGGGTCTCACAACACACTTTTGTGGGAGGATGGCAAATTTTGGATGCAGCATTGATAGCGAATGAGATAGTTGATGAGAGGGAAAGAAGTGGGACCAAGAGTGTACTTTGCAAATTAAATATTGAGAAGGCCTATGATCATGTAAACTGGGAGTTCTTGATTTATCTGTTAGAGAGGATGGGATTTGGGGCGTAGTGGAGGCGATGGATTGGTTTCTACATTTCTACGGTTAGATTTTCAATTTTGGTTAATGGGCAGCCAACTGACTTTTTCGCTAGTTCGAGAGGATTGAGGCAGGGAGACCCTCTTTCCCCTTTGTTGTTTATAGTGGTTATGAAGGCGATGAGTCGACTTCTACAGAGAGTAGTTGAAGGGGGCTTTACTCGAGGTTTCAAGGCGATATCAGATAGCGTTTCAGCTTTGTAAGGGTCTCATTTGCTGTTTGCCGATGATACTCTGGTGTTTTGTGAGGTGAATAAGGATCAGCTCGGGTACCTACGTCTTCTTCCGACTACGTATTTGGGTTTACTGCATGGAGCACCTTTTAAAAACATAGCAATATGGAATTCAATAATCGAAAGATTTGAGAGGCGTTTGGCGGGGTGGAGGAGACAGCTTCTTTCTAAAGGTGGTAGACTTACTTTGATAAGGAGCACTTTGGCTAGTATTCCTACGTATTTCATGTCAACTTTTACGATTCCTTCCTTAGTTGCAAAAAGGCTAGAAAAGCTGGAAAGAGATTTTTTGTGGGAAGGGAATGGAGAGGAGAGGAAGTATCACCTAGTTAATTGAGACACGATTTGTTCTTGTGTTAGAGAGGGGGGATTGGGGATAAAGAGATTAAAAAATTTCAATGAGGCGCTGATGGGAAAATGCTTATGGAAATTCATGGTAGAGTCTGAAGCATTATGGAGAAAAGTTGAAAGGATACGTAAGGAGAAGGAGAGCATCATTGGTTTCATAAGCTACTATCGAGCCCTTATGGGATTAGCAAAGGGTGGAGGCACTTATGTAAATACATTTCTTTTGAGGTCGGTAAAGGAAATTCGATTAGGTTTTGGAAGGATAAATGGTGTGAGGGTAGGGATTTGAGTTGAAGATTTCCTAACCTTTTTTTCCTTTGCCAAGGACGAGGATGTGCTGGTAAGTTCGATGGTTCAAGTATTAGGAGATACAGTCAGCTGGAATCCAATATTTAGGAGACACGTGCCGGACTGGGAGCTTGGAGAAATAGAGCAGCTTTTCAAAATTTTGTATGGTACCCATGTTGATCTTGATAGGGATGATAGGGTCTTGTGGGAGAGGACGGTGTGCAGAAAATTCACAGTGAAATCCTACTATGAAGCCTTATCGAATAGACAGAGTCGTGCTTTTCCATGGGAGATCATTTGGAAGTCAAAGGCACTGAGTAGGATGGCTTTTTTTGCGTGGGAGGCAGAGCTAGAAGCTATTTTCACTGGAGATAATTTGAGAAAAAGAAAGAAGACATGTGAATTGGTGCTACATGTGCAAGAATGATGAAGAAACGATGAATCATTTGTTGTTACATTGTCCTGTGGCCAGGGATTTGTGGGATTACATATTCAGCTGGTTCAAAATAGCTTGGGCCCAGGACAGTGGAAGAAATGTTTTGTGAATGGTCTTTTTACAAAAAAAAAAAGGAAGAAAGATGTTTGGGAAGTTGCTCCTTTGGCGGTGTGCTGGTGTATATGGACCGAACGTAATCACAGAGCGTTCGAGAACATTGAGCTGAATGTAGACAGATCTAAGGAACGCATTGTGGAAACAATCAGGTTTTGGTGTACAGATCGAACTCAAAGAGTGGACAATTCTTTTGTTGAGTTCTAAGATAGATTTACTATTGTATAGTATTTTTGTAGGAGTATAAGTGTATAACGCCTGTATACAAAGGATACGACTCCTGTTTTGTCGCTTGTTTTTAATATATCTTTACTTATTAAAAAAAAAATCATGAAGGAACAAGAAAACTGTTGGTGAATTTATCTTAAACTAGAAAAATGCATGTTTCTCTTTGACGTCTTACAGTGTAAAATTACCATTGTATTTGTCTCCGTTTGATTCTTTTTTTGAGAGTATCTATGCGTCGATAAGGGGAGGAGGCGCGCTTTGAAAAGGAACTTACTAGTTAGTTCAAGCAGTGATCAAGATGAAATGCCTATATGCCATGATGGGATAAGATGTAAATTTCTAAAACAGAAATAAATAAATAAAGTCAATAATGTTAGTGAGATCTCCTCAATTAGGTTCACCTTAGAGGAAGGAAGATGTAAAGGACACCCAAGCAGTGCATCAATTCCTCCAAGAGATCCCTGATTTGCCAACCTTTCAACCTGGCCAAGAGTTGAGATCAATCACAAAACTTATCTCATCCTCCAAAAATCGTTTTTTAACGTAATTCATGCATTTACCTCTGATAACAAACGGAAATTAGCAGGAAGAATTTGTATAGATGAAGCACCCCTGCATGAAAAGGAAGGTAAATCAAAAAAGTGCAAAATGTGGCCAACTAACAAACAATGTAATAAAATGAGTGCCCAAAATGAGAATGCTAAAAGAATGTATGTTAAAATAAGAAAAGAAAAAATTTAAAAATAACACATTTTTTTCAAAGGTAAAAGTAACCTGGGTGGGATAAACAATGAGAGAAATTTTCTTAATATTGTTTGGACACATACTATATAGAGTAGTACGTTCCCCATTAGGAATCACGAGAACATCAATATCCACAGCAAGTTTCGAGATAGAGGAAACCAAAAGTAACATGGACACGTATATTTAAGAAATACTCGTATATGAATGTGGTAAACTCTTTAACTAGAAATTCTTGCGGAAAGGTCCATTCTTCTATTTTCATCTCAAAGAAGGGTCGACTCAGGCTTTGTTAGCTTTTAGACGTTAAGTGACCATGTCACGCCCAAAATTCTTTCATTTGTTTGGCCATTTTGCATCATATCTGTTGGCAATATTCACTTAACTATAAAGGTTAGGAATATCCATCTTACTTTTTGATTTGCTTGTTCACACTACCCAATAACCCAATCTTAAGAAAAGTGCCTATAAGCAATACTTGTAAGTAGACTGTGTGTAACACATTAGTCGGTAGCACTCTTAGGACTTAACAATATCTAGTTAGGTTGGTGGCGTGCAATACTGGTGTCAAATCAGTAAATTACATTTGTCCAGCAAACTTTGCTTCTGTCAATCAGCACACATGTGACGAGAAGCCTCCTGAAGTATTCACTCTACAAAAACTGCTGCCTTATAGGAACTTGAAGCATGCACATTTCTAACCTACGTTGATTGATAAGCAGATTTTCTTGCCAATTTTCTGGACTTATCTATTCATAGACATTTGACTTCGACGTGCTTTCCACTGTGTTTTCACATTGGCCTACAAAAAGCAATTTCCTCTTTTAGGCAACAACTCAATAAGGACGACCTCCCCGTGCACTGTCGCCTACGTCATTTGGAGTAAAAAGTATCTTTGCTACAAGTTTACCAACTCATATGCAGGACCATCAACAGACCTATAAGATTCAACTCCAAAAACTAGATGCATTTAATGCTTTCAAATTTCAGATTAAAGCAATTGAATCTCTTCTTCTTCAACAGCTCCAAAGACTGTCACTATAACAGCTACACTTGGAAGAATTGACGAAATGAACTGAGTCTGAGTCGTTAATGCATTCAAAATTCAGAGTAAAGCAGTTGAATCTCTTTTTTTTCAATGGCTCCAACGACTCCCACTGTAACAGCTACACTTGGAAGAATTGAAGAAAGCTTGAGCTTGAGATTGAGCGCCAGCCCCAAGTGGCAAATGGGTGGGCATGCGCAGTGCCCATGTGGGCAACGGGCTCAAATGAGTGGGCAAGTGAGTGCCCATTTGTCGATATGGGCACAAATGGGCATGGCGCTCATTTACCGACCTCAGCCTTAGGTGGGAAATGAGGGGGTATGGGCAACACCCATGTGGGCGACGGGCTCAAATGGGTGGCCAAGTGAGTGCCCATTTGATGATATGGGCATAAATGAGTGGAGGATAAATGGGTATGGGTGCCTATTTACCAATTAACATAAATTTTGACAATTTCTTAGACACCTAATATTTTAAACAATCCCCATCTAAAATGATTTTGAAAAGAAATTATTACTGTAGTAGATGGGCAACCACCATCAACATTTTTTTGTTTTAACTTTTAAGTACTATGGAAAGGAATTATTAAATGCGACTAATATAAGTCCTTAAGGGTGTGTTTTGAGTATTCATAAATGAAAGTTAATGTCTTGAAAATTGTCCCAATTACTTTATACTTTTTTAAGACCATAAATAAATAAAATGTCATCATAATATACGTCATTTCACTAAAATTAATTTTTATTAACTATTACGTCATAGTGTTCACTTCCAAAGATATGATATAAAGTATACTAAAATATTTATAAATATATTTATATATGTGTTATTATTAAAATAACTACAAAGTTACTGTTTTAATTTTTTTATAAAAAACTAAAAGTAACTCTCACTTGTAAAACAATAGATGGAGCAGGAGCAACTATTTCCGGCAGAGAGAATGAGGGGAAAAGACGAGTGGCGTAGAGATCTTTGCTAACGGTCAAAACAATGACATAATTTGACGGTCTCAAATAGGCTGGGCCCATTTGTGCCCAATTAAAAAATTAAGTGTGCTCATATCGATTATTTTGTGCGCGGTCTAGGCGGACATTGCCACCTCTAGCCACAGCCAAGCCCAAGTCGAATCTAAAGTCTGAGACAATACCAACCACTAGGCTTGACAATTATAACCCAAAACCCGTTAACTCACACAACTCAACTTGAAAATTATCCAACCCGTAATTTTTTTGGGTCGAAACGGGTTACCCATTTCGACCCAAAAAATAACTGATCGATTTGGATCGGGTTAAAGCCGGTCGGACCGTTGCCCATTTCTCCCTTTGCCTTTTTTGCTATATAAAAATTGTGGGTTAAAATGGGTCGACCCGTTTACTTTTGGATTATAACGGATCACGACCGGTTTCAACCCGAACCTACTCACCCAATCGCTAGCCCTACCAACCACACAACTAACGAACAAGCAAAGATTGACATAATTTATTGAAGAACTAAAGCATTAACTCTAGATCTTACTCAAGAATAAACAAGCATACACCCTATTGTATACCTTGTTCTAAGTTTGATCACACCAGCCGACTTCTATTGTAACAATCTTGAGTTGTATTAGACTATTAGTATTTGAAGTCTTGTTGATTGCACCCACACAAAGAGAAATTTATTCTTACTTAAAAGAACATTCCTTTCTTAAAACTCTAGGTCAAACAGATTTTGTTGACGACCTATTGGTGATAAGTTAGTTATTGCACTCAAGTTTTCATTTCTGAAAACTTGACTAAGGTGTAGGTTTCATACTTGTAACTACTAGAGAAAGTAGTGCACGTTTTAAAATCCCATGTTGACCACCTTGGTAGTGGACGTAACACGATTCCTAGTATGAACCACTTTACATCATGTCTACTTCACATTCGTGCCCATTAACTTGTTTATCTTAAGTTGTTGTGGCTTTTATCGAAGTCCGCTGAATCAATAGTATACTTTGATGAATACAGCATTATTTTTTTTGATGAATACAACATATATGCAATAGCTTGCCTTAAGCATGTTCTTACTTTCACTTCTATATCTATCGGTAACTTTTGTAAAAGCCACAATTGCATCTACTCATGAATGTGCTTATACAACCTAGCTTATTTTTATAAGCAGCTTTGTGATAAACATTTTTCAATCAATTCTATTGCCCCAACTAATTCAATAGTTGGAAACTCTGATTACTTTTGGAAAATCAACCGATTTACCCAATATCCTATTTCTGAGCCTCTTGAGAATGGCAATTGATAGACTTTGTTCAAAACCTTGTTTCTCAAGTCTAACTACTTGAGAAATGATCCATGGCTCATAAAACAATGCAAAAAAAAAAAAAATCAAATGTTAATTACGTTTCTGTTTTTAAAAGAACATTTCGATGTGCGGGAAGACATTTCACAACTGTTTTAAAAATTGCTAAATATATGCCTAAAAATTTCAATATCTTCATGAAATATTTTGCTAAATTAATTGTAAATGGGAAGCTCTACTAGGGGTGGCAATTGGGTGTTACCAGTTAAGTTTGGATAAAATCATTATCTACCCAATATAGTTAATGGGTAGTTTTGCCCAATTCTATCCATTAACTTTTTTTTGATAGGTAAGTGTGCCCCCTTGTTGATATGGAGATTGGAACCAAGGACCTCAAGGTCTTTGCATGAGTGCCCTTGCCATCTCTCCCACCCCTTGGGGTCGGATTCTATTCATTAATAAATCCCAATAAGCAACATCATATTTTGTTTATGAGTATTTGTTTTTTTGATAGGTAAGTGTGACCCTTTGTTGGTGTAGAGATTAGAACCAAGGACCACAAGAACTTTGCCTGAGTGCCCTTATCATCTCTCCCACCCATACGTATACTATTATTCACTAATCACAACCCACACACACGCAAACACACACATACACTGTCCTACATCATTTCTTTTCTTTGTTTATTTTATTTTGTTTTAATGACAAACATAAGCACACACTTCACACACACCGCACATACATATTTGATTTGTGAGGCATTGTGATCAATACAAAAGATCAACAGCTAGAAATATCACTTCAGTTAAGTGCCCTTACATCTGTTTCTTTCTTTTTTTCCAAGAAGAACTTGATCACGTCATCAATGTTGGAATATGCGTGCTGAAACACGACTTATTCATTTGTATATTCCGAACACCTTGATTTGTTTGTTTCCATTATTGCATGTTCTAACCAGTGACTAAAAAGGTTGCGTACCGGTTAGTGTGGCAACTTGTTGAACATTGCATAGGTCTTAGACTAGGTGAGTCCGAGTCTTGGTCCTACTCTTACCTGATGACCCTCCTCTTAGTCCGAGTCTTTGCACTAGTTACTAAGTACACCAGCACCGGCTGACTTGCTGACTTGCTACAGAATGATAGTTTCTTCAAAGATATCATACGAGCAGACTTGCTACTGCTGGTTGATAGTTCCTTCCTCAACTATATCGACGAGCAAGATAAAATCATTAAGGGAACATCAGTCCTTTGATCCTTCTTGGGCTGCACGTGCGAACTACAGTGGAATCATTACAGACGTTCAAAAACGACAAAAGGCTCAAGCTTCTCTAAAAGTCAACTTTCGGAAAAGTCTTGACAGCTCTCAGACCTGCAAGATCTGGTTGGATTTTATTCAACAATATTCCTCTCCACATTTGGTATTCAAGTTCAAATGTATCTACTTTATTGGAAAACCAAATGTCAATGTACAACTTCGTCACATCAGTGACACGTCAACTCTGTCTGTCTTTTGGACAACCTTTCTCAGAGATAGATCTTCCATAATATTTTGATCATACGGTCTATAATATTCACTCTTATCCAACAAATCACTCCAACAGCTGAAGATCATTCGAAGACAGTCTCAACGGATCTATCGATCTTCGTCTATAAAAGAAACCTATTCTCCTTCCTTCAAACAAAATAGTGAGATAACAAGATCATCTATCTAGCTATCTCAAAGATCACCGTGGAAAACACGGTGGATTGCAAAGAAAAAAAGTTTGAAGAAAGGAAGAGTGATCTGAAAAGCTACAACGACAGAGAACAATGTCTTAATCAAGAAACCCCTTTCTTGATTTGAGCTATTTGATCTCCTTCAAAGAACTCAGTCTCGCAGCATTTCAAAATCCAATCCTTTCGTAGAAACCAATCTCCAGATTCCGTTGAAGATAAATCTCCAAAGATGTCCAAGAAAGATGAAGAACTAGCTGTGTGCATCGCATTCATATCAGAAGACTTGTATTCCATTGCAAGGGCTGTTGGTTGTGCAACTATAGGTCATCATAGGGAGTCAAGTGCTTTGCACTTAGTTACTCAAATATTCTTTATTTGAGCAACCCATAAAATTGTCTGCTCATGTCGCATCTTCTTGACTCCATCTGTTCCTGACTTGTTCATGAAACTCTGAAAAATGAGTTCTTGACTAGGGAAGTGATGTGATCTCGCCCGGGAGGACTTGAACACATTGACTAAATACGATCATTCTAAAGATTTGCTTGAATACAACAAAAAAAAGAAATGGATAGATAAGTCTCCCTCGACCTGTTAATCGCAATTGATTAAGAACCTTGGGTGCAACCAAAACCCAAAAGACTCAATTGCCTAATGAACCTCGATCACACAATGCCACAAGCCCTCAACTCTCAAGCTTGATAAGTTCAATATGTTCCAAACATAACTAAGGAGGATCAAACCTCACATTATTAGTCATCACTAATAATCTCAAAATTTTATATATCTTCTATATCTTTTAAATACAAGGTTGAGCATGCCTATTTATAGGCTTGCAAGGTTCAAAAAACAAATGCAAGTTCATGCTCTAGGAAAGTCCAAAGGGTGGTGGAGAAAACAAAGTTCATTTGACTAAAAAAGATGCAATCCCGTCTATTCTGACTAGTTGTAGTATTTTGGGTCTAGCTCCTAGAAAATTCAGAATTGAGATCTGATTGAATTGCTGGAAATTAGACTTCAAGGGCTTTCCAACCATATATTACACAACAATTTTAAAGCTGTAAAACATCCTCGGCGGCCCGTTGAAGTTGACTGAAAATTTGTTCCACTTGAAAGACATGAATGGCCGACTTTGGTCTTGAATTTGGGCTTCAAAAGTATTCACTTTGTTGAACGCCCATGATGGACAACGGCCTAGGATAGATTGCATCATTCCCTCACTCTTGAAAAATAGATTCGTCCTCAAATTTTTTTCATTTCCACTCTTTTTTTCTCGACACTCTTATTCTCACTTGCTTCCATCAACCCACTCTTTTTATCTTTCCGCTCAACCTCTCTAACCTCACTTTTCCTTGCTTTTTGAAGCTGCAGTTCATGGACTTGTTGTGGTGTCAAGAAGTGTATGTGATTTACCCTTATGTTCTAAGGGGTAGTGATTCAAGAATCCATCATGCATCACATGGCGATCAAACAGCCATGGTCTTCCCAATAAAACATGCCCAACTTGCATTGGGACCACATCAAACATAATCTCATCCTTATACTTCCCAATCGAAAACAAGATCAAAGCTTGCTTAGTCACCTTTAACTCCCCACAATCATTAATCCACTGAAGTTTGTAAGGATGCGGGTGCCTAATGACCAGAATATTCAGCTTCTCTATCTCTTCCGTGCTAACAACATTAGTGCAACTCCCACTATCTATCAACAAATCACAACCTTTTCCCTTAATGTTGCAACGAGTATGAAAAATGTGTTCCCTTTGATGATCACTAGACTCTTTGACTTGGGCACTCAACACCTTTTTCACGACCAACGCTTCTAGGGTAAATGGGTCCTCATCCTCGCTCTCTTCCTCTTCTTCCTCCTCACCATCCCCGGATACATACTCATTTCCCTTCAAGTACACAATCTGTTTGTTAGGACATTGGGATGCAATGTGCCCCCTCCCATTACACTTGAAACAAACAATTTCCCTAGCTCTTGATGGTTCCCTTTATCTACCACATTTCCCTTTGACGATTCCCTAAATGATTTGGTAGGTGTGGTGCTAAAGTTCTTGTTTCCCTCTCCCCAAGACTTGTTGGGTTTTTGGTAAGAAGATGATGAAGTGTTTTGGCCTCGTGTATGGGTTCCCTTTTTCTTCATGAAGCGCCTTTCCCTTTTAAGAGCAGCGTGGACAACATCCTCCATGTCGTCATATTCTCGTTGCTCAACAGCCTTGGCTATGTCATCGTTCAATCCATTGATAAACCGAGAAATGGTCGTATCAACTTCTTCCATCACATTAGCCCGAGTTAGAGCTAACTCAAATTCCGTGCTATACTCCACTGATTTAGTTCCTTGGTTTAAATTGTGGACTTTCTTCATCAAATCCCAGTGGTAATAGTTAGGGACAAACTTCCTACGCATTCCCCTTTCATCTCCTCCCAATCACAAATACGTCCTTCTCCATTCCTCCTACGATTTAGAATGAGTTGTTCCCACCAAACACTAGCATAGTCGGTGAATTTTAGGGAGGCTAGTTTCACTTTCTGTACTTCCGTGAATTGGTTACAACTAAAACGGACTTCCATTTTCCTAATCCACTCAAGGTATTCTTCTGATTCCGCCTTACCTTTAAAAGGAGGTACCTTGATTTTAATTTTTCTAATTTCCCCTCTTCTACCTTGACTTCTATCCTCCTCTACTTGCACTCTCCTCCTTGGTTGGGACCTAGGTGGATTTCCTTGAGGTGGGGCATTAGGTATTTCTAACGTGGCTACTCTTCGGGTTAGTTCCTCCATCATTTCTATCATCCTAGCCATCCCTCACGAAGGTATATCGGATCTCCTTCCCCTAAACCTCCATCCCCGTTACGCCAGTTGGTGGAACCTCATTAGTTTGTCCTTGTTGAGCCATGTTTTTTTATTACAATTTTCAACAACCTCACAAGTGTATCGCTCGTGTTTACACTCAACTCACACACACTCACACTCTAGTTTCCAAGAAAGTCACCAATCCTTGAATAAATCAACAAAATAGAGTCAAAGTGATTGTTCCATGAGTGAATCAAGACAATTACAATCTAGGCTCTCTAGGATTCTTTGGGCTATGATGATAATTCAAAGCGAGAAACAATTCACTTGAAAGTAAGAAAAGAACAAATGCTATAGATGATATATATGTAGGATGAACATAATGGAATGAAGATAAGCAAACAAGTTCCCAAGAAATTGATGATATAAGTATGATGAACAAGATTGCATAAAGCACAATTTCCAACTCAATTTCGAGTTCACAAATTTCAGATTTTGATTCCCAACAATTTCGGCCCTTTTCTCTTTCTTTTTTTACTTTTGCAACAGGGCTTTTCAAGAACAAATTGAAGATTTCAATTTAAGAATAACAAGAACAAAATTTTCAGTTTTTTTTTTTTAGTTTTTCAACGAAGGATGAAGAACGATAGAAATTGATACCAAATGATGTGATCTCGCCCGGGAGGACTCGAACACATTGACTAAATACGATCGTTCTAAAGGTTTGCTTGGATACAACCAAAAAAAAAAAGAAATGGATAGATGAGCCTCCCTCGACCTGCTAATCGCAATTGATTAGGAACCTCGGGGTGCAACCGAAACCCAAAAGACGCAATTGCCTAATGAACCTCAATCACACAACGCCACAAGCCCTCGACTCAAGCTTGATAAGTTCAATATGTTCCAAACATAACTAAGGAGGATCAAACCTCACATTATTAGTCATCACTACTAATCTCAAACTTTTATATATCTTCTATATCTTTTAAATACAAGGTTGATGATTCCTATTTATAGGCTTACAAGGTTCAAAAAAAGGATGCAAGTTCATGCTCTAGGAAAATCCAAAGGGTGGTGAAGAAAACAAAGTTCATTTGACTAAAAGATACATTATCGTCTATTCTGACCAGCTTGTAGTATTTTGGGTCTAGCTCCTTCTAGAAAATTCAGAATTGAGATCCGATTGAATTGCTGGAAACTAGACTTCAAGGGCTGTCCAACCATATATTACACAACAATTTTAAAGCTGTAGAACATCCTCAGCAGCCCGTTGAAGTTGACTGAAAAATCTGTTCCACTTGAAAGACATGAATGGCCGACTTTGGTCTTGAATTTGGGCTTCAAAAGTATTCATTTTGTTGAACAACATGATGGACAACGGCCTAGGATGGATTGGATGAAAGAAGATAGCTAGGTTAGAGAGTCTAAGTTGTTGTATTAAGCATGTTTGCCTCTGAGTAAACCTCTGCTGAATTTGCAATATTAAATATTCTTCAAACTCAGCTCTGATCTCTCTTTCCAGTTCTTAAAAGATTTTGTTTTATCAAAGCTATCTATTCTGGAACCCATATATATCTTGCATCTGAAGAAGTGTTAAAGTATGCTACTTAAACCTTCTAAAGATAAATCTATTTAGCTTCAAACTTTCCGCTGCCAAATCCTTTTATAAGCTAACAGTTTATCTACAATCTGTGAGCAGAGTTCATTACTCTGCTATGATCAAGTTTGCTGCCAAGTACAAACAGCAGACATGTTTCATCTCAAGATTGTCTTATCACTTAGAAGCATTTCACCTATATTCTTAAATGAATGGTGAGATAATTTTAAAGTGATAACATAGGCTATTCACCCCCCCAGCCTATTTGAGCACATCCATAGGACTAACAATCAGTAAGGTAGTGCTTTTCTAGAAACATATCCATTCTATAGGTTTCGTTATATACTCTCCTTTCGAGCGGCAAGGAATCCACTATTTTATTTTAGGATGTTTTATTTAAAGAGTTCACCTTCAAAAGTTATATCGATAATTTTTTTGTATTTTTAAAATTTCTCCAAATGTGATATTGTAAACATGTTAATTATCCCAAAGCATTTTTATAATTATACTCAACTCTAGTGATACTTATAAATTCTATAATTATTATACTTTTCAACCGTTGACTTTTTGGAAGGAACGGAAAGAGTATATTGCGAGAAAATTTAGTGGCTTATGAGCACCATGTAATGAGCAGATGTGGAATTCCAGCCTTCCACTAAGTGATTACAAAAATAATAATTTGAATATCATTTTTTCAAAGGTTAAAGTAAATAAATAAAAATGGTTTGCAAATTTCTGAAGAAGATATCTACGTATCACCATGTCTATTGCATCTTTATAGCTAGTACTGGAATTAATCATCACCTAATCTATGACCCAATCAGGGCCGGTCCTGAATTTTTGGGGGTCCAGAGCGGGAAAAAAAAAGGCCCTTAAAACATTATAAAAATAAGATTTTTAGACAAACAATTTTTTGACTTTTCATAATTTAAAGTATTGAAAATGTATACTACCTACAAATATAAAGAAAAATAAGCATTAAATAATTGCTGAAAACTATTATTCTTCATTTGCTAAAATAATTTGCAATAAAAAGAATATACTCAATCAATTTTTTTTCTTTTACTTATTTTTTTGACTTCTGGATGGATATGTTTTTGGTAGCATGTGTGCACTATAAATTCAAGTTTTAAAAAAATCAAGTGACAAAGTTAAGAATTAAACGGACATTAAACGGACATAAGCAATAAAAATTATAGTCATATTACAATAAAATTTAATTTTGGGTTGAAATATTGATATTATAATTGCACATATATTTCAATTTAAGTATTTTTTATTTTTTATGACCCAGATAAAAAATTTGATGGTCAACTAACTTTTTTTGATAAGTAAATTTGGCAAATACAAAATAAAATTAAGATTGATTAAAGCCGACTACAAAATATTTATCTTTATAAGTAACTATACATATTAGCTTCAGTAAATTAAAATATATATAAGTAGTAATGAAGTTGGTAATAAATAAATAAAAATACTTAACCACAACCATTATACTTACAATGCAATTGGAAGATAAAGATGAAAGATTATAAAAAAATTAAGCATATTTTTTAAATGATTATTTATGTAGACAAAATAGTACATGAGATTATTTACCCAAAACGAGAAAATATATGATATAATATGCATTAAATAAAATTTAATAATTAACCGTACACCCAAAAAGAAAAAAACCAAAAATGGCACTACTGGGACTTGAACCAAAGACCTCTACTTCATTATCTCTACTAATCCATTGAGCCAAAGAATTAATCATCACCTAAAATTGGGCCCTCTTAAATTGGGAGCCCTGTTCCGTCGGGCATGTTGAACCCCTCCAAAACCGGGCCTGGACCCGATGTTCAAAACCACTATATATTGAGAAACAAAAAAAGTTACCTATTTCGCTAAAAAATGAGTATTCATTTTTAAAATGGCAAAAACTTAGAAAAGATCGTCTTACGGGTAATAACCGTAAGAAGGATCACCATGACCTGACACGTCGTGTGTTAGCGAGCTAAAGTGTGAAAGAATGGGGCTCCGTCTTACGAGTTAGAATCCGGAAGACATTCTTATAGGACAGCTACTCTTTTAAAATTTTCTAGTTTCAAATTAAGGGTCTAATTTTTTGTAATTTTTACGAATTTCACCTTTAACACCTATTATGTCCATGTCCTAGTATAGACTTGTTATATTAGATATAGACACTAAATATATATATACATATTATTTTTAAAAAATACGACAACAATAGTTAATTTTTTTTATTTTAATAAAAAAATTAAAAATAACACATGAAATAAAAAATAAAAAGAGAGAGAGAGAGAGAAGATATACTTATAAATAGCAACCAAATATTCTTTAATAAAAAACAAAATTATAATGCGTTCATCATAATCAACAATTTTTATGATTAAAAGTTTATATTTATATTAAACTTTCAACAAAATATTTCAAAAACTAGTCTAGTCGTGGTAGCTAGCTTTAGTGTAGACAATTTGGTTCAAGTTCAAATCTTCCTAATAACAAGTTACATATCTACTTATTATTTTTTAAAATAAATAGCATATAGTGGTGGTGGTGGCAATGGCGGTGGAGGGAGGCAATGGTGGTTGGTCGTGGTAGGCAGTGGCCAGAGATGTTAGCCGGAGGCAGTAGTCGGTGGGTGGAAGCAATGGTGGGCATTGGCCGACGGTGGCGTCCAGAGATGTTGGTCGGCGGTGGGCATTAATGGGTAACCCAATGGATTAACCAGGTTAAAACCACCCACATTTATCTATTTCATTATTGGCCACTATTGGGTAACCAATTTAATACCCAATAACTTTATTGGGTTTTAAATGGTTAAACCCAATAAGTCTACTATAATGTGTATATTGGGTAACCCAATAGATTGGATAAAATATTCTACCTAAGCTCATTGCATTTCTGTCAATCTCTACTAACAAAAAGGTCCTTTGGTCTATAAATGCCTTTTCAGATTCATACCTAAGCCAAAGAAGTTTATGTCTCTCAAAGCCAAAATGATATGAGTTCCAAATGGTTGCTATAGAGAGGCAAAACCCCTACATTGCTTTCTTCAAAATCGTTAGGTGCAAATGCTATATTGTCTACAATGGTGGAAAACATAGAGGAAAATTTTGACTCCAACGTAGATGAAGGAATATTCTTTGGATTATGCCAAGCATTCAATAGCTCTCACAATCTTAAGAAAACTATGAAAGTTATTTGAATATGCACATGCTTCCTTTGATGAGTTTGATCTCCTTAAGCCACATTTGGCTCCTAATGTTGCTAATGATTTTTGTCATGTTGACGAGACAAGTGAAACTCATTTGAAATTCACAGGAACCACCTGCCTACCATCCATCAGCAAAGGTCAACATTCCCAATCTTCCAAGCTTCAAAGAAGAAACAGCAGATTCAAGCTGTGCTGAAATTGAGAAGGTTGTTGTAGCAATTCCTACCAAAGTATTGCAGCCAACCCCACAACTCACTTACCAACGCTTCTCGCAAAACATGTTGATTCATCAACTCCTCCAAACTCACATACATTTGATCAAGAGGAATGATTGCCTGATAAAGTGAGGGAAGCTAGAGATCATCGAATATCTCAAATAATTGGAGATCCACTGGCGGGAGTTCAAACTAGAAGTGCTTCAAGAAATGAATGCATGTATGCAACTGCATTTCATTCTAGAATTGAACCAAAGAAGGTTGAAGAGGTCCTTAAAGATCCAAGTTGGGTTAAAGCCATGCAAGAAAAACTCAATCAATTCGAGAGATGCAAAGTATGGCAAATTGTACCAAGGCTTGCTAATCAAAGTGTGATTGGCACCAAAAGTCTTCAGAAACAAGTTGATGAGGATGGGAACATCACAAGAAACAAGGAAAGACTGGTAGCTCAAGGTTACTAATAGGAGGAGAGCATAGACTATGATGGGACATTTGCATCTGTTGCCTGACTTGAAACTATTGAGCTCTTTCTTGCCTATACTTTTTACAAAAGACTTCACGCTATATCAAATGGATGTGAAGAGCGCATTTCTCAATGGAGAACTGCAAGAGCAAGTAATTTTTGTGGAGCAGCTCTCTTGGATTTTTGTATAGAAAGAAGCCAGCTTAATTATACAAAGGCTCTTTATTGCCTTAAACAAGTTGTAAGAGCTTGGTATGCAACTCTATCAAAATCCTTAACTAATCAAGGTTTTGAAAGTGGTAAGATTGATACATAATTCATTGTTAGTTTAAGTATATGTAGATGATATTATTTTCAGTTCTACTAATAAGCTTTTGTGTAAGAGATAAGAGGAATTAATGTCCCACAAGTTTGAGAAGAGCATGACGGGAGAGCTTACACTCTTTCTTGGATTGCAAATCAAGCTAACTATGAAGAATCTTCATCAACCAATACACTAAAGAAATCATCAAAAAGTTTGGTTTGGAGACAGCTAATTTTTTTGAATACTCTCACAGCTGCAAACTGTCATCTCGACAAAGATGAAAAGGGTAAGAAGGTAGATGTAACTCTCTTCCGAGGGATTATCAGTAACTTTCAATGCCAAAAGCGCTGCCCAAATCTTTGGGCTACCAAATCAAAGATAAGGCACCTTGGACAAGGCAGGCACATCTAACGAAATGCTAGGCACATCTAACGGAGCGCTGACATGAACATAGATGATGATGATGACGATGACGATTATATATTGGAGCCTCCTACACTACACCACTTGGAGATTTGGATGAGGATCTTTTGAAGAACTTCTGTAGAAAAGCATCCACATTGGAAAGAAGAAAATGAAAGGAAATATGCTTCAGTAAAGTTCGGGAAGATCTCTCTTAAGCGTCCCAGCTTCTGAAACAAGATGAAAATTCAGATTCAATGGCAGGATTGCTGCCTTTAGGGAGGAGAAAAAAACAAAATATCCTCAACATCTCAGTCATCAAAAACTTAATCTTCCAAAGTATGGTGTACCTGTGGAGGGAAAGGAATCGGAGGGCTTTTGTGGATGTTGAGCTGCCTCTTCCCAAGCTAAAGGAATCCCTGCTTAATACTTTATTCTTTTGGTGCAACCATGCAAGGAAATTGTTCCGTGGGTTGATTCTTTTGTAGAGTTTAGGATAGTTGCGTTATTGAATAGTTTCCTTGTTAGGTATATCTCTAGTGTACTCGGGATGTGTCACCTGTTTTGGTGTTTTTTATAATACTTCTTACTTATTGAAAAAACAATTTTTCAGCAGCTTTTTAGGTTTTTGCATTTCGTTTATTCACAAACCAAGAACTTGTACTTGTAAACTTCTCGTTTATGAATACAAATATTTGCAAAAAAATAAATTTAAGAATTAAACTTCATGCTTCTATCTTTCTACTGCTTATCCATGATGGATGGAAAAAAAAATTCAGTAAAAACCTTGCTGATCTCAGCATGAATCGGTCAGAGAAGAGATGACCATAAGAACGTATTATTTTATACCTCATTATTTATCCACTGAACCACAGTTCTTAATCTTTGAAGAACTGGATCTCAACTCATGTCGACTACTTTCTTTAAAATTGCTGCACTTATGCGCATCATTAACTTCTAAAAACGTCAAGAACTAAAAAATGATTCAAAACTCTTGATTATAATCTTTTCCAGTACGAAAGTCAAACTCCTCAGAGTTTAACCCTATACAGTTCAAATTCTTTCAAAATCTCTTAAAAAACTGCATCCTGCTCTCTAGTTCTATACCTTTCAGTCAATCAGTCACTCCCTTCAACTAAGAAACTTCGCTATGGTCAGTAATTCTTACCTAACTCTTTGAAGTTTCAATTTTGTTTATTGCCATGAACTGTTTAGATACAAATGTTAAAAATTCATATTGTGATTGCTGAGATTGCTTGAAATACCATTGATGATGATGTTCTTAAGTGTTTATGCTATTGTTCATTTGTTCATAAACAATATGCTATGCAAATCACTTCCATGAATGATGGATTGTAATGTATTTTCTTTCTTCTTTTTTTTCTCTTTTCTAGATGGATTTCGCACATCTTCTTGTAATCTGCTTTTGTTCTTAAAATACAATTTTTCTTATCCGAAAATAAAATTCTCAGCCCAATTATTGTGATAACATTTTTCTTCCTAGCAAGTTCATGTTATTTTGTGAGAGAAAAGATTGCAAGGAAAGTATATACTTTGTTCGAGATTGTTTCCTAACTAGTGGATTAATTGATCAACTTATACTTTTACATTTATATTAAATATTAATATATTAAAAAATAATAATGATGATGGAATTAGGAAATTTTGAGCGCTGGAACCTGGATCTAAAATGAACACTAGAGATAAGAGGTATGCACCACAGGTCAGGTGCACCATCGCTATGCGTGTGTGTGGTTACTCTCTGTAAGGAAACATTTATATACCCTTATCATCTTAGTTTCGGAAAAATTAACGCAGAAACTTAATTTGAGACAAGGGGCAGTCATTTGATTCATGAAAAGAGGAATAAAACTACCATCAAGCTTTTTCATTACTTGCAGGCAGCAAAAATAGATTTATTGTAGCCTATCCAACCTACCATGGATTGTTTTGCATTTCTAACTGCTCACTTGCTACTCATAAATATCATTTCTTAGAAAGTAAAGAAATTTTTTTTAAAAATGGAGATTTGAAGCAAAAAAAATTTAAATGCGATTCTTTCTTGGCACAAAATGCGATTCTTTTTTTGGGACAGGGTAAGTAGCATATAGAAACTGTAATGCGTATATTCTACGTCTCTATGATTCTCTGCCCTCTTTTCGTACCTTTAGTGGCAACCAGAATAATGGAAATCTCAGTCACTGAATAACATTCCAACAAACAGCTTCAATTTCTAAACAAAGACAGACAAATCAAGTGACCAGACATCAATAATATTACCTTAATGAAGAGGCAACCAGCGGCAAAGTGTTCATACATATTGGAGATAAATCCCCATCCAAATTCATCCAAAGCTCCCCTGCATTTGGAAACAGGAAGAGGAACCTCAAGACATTCCTAATCCAATTCTTTACAGCATTAAAGCCACAGCCATGACATTAAATATGTGATATCACATCCAGCCATTCCTATTACTCACCTTCTAGACCAGAAAATGAATCAGAAACTGGTAATTTCCCATCTACTAGATCGGACAGAAACATGGACTCAAACTCTCCTACATGTTTCCCAATCCTACAAGATAAGCATGGTTACTTGTACAAGTGACGTTTGTTAAGCTTCAACCACATAACTCACCATTCTGTAATTCACCAAATAACTCACCATTCTGTAATTCCTTGGGGAAGAGTTCTGCAATTAAGCATAGCTGACAGCTCATCATAAAACATGATCAGTGGTAATGGCAACTGTTTACAAGAGTTGAGAGATGTTTTCAAGAGTTCAAGAGCCTCCTCATAGTTCAACTTCTACAAAACAATTATCAGGAGAGATTGAAGCTGGAATCTAGTACCATATACTGGTGAATTGTATAGCATTAAGTAGCCGACTGTCATTATTAAATTCTAAGAGTAGGTTATGTTAGGTCCTACCTGAGATGAGGATAGGCGAGTTGTAGTATTTGCATTCACAATATGCGAAACTATCTTTAAAGTCCCAATTAGGCCCATTTTCTTGTACTTTAACTCTGGATTGCTGACCTGGCGTGTTTAAAATATTAGCATAGAGTGAAGAATAAACCATAGCTGAACATGATAAGGCGCATGAGATTAGTTTTCTTTTCCAGTTTCATAAAATAATGGTTTGGAAGATAGACCAGAAAGGAAGTAATTCCACTGTTACCTGCTTTCTTACAATCATCAATAGTTCGTTTGCAATAGAAGACCTGAATGGTTCTGCACTAGATTGACTGGATAGGGCAAGGTAGCAAAAAACATCATAGACCTGTCATATGAGAAGTGCGAGGGAAAGAGTGAGTAAACTTTTTGAAATAAGAATGCATAAGAAAAAGTTAACTATAACCTTGTGCAGGCTTTCAACGCTAAATCCCTCCAAATAATCCAAGATTCCTGAATAAGCAAAGAGGAATACACAAGAGTCAACATTGGTGAGCAATAAGGAGAATCATCACATTAACAAAGAAAATGATAAGCGTACCGCTTATGTGAGAAGAATGTGGGACTAGTTCTTGTGAATACCTAGAGGCCAGCAAAACCATGGCCTCCAAAGCTGAACTGACTTCATATGTGATGCCAGAACCCACATGAGTAACTAATGCACCTAAAACCTGAGAAAGAGCACAAAGACTTAAGTTCTCAACCTTTGCACTTCTTCCTTGAACTATTAAGGAATAGGGTATCTTACTTCCTGCCGTGAGTATGTATCAGAGAACCCTTCAAACATATATGTATAGATGTGAATGCTGAATTCCCTTGCTTTTTGTTCTTTGCAAGCCATTAAGTACTCAGACAAAGACAAAAATGAGGGGAAATGATCCTGAATACGAAGCAAGTTAAACAGTCAAAGTAAGCCTCAAAATGATTGCCACAGAAATAAAAATATATTACTTTCTTCTTCACAGCTTTAAAATTATTCACTTTCATATATTAAGGCACAAGACAACATACCTGCACGAGATCCTTGTTCCCACAAATGCACTGCTCAAACATAACTTCCTGAATATAGCCTCCAACAATTTTCTTCTTGAAAATCTTTTCGACACTCTTTTGCATAGACTCATTGTTCATGTAAATGAGCATAAGCAACCATATATCAATCACCTTATGATCCTGAGCTCTCTCAAGGCATTTCAGTTCATTCAGTATTTCCTGACATAGTATCTGCAGATGGAACTTAGTGTAATACACCTCAATGCTGAACAGTTACAGGAAAATCTATAATTGTAAGAAAGGTAACCTACACTTTTAAATCGAAGACTCGATCCCAGAGTATCAAGAACTGAACCCTCCACATTATTCACAATCGATTTTCCCTTAAGCTTATTTTGTTGCGTGGAACGAGTATTAAAGACTCCAACTAACTTATATTGTTCCCGGAACTGTGAGATTATTCTTCGAGCATTTACGGGAGTTGCCGAGAGCAGAAGATATCTGAGTAGGTAGGGTAAGTTTTCCGCATCAATTGTACGAATGCACGATAATGCGATAGTAATCACCTTCGTATAAAAAAGGAAACTGAAGTGTCATTAAATTGGAAAAAGTTACTAGAATAGTTAACTAGTCAAACATCACAGGGGCACAGATTTTACTGACTACCTTTTCTTCCAAGAGATCATCCAAGTTAAGATTGGAGAAGCAGTCAATAACTGCCACAGAAGAAGTGGAATCATCCTGAAGTAACTTTTCGAGTGAATCAACAACAGTCTTATTGCTGTTATCACCAATAATCTCAGGCAATGAACCAATGATCTCTTTCTTCAAGTGAGGAGGGCAAATAGACAAAACTTGGAACAAATTCTCAGTAAATGTCTGAGAGTCCACAAGGAATTCAAGCCACCGGAATTGGTTCAGTATCAACCTTGATATGTCCTCATCGAGCCGCCGAGTAGATGCTGATGTTTGCCCAAAACCAAAACTACCGACACCACCAGGGCCTGTGTCAAAATACTCAGGAAGCTTCTCAAGCAACATGGTTTGAAGGTCTAACTGGATTGAAGGAACCAATAAGAGTACTCGAACCAGGCTCTCACTTCTCAAAGAACCAGAATTATCGCAGTGTGATGGTAGTAAAACCCTACCATTTATCAACAACAACAACAAAGACTATATAATTTTACATCAATAAAAAATGATGAGTAATTCAGATAGTCCTAATTAATGATTAATTGATTATTATTACTCCTACTATTATTAGAAGAAATTACTCTCTTCGTCCTACAATGAGTGTCCCTTCCTAGAAAAAATGTCCCAAATTGAGTGTGTTTTTTTAAATGAAGTTACTAAATCCACCCTTGTCATCGATCATTTCCATACTCTAGTGTATACCATGTACTACTAAAATAGCTTAAAGGTCTAACTTTCTAAATTTTAACAAAATATAAAAATAAAAATAAAATAATTTTTTACTATGTGAAGATCTAAGTGGATTGAAGAAACCAGTAAGATTACTCTAACCAGCCTCTCACTTCTCAAAGAACCAGAATTATCACATTGTGATGGTAGTAACACCCTACCATGTATCAACAACAACAACAACAAAAATCATATAGAATTTCATATCAATGAACTAAAAATGGCGAGTAATTCGGATATTTCTAATACACTGATTATTATAACTCCTACTATTATTATTTCTGGCCAAGAAAGAAAAAAAAAATACTCTCATTGTCCTAAATTGAGTGCCCCTTTCTTTGAAAAAATGCTGTCCCCAATTAAGTGTTCCTTTTTGAATAAAGTTAATACATTCACCCTTGCTATTCCAATACTATAGTGTGGACTATGTATTACTAAATTGACCTAATTTTTGTAACAAAAACTAATATTCCAATAGAATTAATAAAAAGACAGTCAACTGGAATGGAACGTTGGGATAAAAAGGATTGGGAAAACTAACCGGCGGAGATGATTTGGGGACTGAATGTAAGAGGAGAAAGAGGATAGGAATTGAGAGCGAACGTCGGAGGAGGAGGAGAAGAGGCGATGGAGGTGGAGGCGGAGCTTGTGGAGATCAGCGGGAAGGCATGGTGGGCCGGTGGGATTGAGGAGAGTGCAACCGGCGTCAGCGAGCACAGAAGCCATCTTGTCGACTGAGCTTAGGTTTTCCGTTGACAATGGTGGTGAAGGAGGTGCGGCAATGGCGGTGGCGGTGGCGGTAGCGGTGGCGGTAGCGGTGGCGGTGGCGGTGGGAGTTTTGGGGATTTTGTTGGGGGTTTGGGAGAATGGTGTGACGAAGGCATTAGGAGGCCTTTTACGGGAGGGGACTTGCTTCTTGTTGTGGAGGAAAACCATTTTTGGCCGGGGATTCGTCGGCCGGAGTGTACTATTGTAGAGTCCCTCCTTGTGTTGATTGTGGACAAGACTGAAATCCCAACTGCGCGGGAATTTTGATGGGGCCGAGATCGGAGGAAAATAGGAATGGGTTGCGCTAATCCTACCCCCAATTCCTCCAAGTTCACCCCCCTTCCAATTTTTTTTATGGCAAAAATACCCTTATGTCCAAAAACAAGTATACATTTTAACCTTATAAGTATACCCCATCCTATTTTTCTAAAATAAACAAACTCTAAGTAAACCTCCACCCCAAAACAAATATACATCTTCTTCCCAATTTCATTTTCTTCATCCCCTTCATTCTCATTCTTCATCTCCTTCATTCTCATTCTTCATCTTTTTCCCCACCAATCCTTAAGTTTTCTAAATACATTCTTCTTCAAACTTTTTTTCTTCATCAACTAAACATCTTTACTAACACAATATTTTGTTTTCCTTCATCTACCTCTTCTTTTATTGTGAAGAAATCACCTTCCAAAAACCTTTAATTTCCAAAAAAAAACTAGGGCTTCAATATTGGGTGTGAAGATATCAAGTATGGATGAAAAACAAGTCATTATGACTTTTGTGGTAAGTATTTAAAACGTTGTTTTGCTTAAATTTGTGTAAAAAAAATCTTCTTAAAAAATGGGTCTCCGTCGTAAATGGTTCGGTACTGTAGCTCAGAACATTTTTTAAATATTCGGCGTCGACCAATCTAACATTTTTGAACTGTTCGGCAGGTGGCAACCGAACAATTTTGAAATGTCCGGTTGGAAGTCACCAAACATTTTTGTAATGTTCTTCTAATTCCAAACTGTTCGGATGCCCGTAACCGAACTTTTTGGAAATATTCGCCTAGGTCCAACCGAACATTTTTGAATTGTTCGGATATGAGTAACCGAACATTTTTGAAATGTTCTTTTAGTTCAAAGCGTTCGGAGTGTCATTTTTAGAAATGTTCTGAAATTTAGTTCAAGCAAGTGTCAATAGAACATTTTGAAATTTTCAACAACTGCCGAACATTTTGTAAATGTTCCACCACCTCTAACGAGCAGTTTAAAAAATTGTGTTTTTGTGTTTTGATGGGTTTTTGATTACAGGATTCAAACACGTTGTCAACAAATCCTAGCGTTGATGGTCCTGCTAATAATAAGATTGTTGAAGTTGAAAATAATGCGATAGTTCCTATTCAAGATATTGTAGCAAATTACACCGATGTATTCATGACGCATGAACTCTTTTCATCTCGCCAAATGTTGATTGATTGGGTACGTGCTAGGGGGAATGAGCACGAAATGGTAATAATAGTTAGAAGGTCGGACGATTAGTGCGGATAAGAAAAAGCCCAGTATTAATGACTTGTGAGCGTGTTGGTCATTACGGTGGGCGCAAAGAAATCACAAGCAAAAGATGAAAATCAAAGTGGAAAGAAAGATCGGAAAGAAACCGGATCTAAGAAGCTTGGTTATCCATTTAGTTTGAGGGGCGAGAAGTGTCGGTTGGAGAATGGTCATTGGTTGTGAAGTGCGGTGTACACAATCATGAACTTGGAGCGTACTGAAGATCATTCATATGTCGATTGTTATCAACTTGTTGAGGAGGAATATGTGGTTGATATGACACACGTCAATAGTAGACGAAAGGACATTTTGAGTGCGTTTGAAAGAAAAATTTCAAGAAAATAGATCTGACAGGAAGCGGTCTACAATACGCGTTTGAAGAATAGAGTTATCGAGTGTGAAGGTCGATCACAAATCACGGCCGGCTTATGTTTATGTTAGAGAAACGAGCAATGTGAAGGATTTGTCTTGAAGGAAAGTGTTGATTTATTGAGTGCACAGAAAGTCATATTAATGGATTGCGTACAAGACAAATAGGTACAAGTTACCTTTGTTAGATTGGTGTGGTCTACAAATAAATTTTAATGATGCATTCTTGATGAGAAATCAGACTTGTGGTGCTGGTGAGATAATGGTTTCCTAGAAACATTTTCCTTTATCCAGGTAAATAAGAATGTTTTGGCAGAAAAAATATTAACAGAAAAAAAGTGGGATTCTTTTAATATGTTTTAAAATAGAGTCATAAGACTATTTGGGAAGGCGTCGAGTTCAATTATCCAAGTGCCATCAACTATGTGATGTATGTGATAGATTGACCTTGAAAAGATTTTGTGTCATGTTGGAATGTTTTCTTCTTGCATCGTCTTGAAATTCTTTGAATATTGAAGAGTCAACATCGTGTGAAACCTTAAAACCAGT
>CM028381.1:22700659-22774998 GCA_013146195.2 Codonopsis lanceolata
TTGATAACATGATACAAGTTTATTATTGGTAGACTATAAAGATACCATGATTTTATATATGTTGGTGCATTATGCCATGCCACGATATGCTATGCCATACATTTGCATTTAGTAACTTACTGGGTCATTATGACTCATTTCGTGTGTTTGTTTTCCTTAGTTTTTGCAGTGATCCCAAGTACGTGTGGCTTCTCGATAGTGATTCCTAGAAGGTGGTCTTCCGGCTTTAAGCTTGGGTTTATTATTATTATGTTGTTTTGTATTTGTGAGACACGAATGTAAAGTTACGTAGACTTTACTTGGGTAGTTTATGTTAGTATTCTCGTTATTGTATTATTTTGGAGCCGACTTGCTTGGTCGAGCCGTTGTATCTTTTAGAAGTTTATCCCCTTGTTATTTTGAGCATGTTCTAGCTCATTCATCCTTTTATTATTGGTATTGTCATCTCCGATTTACATTAGTCGTGAGACTTGGGTTTAATTGTTAGATCTTGAATATCTTGTTCTTTAGTTGAATTGTTCTCCGGCATGTTTTAGCCGTTGAGTTGTTGATTATCGCGGTTGGTTCTTGTTGCTTCGCCGGCCTTAGGTTGCCGATGGTTGTGTACGTGCGCAATGTTGCGTCACGCAGTCGTAGATTTGTCGAGAGATAGTCGTCTCTCAGCCTTGGTATTCCTTAGTTTAAAACTATAGGTTTTGGTCCCATTTATGATTTGCTTCCGCAGATTTTAGTTTTTGGTTATTCGGTTTTGCCGTTATGGCTTTTCATTCCTGTTTAGTGTTTGTTGGTTCAACTCTGGACTCGCACTACTACGCTTAGCGGGTGCTTGTTCGTCTTTTAGCTTGTCTTGGCGGCACGACCTTGGGATTCCGCATTGGGGTTCGGGTCGGGCTGTCACAGTTGGTATCAGAGCTATAGGTTAGCTATTTCGCCAGGATAGGTTCCTTGGCCTAGTTTGGGTTGGGTTTGTTGTTGAGTTATTAACGATGAGTGTTCTTTGTAGGCGTATTATGTCAGGAATTTGCGGAGCTAGTTCTAGACCCCTTCGGGTACAACTCTGGCTACGAGAGGGAGAATGTTACGGATCCGCGTGTGACTCCTCACAGATGTTTGAATGGAAGACAATTCTATCATTCTTTGCGAGATTCTTGAAGTTGAAACCCGAGAGCTACGATGGAGGACCCGATGCTTCTAAAGCGTAACTTTGATAGAAAACATGGAGAAGATCTTTGCAGCTATGGGTTGTACGTCAGAAGAGATGGTGACCCTAGCAGTGTTTAAATTGATTGGTGCGGCTGACCATTGGTGGCATGTGTTACGAGATAGTTGGAGACACCATGGAGTGCCTCAAGTGTGGGAGAACTTCACGATGGAGTTTATGGCACAGTTCATTCCGGCAGTAGTTCGGGAAAGAAGAGAAGCGGAATTCATGGCATTAGAACAAGGAGCTATGACGGTGGCTCAGTATTCAGCGAAGTTCACAGAGTTGGCTCGCTATTGTGGTTACTTAGTGCCTGATGAGGCTAGGAAGACCCAACGGTTTGTGAAGGGCCTAAAAATGAAGTATCGCAGGCAGCTCGTTCCGTTACAACTTACAGATTACCGAGTTGCTGTGGATCGTGCGTATGCCATGGAGTTGGACATCGAGGAGTATGCTCAAAAGAGAGCCTCGAGTACTATTAAGGGAAATGATGGTAATAGAGGGCAGGCAGTACCTCAGAAAGTTAATCAAGAAATCACACGTACTGGTAGACGGAGTGACGTTCCTACCTCTAGTCGGAGACGACGAGGCGGCGAGCTGGTATGTAATTTTTGTATGAGGACAGGACATGCCGAGAACAGATGTTGGGGTAAATCAGGAAAGTGTTTCGCTTGTGGCGGTGATCATGTTCGTAAGGATTGCCCGAAGATGAGGGTTAATCAGTCTGGGAGCACTAGTCAACAATCCAGGGCTCAAGAGGACAGCGGTGGGACGGCCTAGAGCTTGAGGTCGCGCAAGTGGTTGGCCAAGGGTTTGAGACCTATCCGAAATAGGAAGGTATATTCTTGTATATAAATATTCGTAAATTATACCGTTGTTACTATTACCGTTATTATGAGTACACGTTTTAATCGGTAGCTCATGTGCATTCATACATACATTATATGGTGTATTGTGTATTATTGGTTATTTGCTTGATCGGGAATAATACCCCAATGTGAGATAGATATATGATATGGTTTGTTTGTGATTACCTAAGTAATCGCACACGGTGTATGGATTCATGATTAGTCTATGTATATATAAGACTATGTTATATGTATATGGTTATGGTTCGTGTGGATATGTAAGAAAAGACCATAGTATGTATATATATATATATATATGAAGCGTGAATTGTTTATTGATACTTATCGGTTTGGTATGATGTTTGTATACTCTATAAAGATATGTTTTATGTAATGAGTAATATTACACTATATTGTTATTAAGGGTTATCAGGCGAGTAAGATATACACCGACTTGTGAGAAGGTCAAGGTTGCGATTTAGACGATAATCATGGTTACCATCGGGAGATTGACGTCACCGTGAGTATTGAGACGTTAACGTTGTGTTAGGATGCTTAGTGTATGCATTGGTTGAGACTTGGTCTAGAGCCCAAGCGATAGTTTTATGAGTATAGATTTTCTGCATTAGTAGCCTTGGCGATCTGCCGTGATTACTAATAAATTCTTGGTGAGTGTACTGTAATACACGAGTTTGTGGATAGCTATGATTGTTGATTGTCAAGGTAATAGGCCTTGTTACTTGGTTTGATTATCAAGTTATGTGCATTAGTTGTAGGAAACACCTACTTGATGCACATAGTAGTATATTAAATTCTCACTCATGAATTCATGTTCATTCATTTCCTTAGCATAGGAGACTATTAAAGGATGCTTAGAACCTTTTTAATCATGAACCTCAGATCCTTGTAACGAAAAGTTTTTGAAATCCAATTTAGCGGTACCCTAAATTGGTGATCAAAAGAGGTTCGTTGGTGGACTAGGATTGGTAGTGAGTAGGTTAAACATTGACTATACCCGCTACCAAATGGATGGACATAGATGGAAAGAATTTTCAAAAACATGGCATTGTGTGCTCTTGTAGTTTCTTACCCGCGATAGGAAATCGCGAGTATGATTTGCATAGTTGAAATGCCAATTTGGTTATCTTTGATTTGTTTGTAAATTGCTCCATAAGCAATTATTAATTTTGTAACTTAGAATCTTTTGTGCTTGAATTTCATGATGTGCCCCGAAACCTAGTTTCGGTAGTTGAACGTGTTCTATATGAAGTTGGGATTTTGCCTACATGGTTGGCGAATGTGTTCATATGTATTCGCGACTCAAGTATGAGTCATGTTATTTTCAACCGTAAGTCTTGATGTTGTTGTGTCTATTGAGAATTCTTAGACCTTCGAATTTGGATTATTAGAGTTTAACCTCTTTTGGTATGTTGTGGTTTGTATCATGAGTTAGAATTTGACGAATTCTTTTTGGGTGGCAGGTGACGCCCGCTCCTTCGTTGTCTCTGGTTGAGTGCTATATTGCACTTCTTCCTTGCCGACGGGTATTGGGTTGCAGAGGTCTAGATATGTTTGAGAGACCATATTAAGACCAAAACATTATTTAGAGACTCCATATAGTTGTTGACTTGCTAAAGTCACAAGTCGTGACTCGACGATAGCCTGAATGCGACGCGATTGAGGGTTTGCTTCCGCTTTTGTGTTCGTGACCTCGGTTTGGGTCCTAGACCTCTTTAAGATGGTTTGTTAACATGTTTAGATGTGTTAGACTTCAAGTTGGAGGTGTTCCTTAAGTCTATCGAAGATTTGGAAGTTTTGGAGATAGCGCTCGCCTCTATCGCAGTAGTTCGAGAATCGAGTCGCGTAATCGCCTCTCCTTTGGGATTCTTATTTCCCTAAGTTGTTATTCAACTTCCTAGAAGTATTTAAGCTTCTTCATTAGCCCTTAGACTTGCCTTAAAGTCTCCTTTCATTGCTCGCTTGATTTCGAAGTTCGCTCGTCAGTTCCTAAGTCGCTCACGTCCCTTGCACGTTGTTGCACCCCTTCCCTGTTTCGCTCCGAGTTGTTTCGGGAGTTGTTCGGTGTGTTTTAGACTTGTTTTGAGTTGGGTTAGACCTTAGGATGGTTGCCCATAAGTTTGGGATCATTTAGATCAAGTTTAGACCAAGTTTTGAGGTTCAGAGCCGAGGCGGCCGATGGGATGGAGTGAGGCGCCCGCCTCGAGCATCGAGAGCACCCTTGTGCAGAGAAGAAGTGAGGCGGCGCGTGATGGAGGAAGGTTGAGGCGCCCGCCTCAACCCCGTAAGCTGCTACGGGATTTTCTTCCCTGCTTTGAGTTGTGACGTGTTTTACCTATTCTACCCTCATTAAACCCCTCTAAACCCTTCCTAACCTCTCATACTTAACCCTAAACATGTCCTAACATTATTTAGAAGTTAGTTAAGGTTAGATTAGTGTTTGATTATCCCTAATCTCCACTAATTGCCCTTGAGAAATGCCTATTGTGCCCTTATTGTTGAGGAGGTATAAATAGCCTACCCTCTTCCCAAATCACCAAACCTCTTCATTTCTTCCTCTCCACATACGTATTCTAGAGAGAGGCTCCATGGGAGACTCTTGAGCCCTAGCTCTTCTCTCTTCGATCCTGACGATCCGACCACCCGATTTCCTTCAAACTTCGGATTCTTGAAGCCCTCGACGAGTAGAACGACTTCACCGATCGGATTTGTGTTCTCTTGAGTTTTCACTCAAGCTAGGTAAGTTACTTTCTTTTGATTTTGGTTCATTGGCCCTAAGGAAAACAACTTGTATGCTATTTGTGGGCAATGAACACTTGTATGCTATGTTTGCCCAATTTTTGGGGATTTTGAAGTATGAACTTGTTAGGGGTATTTGTAGATGACTCTATGATTATTGATGTATATGATTACTCTTCATGTTGTGTTTCTAGGCTTGAGCATGCTAGAAATCATGCCTTTATGCTATTTGGGTTTATGGTAGAATTATGCCTATGATTGGGGCTTTGGGTGTATGAACTCACATGATAATATGAGTAGAAACATTTAATTGAAATTGTATGACTTATGAAATGGGTTTTGATCTATGTTGGGATTAATTGTGAATTTTAGGCTTGAGAGTCAATTCCAAAATATTGGAGAAATTATTGTTAAGTTGAAGTGGGGTTAATGTTGAGATTGATGAGGGGTATAAAGGATGAAACTTGGTGTTTAGACTCAACGAGTCGAAATATGTTCATTAATGTGATTGTGAACTCGGGTTGGGATCCTACGACAATTGGATTCGCTTTGATTATAATTATGATGGATTCTTGGGTTTTAGGGCTCGGGAATCAAGCCCGAATGAACTTTGGGATTTTGTAGTATATATGAATGAAATGTTTAGTTGTGGGTCTATGAAACACATAAAGAATGGAATATAGAATTAAGACTCAACGGAGTCATTGTGAGGCCAATAATGTGATAACAAGCCTTTGATTGGGACCCTACGATGTTCGGGTCTCGTTTGCTTATGTTGTGCGCATCCGAGTATCTTGTTGTGTCCAATGGAGACACTCATGTTATAGAGACCCATTGGGAACTTGTTTAGAGCGTGCTTGTAAAGCACGGAGTATTAGAGACCAACCCATGGTCTCGAGTACTATTTAGTAATGGTTATTCGATGAATTCGCTATAAGGAATTTAGTCGCGAGCATATGAAAATACTTGCGGGATTCAGACTACAAGGTAGTATTGTCATTCATGAGATGGGTTTTGAGGATGTCGACCATTAATGACGAGCGGGACTTTGGCTAAGTCCGGTGTGCCTTTAAGTGAAACTAAATGCTAAGTTTTGAATTGTGGTGGTTCTTAGACTAAGTAGTAGTCTTTGATTTAATCTTGAGTAGAGGATTATAGTAGACCTCATTTTGTGAATTGTTGGGCTTATATGCCATTCTTGAATTGGTGATGACTTGAGGTTTATGAATACCTCAATACGTGGTTTTGAACTAAACTTACAAGTTAGTTGAATATGTTAAGTGTGTACAAGTATGTGCATTGTTTATTGGGTTTTGTAGAGCATTATGACCTACTTGAATTAATAAGTTCTTTTGTGATGAACTTGGTCCTTATTGGTTTATACAAGTAAATAATCTACTTGAGCATCTTGATTTTGAGTCCAGCTGGCGTCTTGGTCGTTTTGTCGGCAATGGGACGATTCATGGCCTTTGGAAACATTCGCTATGAATCGCCGCATTGGTACCCTTCCTCCTCACTATTTGGCCGATAGTGGGATGTGGTCTCGTATTAGCGGCTCCTAGCCTGATATCGAGCTCCCATTTCTCATCCCCGGAGTCGGATGAATGTAACGCGGAACTCATTAAAGAAAACTGGTGAGTTATGATCATTTGAGGAATGAAACCCAGTTTATGATCATTTGAAGGGCTAGGCCCAGGTCTTGGTTTGAATATTGAAGGGCTTGTCCCAGTTCCTGATTTTACGTGCTTATGTATAAGCACTTATATGAAAGAAAACGTGCTATATGGTTTATGAAATTTATGTTACATGATAACATGATACAAGTTTATTATTGGTAGACTATAAAGATATCATGATTTTGCATATGTTGGTACATTATGCCATGCCACGATATGCTATGCCATACATTTGCATTTAGTAACTTACTGGGTCATTATGACTCATTTCGTGTGTTTGTTTTCCTTAGTTTTTGCAAAGGTGATCCCGTTGAGTGCGGCGTGGCGGCCGGATAGTGATTCCTAGAAGGTGGTCTTCCGGGCTTTAAGCTTGGGTTTATTATTATTATGTTGTTTTGTATTTGTGAGACACGAATGTAAAGTTACGTAGACTTTACTTGGGTAGTTTATGTTAGTATTCTGTTATTGTATTATTTTGGGAGCCGACTTGCTTGGTCGAGCTGTTGTATCTTTTAGAAGTTTATCCCCTTGTTATTTTGAGCGTGCCCTAGCTCATTCATCCTTTTATTATTGGTATTGTCATCTCCGACGACATTAGTCGTGAGACTTGGGTTTAATTGTTAGGATTCGAATATCTTGTTCTTTTAGTTGAATTGTTCCTCCGGCATGTTTTAGCCGTTGAGTTGTTGATTATCAGGTTGGTTCTTGTTGCTTCGCCGGCCTTAGGTTGCCGATGGTTGTCGTACGTGCGCAATGTTGCGTCACGCGAGTCGTAGATTTGTCGAGAGATAGTCGTCTCTCAGCTTGGTATTCCTTAGTTTAAAACTATAGGTTTTGGTCCCATTTATGATTTGCTTCCGCAGATTTTAGTTTTTGGTTATTCGGTTTTGCCGTTATGGCTTTTCATTCCTGTTTAGTGTTTGTTGGTTCAACTCTGGACTCGCACTACTACGCTTAGCGGGTGCTTGTTCGTCTTTTAGCTTGTCTTGGCGGCACGACCTTGGGATTCCGCATTGGGGTTCGGGTCGGGCTGTCACAGGGGAGGAAACTGGGAGTTGGGAATTTGGGAAAGGGAAACAAAGAGTCAGAGAGAGACTAAGAAAATAAGAGGTCTTCAATCATTCTGCCCATGTTCACACTTCACAATTAGCAAGGTATGTATGTTTATTTAACTTTAATTTTTTTTTCTCTTTTGTTTAAATAGTATTCATAAAAAATTGTTGGTTTGAATCATTGAATGTTTGATGTCTGAAATTAGGGATTTTTTATTTGATTGGTTGAAAACTTGGAATTAGGACTTGATGTTATATTCAAAATTATGGCTTTTTTGATTTACAAATTTACTTAGAACATGGGTGCACATTGTGGATTTATTGTTTGGGGATTTGTTTGGTTTAATTGTAATTTCTATGGTTTTTATGTAATAGTTATAATTTTGAATCCACTTAAGAATTTTCCTAGATTCACCACTAGGGGTAGGATCTCAATTTCAAGAAGTCCACGGAAGACGATCCAGAAGATAAAAGAGATCACAAGCAATCTGTAGTGAAGATGAGATATACACAATGCTCAAGGATTGTTCTTTGAGTCAAAGTATGTTGGAGCTAGAATATAAATTGCAAGCAGTTCAAGGAAGACAATCTAGAACATAAAGGAGATCATAGGAAACCATAGTACGTGAAGAAGAGATATATGTCGTGCTCGAGGAATGTTCATTCTTGAGATCAAAGCTATGCGGTAGGGTTTGATTCCAAGTAGTGAACAGAAGATGATTCAAAGCATAACTGAGATCACAAATAAGCATAATGAAGATGAGATGTGTGCAATACAGAACATAAAGTAGATCATAGACAACCATAGTAAAGATATGTGCAATGCTTAAGAAATGCTTGGTTGATCATAACAAGACCGCTCAGAAGATCCACTTTCAAGGTCCTATTTCACTCTCTCTCTCTCTCTCTCTCTCTCTCTCTCCTTCAATTTGCACATACATCTTGCTTTCAAATTTTGATGTGATTTATGTTTATTTTCATTTTAGTGATTTCTTATCATTTTAGAGATTTTAGAGACGATCTTCTTTTGGTGAATGCAAGTCCAAGTTTTACTTTTTGATTAGCTTTAGTGAGAACATAATGAAAAGAGAGAAAGAGAGAGATGACTATAAGTTGGGGGAAGGGGTTAGTTTTTGGATTAAAATCAATATTGAAATTCATAGAAATTAGTAAGAGTAAGCTTGTTTGATTATATCAATTGAGAGTTAAACTTGGTCAAATATGTGACTCTTTGAGCTTGATAAGCTCAAGTGTTCGAGAATTCTTCTCTCAAGAACCTCACAAACTTACATACTCTCACAATTTGAGAATGAATAATACTTCAATTATCTTTCAAAATTGAATACAAATGAAGGAGCACTTGAGTTTATATAGTGGTCAAAACAAAAGGGATAACATCATCATAAATGTTGGGAAAAGACTCAATGACTCATACAATGTATGGAATGTGAAAAGGAAAGGGACTGATCTAGAATGTCTAGAAACTAACCAAACGAATCTAGAATAAAAGAAGTCAACATTCCCATCTATTATGACCAGTTTGTAGTATTTTGGGTCTAGCTCCTTCTAAAAAGCTTGGAATTGAGATCCGTTTGATGGGTTGGAAACTAGACATTCAGGGCTTTCCATATATTATGGTAGAAATAAGCTCGGCATTGAGATCCGTTTGATGGGTTGGAAACTAGACATTCAGGGCTTTCCATATATTATAGTAGAAATTACGGGCCAATCCACTTTTTGAAGTTTATAATCGCTAAAGTATCCTCTCTCTTTTTTCAACTGAAAAAAGGTACTTTTGGTAGCAAAATGACTACGATACCCTTAACGAACCGTAGGCGCGCTACGGAGGTCATTATTTTTGCACCGTATTTTATCAATTTTATTGCATTAATTTTTGCACATCGGTTCAATAGTTTAACTGCCTAGTTTAATTCCACCGTGATTCATCAATTTTATTGCATTAATTTTGCACTGCAGCTCAATATTTTAATTGTCTAGTCTAATTGTGTGACGACCCGACCCGGATCCCAATACGAGATCTCAAGGTCGTGCCGTCAAAACACGCAAAACAGCAAGCAAATATCAAATAATGGGTAAGGCCATAACGGCGATACGCCAATAACTTAAAACACATGCGGAAGCTAAACAAAATATCCTGGTGGCGCCCGAGCTAACAAGCTCAAACCAAATATAACCAAAGAGATCATAAATCTCTTGGTCCAAAAATTTGACGCACGTGCCGCAACATTGGGCACGTAGAACAAACCTCCCTGTCATGCAATACAAATATATAGCACAAATAAACCAAGTCATCGGCGACGTTACAGCCGGAACCCAACATTACACTAAGTCTAAGACTCTAGTCTACACACTCAACGGCTAAACATGCCGGAGAACAACATAACCAACAATATAAATAACTTGAAATGGAATAAATATTTATTTAAACAAACATGGCTCGACTAACATTTGTCGGCTCACAAAAACCAATTATTAATAATTTACAAATACACGAACCAAATCAATAACACAATCTTACTACCCAAAGTGAAGTTTATATAACTTCACTTCCCAAACGTCATTTCCAATAAACTAAGGCTACAAAAATAAATTAAAGTAGCAACCTTTATAAAATTAAACTTCTATCGTAGGCTTGGCGGTTTCCTTCGAGTTACTAGCTCGGCTCGAATCTAAGGAAAACAAAGCAAACGAGTAAGTCATAATGACTTAGTAAGCTACTAAAGATGCAATGTCATGGCATGGTATAATGCTCAAATAAAACATGTACATCTTACTATCTTCACATAATAACCTTATATAAAAATCATGTTCTGGCATCCATGCTCAACATTAATAAAACATGTTATCATCATAGTATAACATTTCACCAAAATTCATGTCAAGGCATATTAGGCTTAACAATAATGATCCATGCTTTTGGCATAATACAACATTCAAGTAATGTTCATGTTTAAGCATTTATGCTTAACAACCTTAAACAACATGTTATCTATAAAGTATAACATTTATGAAACCAATTCAACCACCATATCATATCCAAATCACAAGGCACATTATTCACATAAGTACTTGTGAGACAATTCATATAAAAGGGATATGATACCATTACCAATTCTTCCGCCGTGTTGCTCCAAAAACACGTGCAAAACCTTTATGTGCCCTCGATATCCCTCTCAGATATCGACGTCCCCGAGCAGTCTCGCTCGAGTTCCATAGTTATCAAAGTCATGTGTATTACTACAACTGAGATAAACTACTTCCCCACCGTGGCCACCGATGGAGGGGTGTGTGCAAACCCGGCACGGCGATCCATCGCGATCACGAATCTCACAATTCGTGAAGACGATGTATCGTCCCACCAAAGACTCAAACCAAAACCGCCAGCTGGACTCAAACTCAAGCACATGTAATATATACTCACATGCTCAAATAAAGGAAAAGTACAACACACCGTACTAATCCAATCAAGTAGATATTTACTTAAAAATCACATAGTTAAGCATTTCTATGCTAACTAACACATAAACATCTTAGAGCGATAGTATCAAGTCTCTAATACCCAAGTGTTCTTCATACACTTGAAAACGCTCGGAGGCTTGACCTCCATCAAAACTACCCCAAATTCCGTAGGATATTAATATGTGATTCACTATATTCATATTAGTCCAATAATCGACTCCGTTGAGTCATTTCTACTCTTTTCAAATTTGAAGGCATAGAAGCTATTTGCATCATAGCCCTCTTATTATTCATTAACTAATATTCATGGCTAAGTTCTTAAGGTTAGCAACATTGTGCAACCCAACAATCCATTCTTTCCCAACAAAACCCCAAAACATAATTCATAGGTCAACACTTAACATTTAAAGTCAACCATTGTATTTCTAGCATGCATCACAATATAACATTTATTCAAGCATGCTTTCACTCAAATTAACCATTAATCTAAACAAGATGCAATTTCGTCTAGTATGTTCATAACCAACATGTAAATTTATCTAACATATTCATAACCTTCAGTTCATGAATTATAGTTGACCAACGTACTCTTATTGCATAAAAGTCAACTCAACCCAATCAAGTCAAACCTTGCATTTTATTCATGTGAACCATAAAGATAATTCATTTTACATGTTCACAACCAAAAATTCATGAATTAGATATTAACATACTCTTATTTTCATGAAAGTCAACTCTTATTCTCGAAGGTCAAACGAAACATTCACATGTAACCCATTGTGAGAAATTCATCCTTCATATTCTTATATACGTGAAGGTCAACTTTATTTTCAAAAGTCAAACGAAGCATTTCAACATATATTCATGAATTAGATAGCATTATACTCTCATAAACATGAAGGTCAACTTTATTCCCAAAAGTCAAACGAAGCATTTCAACATATAACCCATTGTAAAAATTCCCCTTTCATGATCACAACTTAAAATTTGAGATTTAACAAGTATTCTCCCAAACTCCCAAACATATATCCTTATAATTCTAACATTTCATATTATCCAATATCAACCTCCAAAATTATTCATATAATCAAGAACCCATTTACTACACATTCATCATATCAAACCCTAGGTTTCTAGGGGATTAAATGCTCGTCAATCTCAAGTCCAAAAATCACAATTGAAGCTTAATAATATACTTCATGAAACATAGAAAGCATCCTACTTATGCCTCTACCAAGTTCACCCAACAAAAGTTCAAAAAATCAAAATAAAACCACACACAACATGCTTGTGTACTCATTGACCTCAAATAGCAATCATCTTTGTTTTCCTTAGGGTCAATGAACACAAAATCAAGAGAATAAAGAAGCTAGTAGCTTACTTGACTTAGATGAAAACTCAAAAGAATCACAATCCCAACGGTGAAGTTATTCCATTTGACGAGGGCTTCGCGAATCCGAAGTTTGAAGATCATCCGACGGTTGGATCTCCTTGGATTTGAAGAGGAAGAAGCTAGGGCTTCAAAGCCCCATGAACTCCCAAGCTCTAACTCTCTCATACGGTTGGAAGAAGGAGGAGAAATGAGAGAAGTGGCTGAATTTGTGAAGAGATTAGGCTATTTATACCTCTCATCTAGTAAGGGCACAAGTGAGATTTCCTTGGTACAATTAGGGAGTGTTAGATGTAATTAGCCACTAACCAAACTCTAATTAACTACCCAAACATGTTAGGACATGATTAGGACTTAGTTTGAGGGTTAGGAAGGGTTTAGAGGGGGTTTAGTGGGGGTAGAATAGGAAACTCACATCAAAAAATCAAAACAGGGACCTTGCTGCTCGAAGCTACAGTGCTGTTGTTACAAGATTTCTGCCTAACTTGCGATGGCTCCAGTTTGAACACCGTTCGACGAAACGACGCGATTTCTTCTCCTGCCACTCTGTAAATGTCTTAAGTAGAATCCTCAAAAACCCCAAAGCAAACAAAAATTTTCCCGAAGGTTTCTCGATCAAACAAATCAGCCGCGTACCAAAAATCAACCAGAATCGTTGTATAACGGATGAAATTACACAGAACAAACTAACGATCGAAACAACGAATGAACAAGCATAATTACTTGTTTTAAAGCATGTTAAAAGACTAATGAAAGGTCCCAAACACATACCCAATGTTACACCAAAACTAAGTGTAAGGAAAATACGAAAAGCGATACGTTAACAAAACGTGAATCGCGAAATCAAGCATATGACGACGACTATACTTTGAACGTCGTGACCACATGTAAACTTTATAAAAATGATTATAAACACTTCAAAGGGCTATAGAATAGTATTGAATGTCACTCAGATGATGAACAATAGATAGGAGAAAAGAACTCCCGAAAGACGAGACGCTCACACGGCTCAATCTCAAACTACGCGATAAGGAGGATTGCTATCCTCGAAGCGTCAAAACATCGCAAGACTTAAGAAATACATCCAATTAGGATTCTAACACATCTAAACATGTTAATCAACCATCATGTAAAGATCTAGGACCAAATCGAGGTCGTGGAACACAAAACCCGAGTAAATCCTCAATCGCGCGCATTTCGACTATCGTCGAGTTACGACTTGTGACTTTAGCAAGTCAACAACTAAATGGCATCTCTTAAAGGTGTTTTGGTCTTAATGTGATCTCTCATACACATCTAGACTCTCTCAGAAATCAAATAAGCCATAAACCAAGGAAGGAAATGCGAGCATTGCCCGCAATTCAAGCTAACTGGGAATCGGGGTCTTACAAATTGCACCGCGGTTTATCAATTTTATTGCATTAATTTTTGCACCATCATTCAATAGTTTAACTGCCTAGTCTAATTGCACAGCGGTTCATCAATTTTATTGCATTAATTTTTGCACCGTCGTTCAATAGTTTAACTGTCTAGTCTAATTGCACAGTGATTCATCAATTTTATTGCATTAATTTTGCACCGCGATTCAATAGTTTAACTGTCTAGTCTAATTGCACCGCGGTTCAAAATTGTAAATGAAACAGACCATGTCTTTCCTCAGTATTTTTCTTCCTTCTCCTCCGTCGTAAGCTTTCTTATTCCTCCCCCTTCGCCTTCATCCCTATTGTGAAAATCCCTCAACCCAACACATTTTTATTAAAATTTCGTAGTTAATGATTCATAAAACTATTTTACCTTTCGGGGGCGTTGCCCTTAAACCCCCACAAAGGGGCGCTGCCCCCTCAACCCCCGCGACCTGACCAGATAGGTCGATTTCAGTTTTGTTGCTCAACAATAGTGATTTTCGAATCCAAAGTGTGTTACCAGAGTTGTTGAAGGGGACGGTGATAATTTTGGAATAATATTTCGAAAAGTGGTCTTTTCCGGTTGCAAAAAAAAAAAAAAAATTGGACTGGAGAGGTTATAAACTTCAAAAAGTGGACCGGCCCGAATTTCACCCTATATTATACACCAAATTTTGAGCTCTAGAACATCTTGTGCAGCCCATCAAAGTTTATCAAAAATAAAATAAAAATCGGATCCACTTGAAAGACATGAATGGTCGACTTTGGTCTTGATTTTGGGCTTTAATAGTAATTATTTGGAATAACCGCGGGTCGATATCATTTCCTGAAAATGTTACCGCTCACCTCACTTTTTTTAAATCCCAAAAGTCCAATTTCATTAATTTCTTCCTTAAATGCCCCTCCTCCTCCTACCGTCCTTCCTTCTCTAAAACGCCATAGCCATTCCACACAAATTGTTGTTTGATAATTGCCAAACAATTGCAGCTTCAAATCCAACAATTTAGATGCAAAACTTAATTTTACCCATTCATTGCTATAACAATTATTTATTCAAAATCAACATGAGATTTTTCATTGATGAATTTGGCCGGTTTGTAAAAGTGGTGTTTTGACGACGCCATTATTACACCAGCAAAGTTTCTAATTAAGTTGCTCATAATTCCATGGCTATAGCCGAACAAGCACGTAGCAAGATAAATTAATTTGTAATTCATCGCATGGGTACATGGGATTGAAAAGAGAGATTTATTAATGTTTTTGAAGGTAATATGAAAAAAGAATCCCAAAGGAAATAAAAGTTTCATTGAAAATGGGTGAACTCTTTGTTTAAGTGGGTGCAATTGATTCCCAAATTTGGGTAGCGGTTTTTTACATTGCGAAGCCTAAATGCTTTACGATGCCCAATTTTTTAATTGCGACGGCCAAATTTGGGCAATGGCTTTTGAGCGACGCCCAAAATTTTTGAATGATGCCCAAAATTTTTGACCATCGCCCAAATTTTTTTACCGATACCCCAAAAATTTTTAGCAATGCCCAAATTTTTTACCGACACCCCAAATTTTTTGAGCGACACACAAATTGGGACAATGACTTTGTGTGCGTGTCGTTTCTTCATTAAGAGTATTTTCGTCATTTCCCCAAAAGTGCACTGTAGCGGTTAAAAAAATAATGATGGACTTTTGCGGTTATTATTCCACCGCATGGTACCGGCCCGATCATCACCCTAATTTTTTTGCTGGGAACCCATAATGGATAAGGGCTAAGCTTGATTGCATCACTTCTGCCTTAGCATCTGCATCATCTATCCTCTACTCAGTATCCCTGCCATTTTCGTCCTCTGCAACCAAATTAACATTTTCTGGAACCTTAAATGTTTTATTGACCCACCTCCCAATCACCATCACCTGGTTTCTTTTATGTCACATGTGCTTGGTCACTAAGAGCAGCTCTAATGGGTTTGGGAAAATGGTTGATAACAATTATCAACCTTTTAGCAAAAGGTTGATACTGTTGGAGGAGGTTGATATTTTTGCAAAAGGTTGATGAACATCAACTGGTCCAAGTGCGCTCATCCATGATGTCACGCTTGCTATTCACTGCTGAATGTGAAGACTTCCAATTTTTTTACAAATTTATAGAACAAAAGAGTCGTTGCATTTTACCATTTTTTTGCTTTTTGTTTATTTTTTTTTCAAATTTATTCTATACATTCTCCTATAAATAGGTTTGCAAAAATAAAAAAATCATTACATTCTTTCAAACTTACATTACTTCTATACTATCTTATTCTCATTAAACTATACAAATTTTTCTTCTCACTTCTTTTGTTATGGATAACAATTTTTTTACAAATTTATTGAACTCTTCTAATGTCGAAAATTCTGCGAATGCCGAAACTACTCCAAATTTTCAAGGTCCGCCAAATTTTCCAACTCTGCCAAATTTTCAAGCTTCGCCAAATTTTCCAATTCCATCGAATATTCAAACTCCACCAAATGCTCAATCTCCGGCAAATTTTCAAGCTCCACCAAATATTCAAGTTCCGACAAATTTTTAAGCTCCACCAAATTTTCAAATTCAGCCAAATTTTCGTTATCCAAAATTTCAAGTATTTCAAGTGTTCCAAATTTTTCCTATCCTTCATATTCTCAATTTTCGTAACATGAATATTTTAACCCGGCTATGGTAAATCAATATACATCCAGGTTCTTATAAACCGATTATGGGTATTGAAAATCCAACAACGTCAGTTGATACAAGAAGAGATAGTGTCGGTGAGTCTATAATTCTACCATTTTCTACCCAAGAAGGGTTGGAAAACATTATTCTTGATGATGAAGCGGACAACGAAAAAAAAGACATGCAGAAAGTAAAGTGGAGCATTGAAGAAGATAAAATGCTTGTAAATGTTTGGCTCATTATTTGAACAGATAGTGTGAAGAGGAACTCTCAACATGATAAGGAGTTTTGGAAATGAATCACTGAGTACTACAACAACAACCGAAAGACGGAATTCGAAGGAAGTTGAACATCTTGAAGTCGCATTGATATACAATTACTCCAATGGTTAATCAATTTAACCAATTTTTCATCCAAGTTAGAGATCAAAATCGTAGTGGGTGGTCCGATGACCAAGTGAAGGAAACAGTACATGGTCTTTTTCACTCAGTAAGTAAAAAACATTTCAAATACAAGCATGTGTGGCTAATGGTGAAAGATGAGCCAAAGTGGAAAGGTGAGAAATCAAGTGAACATTTATCTAAAAGGACAAAGATATCTTAATCGGGGACATTCAGTTCATCATTCGATGCACATACGAGCATCAACATCGAAGACAATGAAGTCGAAGTCCGCCCGATTGGTCAAAAGGCATCAAAGAGGAAAGGGAAAACAAAAATTGCTGAGAAAAATAAAGTCAAAAGTATCGATTTATGGGATAAGTATCGTGAAATTGAAGAAATAAAGATTTTAGCACTCGAGAGAGTGACAACTGCGTTAAATTATGAAATCTTCTTTAAGGATACTAGTGGCATGACGAATGAGCAACTATAAATGCATCACCACATTTGTAACTCGATCAAGGTCAAATATAATATTCTCTAATTTATGTTTTGTAATTTTAATTTATGAAGTTTCTAATTGTTGTATTATAAGTTTATGTAATATTTTAATTAATGTATTTTTTTTCTTTATATAACTCATGTGTAACATTTTATATTATCTAATTTTTAATTGTATGAAGGAAACTAGTCATTACAAAAACTAGTTGTTGCAAAAACTAGTCGTTGCAAAAACTGTCTGTTGTAAAAACTAGACGTTGCAAAAAATAGCCGTTATAGGAGGTATATATATAAGAGGCTTAAGACTCTATATAAATTTTTTTAAAAAAACTCCAACCTCTTACACATATACCTACAGATACATCAATCTCCTCACTACAAAATGTCTCAAGACCCGAATCACTTCTATAAAAATGCACTTTTGCAATTCGTGCATGATGAATTGACTGACGATTCAAGTGAAAAAAATGATGATGATTATGGAAATGAAAATTAAGGAAGAAGAAGCAGAAGCCTCCCACAGTCGTAAATGCAATCGAAAGTAAATAAATCAAGAACGTGAAGCTGGGCATGAAAGACTTTTCAACGACTATTTCTCCAATGAGTCAGTTTATACAGATCAAATTTTTAGACGAATGTATCGAATAAGTAAGGAGTTATTCCTTCGAATTGTAGAAGCCCTTTCAAATCATATAGTGTATTTTCATATGAGGGTTGACGCAACTAATAGAAAGGGACTTTCCCCCTTGTAAAAATGCACTGCTGCTATTCGTCAGTTGGTATGTGGCGTGCCTACCGATCATTATGACGAGTATGTACAAATTGATGAAACCATTGCAATCGATTGTATAATGAAATGTTGTCGATCTGTGATTAACGTATTTGGAAGCGTATACTTGAGAAGATCTAATGCTCACGACGTCCAACACTTACTTCAACTACATTCTGAGGTCCATGGTTTTCCCGATATATTAGGAAGCATTGATTGCATGCATTGGCCATGGAAAAATTGTCCAGTTGCATGGAAATGTCAATCTACCCGAGGAGATCAAATGGTTCCAACAATAATGCTAGATGTGATCACTTCTCAATTTGGATATGGCATACATTTTTCGGCTTTGCAGGTTCTAACAACGACATTAATGTTCTCAACCAATCTCCATTGTTCAACGTGTATTGAAAGGACACTCTCCTCAAGTTCAGTTTATGGTAAATGACATACAATACGCGAAAGGATATTATCTAGCAAATGGTATCTACCCGGAGCAGGATTCATTTGTCAAAAGCTTTACATGTCCAGAAGATCCTAAAATGATAAAGTTCAAATAGATGCAAGAAGCTGCAAGAAAGGACGTTGAGTGTGAGCGTTCGGAGTCATCCAATCTCGTGGGCAATAGTACGAGGTGCGGCCCAATTTTGGCACAAGGAGGTTTTGAAAGATATAATATGTACGCGTGAATCATATTACACAATATAATTGTGGAAAATGAAGGTAATGCAATAAGTAACTGGAGCGATGAAGAAGAAGATCCATCGATACCCACATCCCAAGGATTTATTCAAGAATTTCACAATATCTCCAAAGGCATGCTGAACTACGTGATCGGGAAGTACATAAAAAACTTCGATCTAATTTGGTCGAGCATATTTGGGAACACTTTGAAGACAACAACAATGAAAATTAAGTTGTAACGATTGGATATTTCTTATTAGTATTTAATACTTTGTTTTCTCATTGTATTATGCAACTTTAATTATAATTCGTATGATTTTATATTGATTTAGTTCAATAAAGTCTACATAGGGATGCATCGGTATTTTGAATTACTAATAAATATTTATGAATAAAAATATTTTTTTCAAAGTTAAAATTAAAAAAATATATATAAATTATTTTTTGGACGTATTATATTTGTTTTATAAATATTTATATTTTAAACCGATACATTTATATTTAAAAATAAATATATATTGAGAAATAATAAAATATTTAGTTGTGTATCACTATAAAGCTTTTATGAGATTATGTATAGTGAAGAATACGTTTATAGAAAAAAAAGTTTATAAACTGATAACGAAGTCGTGACAAAAGGAATAAACCTTTTGAAAGGTTTATTATTGTGGATGACTTAGTTCCTTTCCTAAGTATGACTAGAAGATGGAGTCAGCCACTAGATTTCATATTTCACAACGTTCTTTTGTGAATGTAGAACATTTTTTTTTTAATATGATTCTTACTAAAGATCACGAAAAGTTTCAATTTTGTTCAGTTCATCAGATTATGATCATTTTCAATGTGACCTCGTTTTTGGATTGCAGGAAGATGTAAATTGCAAGCTCGTTTATGGTTCTTGCATGCAGTATTGCAAGTATGGGTGTACAACCGAATCACCAAACCATTGAACCGAATCACCAAATCATTGAACCGAATCATGCTTTATTTAATTATTTATTATATATATATATGTATATATATATTCGACATATATAATAAATAATGTCGTTTTTATCAAATACTCCCTCTGTCCCTAAATTATCGTCTTCCTTTTCTTTTTCGTCCGTCCCAAAATAATTGTTCAGTTTAAAACTTACCTTTTTAGAATGTCACTTTTACTACTTTACTCTTACCACATACACATGGTCTTTAAAGGAAACTACACATTAAACTAATATAAATAATCAAATCAATTTTTTTTTAAACTGTGCACCGAGTCAACCAGAACGATTATTTAGAAACAGAAGGAGCATCATGTATTCAAATGATATTTTGAATTATATTTTATTGTTTGTTAATGTCTGATGTTTGTAAAAGAAGTTTGACTTTTTTATTATTAGTATTTTATGTTAATTTACTGATTAAAATTTTATTGGTCTAATTTTTAATGTTTTCTAAGACAACTAATTCGATTTTATGTCAAACCATAAAACTGAATCGGACCAAACCAAACCAAGTGGCTTTGTTCGATTTAATTCCAAGCATTGGATAGTTTAGTTCAAATTTGAGATTTTTGGAACTAAGTGGATGTGGTTCGATTCACGATTTTAGACTAAATCAAACCAAGTACACCCAAATTGCAAGTGTGCCATACCTTTTTTTCATAGAATATGTTTTCTTCTGCTGCTATTGACAAAGTTAAAACAATCATATTTACAAACATTTATATTTAAGAAACATATTTCAAGAACCATGCTCCTACAAACATTTATTTTTACCAGATGTTTGAAGAACCATGCTCCTCTAATTTCAAAAACTTTTGCCTCCCAATCTTTAGGGATTCATCTCATTGCATTAAGGCCCAAAGAAGTAAGAACTTTGGAGGCACCATGTTCATATGATCAAGACACCTCTCCTCTACATCAGAATTTCTAGTGTAGAGACATCTTCAAATGTCTTGAGCTCTCAATAGAACCTAAAGGAATTGTTTTGTTCACACGCCTCGCACTCATCCTGAGAGCTGTGCACAGTTGAATCAAAGACCTCGCGAACAACACCCTTTAGCGATCCAAGTCAACTTGAAGACATAGCTGATAAAGTCGGAAAGGGCAGAAATATCAAGCTATGGTCCCCGTCCTTCAGTGGATTTTAACATCTCTGGGAATATGAAAATCTCACAACCTGCACGAGTTGAAAAGCAGGTATCGTTACACACGATCTTCATCGGACCATTGCACAATGCATTAATTCAAAACCAAATGCACTAAGTAAAACAAAGGTCACATACGCAATTTTTTTGTAACTGACCCTTCCTATAAAAGCCACAAGTTCAAATTTTCTCTTTCAGATTGCTCTACCGGCTAATGGCATGTAACTGCAGGCATTACCATAATTAGTTATTCGTAGGCGAACTGAACCAACTAGCAACGTTGAAATTAGTTCATACAATTTATAAGAAAATCAACCACGCCCCAATATTTGCAACAATGAAAGGGGTGTAAATCTTTGTCACGAGATAAGCATAGAGTTTGCGGCTGAACATTTCCAATATGGGTATCTACTAGAGATATAAGTCTTGTATTTGTGCGCCTCATTAGATACTATTGATACAAAGCATCACTTGCTTTTCAAATGGTGCTTACACATTTCTAGTCATTCTACCAAAACAGAAAACATTTTCAAATGATGCTTACACATTTCGAACCCATCCACCAATTCTCTCCCGCATTCCCAATCAGGCTTGCTTCTCTCTCAGCAAATAGATCAACATTTTTGGGAAAATTAAACAAGGTATATCTACAACAAACCCTTGATTATCATCTCTTGCAAAAAGAAAAGAGAAGCCCAATTGGAAAAACCAGATGGAATCAATGCAACAAGTCAGGAGTAATACCTATGTACAACTTCCATAGTTCAGAGAGCTTCACAATTTTTGAAAAATCTGAAGTTTAGATTCACCTACAAAAACACACTTACAAAATTAGAAACATAATAATCTTGCAAGTGATATCGGCAAACAAAAACGTATAGAGAAATTTAAAACCTAAAGGGAGATGAGCTGAAAATGGTGTGATTTAAGGTTTTAGGGAGCCGTAGAGGGGATTTCATTAAAACACTAAGTTAACAAATGCATTAAAAATAACAATGGTTTTGAAATTGGTTTTTCGTGATCTACCTTTAGATGTACAGAAGAAAGTGTACGAAGTGAAAAATAATAATTATAAGAACCTCATGTCTTCAAATCTGAAGGTGGAAGGAATGACGAGATTCTTCGCTTTGAGTTGACAAAGAGCCTGAAAATAATTTGAAACTAAGTCTTATTTCTCAAGAATGGAAACCAAACTACTTTAAAAGGAGGGTTTAGTTGCACAAATATTAAACACATCCACCAATAGGCGTAGATCGTTCTCAATCTTAAACTCACCAATCAACCGAAATGCCATGAATAACGACCTTCCTCTACAGAACTTTCATCAATTGGGAGAATGCTACTACCAAGACACTATTGAAAAAGGAAAAAGGATATCATTAGTCAATTGTCATCTTCCTTTGCCGCCAACTACACCGAACTTTCCATAAATTAAAGCAGTCATAAATGAAAAAAAAAAGTTTATAATCTTTATCATAGTTTTTCTGAAGTAAGAACCTAGCTTTGAGCCCAACATGGAATCCACTTCAGTACTAATGATAATCAAGAACTTTCCTAAAACAGAAAGTTCGTTGGTGGAATTCTAGTTATCAAGCTTTACTGATTAAGTAATTTAGGGTATTAGGGAGCCGTAAAGGAGATTTTTTTAAAAGCCCAAGACAAAGACAAAAAAAGATAACAAATGCATTACAAATAATTAAACAAACCTTTAGGAAGAAAGTGTAGGAAGTTAAGAAAATAATAAAATTAAACGAACCTCATTCTTCGGATTTGAGGAAGGAATGACCAGATTCCCGACATTGAGATGACGAAGAGCCTGAAAAATAAGGTGAAACCAAGTCTTATTTCACAAGAATGGAAACCAAACTACTGTAAAAGGAGGGTTTAGTTGCACAATTATTAACACTTTCACCAAAAGATGGGCTCATTCTCAATCTTTGAACACACCAATAAAGTGGTGGAAATCCATCATTCTACTGTTCTACTACATCACATGCTACTCCCTTCGTCCCCAAATTATTGTTCAAGTTTTCTTTTTCGTGAGTCCAAAAAAAATGGTCTTGTTAGAAAATTTCCATTTTAAGACAATACTTTTACCATTTTACTCTTACTTTTTTCCTACTTCAATTTTGGGTCACATACAAATGGGTTTTAAAGAAAACTACACATTATATAAACATTATAATCAAGTCAATTAATTTTCCAAAAGGATATCCAACACACATTTTCTGGACCTAGGACCAAACTTATCCCTACTATGACTTTGAGTAGATGCATAACATAGGCAACCAAAGACTTTGATATGAGAATAAGAGGGTGAATGTCCTAGAAGGATTTCATAAGAGGTTTTAAACTGAAGAATAGAACTTGACAGTCTATTGATTAAGTAGGTGGCAGTCAACAAGCAATCGCCACAAAAAGACATAATTATACCCAATACCCCTGAAGATCCTATTCACTCTTTCCCACTTCTACACTTGACTCATAATCTTAACAGTATACCTGTCATACTTGTAATCTCGTTTGAAAGCCTTTCATGCTGCGAAAACATCAATTTGAAAATAAATAGAGTGAAAATTACCATTAAGAAATAAAGACACGCAGAGAGAAACTAACCATTTCTTTCAACAAAGAGTTCCCCATTCTAAGCTTCTGTACATTGAGTTTTCTTGCTTCTTCCCCAACAGGTGGACAAGCATCACAGGTTGGGCATATCACATTCTTCATTACTGCTGAAAATGCCTGATATTCAGGCCGCATTCTAACGTTTTCCGAACGAAGAGCGTTATTGTCTGCACGATCATTCCGAACCTAAAACATATAGCAGGTGTAAAGAAGCTCAAGTACCATAAATAAAGAAGATGTCCCAGGCTAGGAATGAGGCTATATAAATGAAAGTGTGAAAGAATTCAAACACTATATCACCTTTGTTTGATTCCTCTTGTTTTGAAACCAAAATTTGACCCGGTTTGGAGCGAGACCAATTTCTCTGCTAAGTTGCCTCCTTTGGCTCTCATCTGGATGGGGGCATTCCTTGAAAAATCTGCAATATTTTGAAAACCCCATTAGAGGCGACTAGAAATTAAGAGAAACAAACAAATAAAGAAATGAAAACAATACAAAATATAGGGCCATCAGAAATTTAAAACAAAAGTGCAAGTAAATCTGATGCGGGAACAAGGGCATGAAAGCAACAAGGATAAGGTAGAAGGGTCAAAACCACAAAGGAATGGGGTGCATCCAAGGAACCTAAGGCACGGCTCAAGTAAAGAAGGAGGGGAGGCTCACACTTGGAAGGGGGGCACGGGATTGGGAAGCCTTGCATGGGCTTGCAAGCAAGGGGGCCGGCGTGGCTTGGAAAGGTGGCTGCCCACCATGAGTTCTATCTCCCCAAGGGATAATAGATTAGGATAAAATCTGCCATAGGATAGAATTTATTTTGTTTCCTAAAAGAATTAGTTTTCTTTTGTTATTTTAGTTGGATAGGAAGACTTTTGTTTTGGTATCTAGTTAGGTTTTCTTTCCATCCAAGATTAGTAGTCTTTTTTTTATTAGAGTTAGGATAATTTTGTAAAGCATTTATAAGGCAAGTTATTTCAATAAACACAGCAGATTGTTTTGGTGTGCAAACGCTTTGCAAAGGACGAGTTCGTTCTTCCTTCGATTATTCTTTCAAGGTGAGTGAAGCCTAGGGAGATTAATCAAACGGTATTCTTTACGACAAGTGAGTGAAGCTTGTCCGGTGAAACCAATTCTATCCTTCTCTATTTCTTTTTCTTTTATTTGTTCGTGGCAGCCTGTTCTCCTTTGAAAGCGGGGCAGTCTTGGGCAGCATAAGCTTCAAGATTGTGGGCTGTTTTAGGGGCAGGTTAGACGTGAGTTTGGGAGGCAGTTTGGGGCAGGTTCTGTACGTGGAAGTGGCTGGAATCAGGAGGTAGTTTGGGCAGTCCATAACTACATAAGGGTAGACGTGTGAGGGGTTGTTGAGTGGAGATTAGTTTGTTAGTTATTGGGCTATAGTTGTAAGGAAGAATTCCTTTAAAAAAACTGTTTTGGGGATGTAGTTGTTTAGTGTGTTGGAGCAGTTTTTTTAAAGTTATAAACTGGTCAAATCAATCTAGGATTTTGGGTTGTAATTTACAAAAGAAGCTTAATAATTTGGGCAGATTTTTAGAGAGTTTTGGGTGTGTTTTTTTAAGCAGTTTTGGGAGAATTGTGGGCTGTTCTTGGACATTTGATTCAGACATAGGGCTGTCCGTTTCTGCAGGAACTGATTCGGTGATTCAAGCTTCCGCATACGCATCAAGTGGTATCAGGGCTAGTTCTTCGTGAATCCTTATTCGCGAAGCAATCATGGCAAATCAAGGAGATGGAGGACAACCGCAAGAACAGAATTTCGAACCAATGAACAACCTACGAAGAGATCGAGAATTTCAGGAGTTGCAACGCATGGTGGAAACTCTTCGTCTAGGGATGCAAGCGATGCAAATTAATCGGGCAAACCCACCATCCGATGATTAAGAAGGGGAAGGGGCTAGGGTTCGGCCTAGAAGAGAAAGAGACGACAATGGCCGAGGTTTGAAGCTCGACATTCGAGAATTCGAAGGGACCATGGTCACCTAGAAGTATCTTGAATGGATTCAAAGGACAGCACGGGTTTTAGACTATAAGGAATTTAGCAACAAAAAGAAATTCAAGGTAGCAGTCCTTAAGCTCACCAAGTATGCATCGATCTGGTATGAAAATCTGAAGTCCCAAAGAAGACGGGAAGGTAAGGACAAAATTGAATCGTGGGACAAGTTCAAGGGATCGTAGGTTCCTACCAAGTACCTACGTACAAGACAACTTCACAGCTCTTCATCTTCTCAAGCAAGGAGAGACAAGTGTGGCTGAATACATCGAGGAGTTCGAAAGGCTTTCCATCCTTTGTGATATTCAAGAAAGGGTGGAGCAAAAAAATGCTAGATTCATGAGCGAGTTGGATCCGGTAGTGGCAAGCATGGTGGAACTTCAGCCATGCTACACGTTTGAAGAGATGAGCAAGCTAGGTGTGAAGTGTGAAAGGCAACTTAAGAAGAAAAAGGGATCGAAAGAACCTACGACAAAGTTGGCAACCACCTTCAAGCCCACGGCAAACACTACCAACACCAAGACAGGTGAAACTTCGGCAAAGGTAGACAAGGGCAGTGAAGTAGAGGCTAAGAAAACCATGAGAAACAAGGATGCGGTGAAGTGTTTCAAGTGCCAAGGGTACGGTCACTATCAGTCGAAGTGCTCTACAAGGAGAGTCTTTAACCATGCAAGAGATCCAAGAAATCGAAGACAGTCTTTCTAAAGCAACCATGGAAGATAAGACGGAGAAGGAAGAGATAGAATATTGCGATGATGCACATGGTACTAGTCTAGTACTGAGTAGGTCTCTCCATGCCAAGCATGTTCCAACCGGGGAAAAAGCTCGAGAACAAATTTTCCATGCCAAGTGCTTAGTACAAGACTGGGTGTGCACCTTGGTAGTCGATGGGGGAAGTTGTACCAACACCGTCTCAACCACTCTTATCAAAAAACTAAAGGTACCTACTATCATCCATCCTCGTCCTTATAAACTGCATTGGCTTAATAACAGTTCCAAAGTAAAGGTGGACAAGCAAGCTTTGATTACCTTTGCTATGGGAAATTGTGTGGATGAGGTACTTTGTGACGTGGTACCAATGGACGTATGCCATTTGTTGTTGGGTCGTCCATGGCAATTCGATCGTTGGGTTGTATATGATGGGAGGGGGAATACCTATACTATAACTAAGGACAACAAGAAATTTTGAATCAAGCCTTCTCCAACTCCACCACAAGGGATGGGAATAAACTTCTCCAACAAGAATAATTTGTTCACAAAAAGGGAGGTAATTAAAGTACAAGGGATTGGTCACACAAGCAAGGAAGAATGCAAGGAATTTAAGGTTGAAGAAGCTTCAACAACAAGGCCAATAGTTCAAGGAGAGTCCACAGTTTTGGAAGAAAATAAAGGGGTAAGCAAGTTGACCTCCAAGACATTCTCTTATGAAGACCAAGGGCTCAAATTTTCATGCTACATGATTCTTGAAGAAAAGGAAGCCAAGGATTGGGAGAGTTTCTTGAATGTCTTCTTTGAAACTTTTAGAGTATATAACCAGTCCAAAGAAGAGCCTCAAGAATGGAAGAAATGTATGGATAGCTTGTTTGAAGACGCAACAAGGATGGCTAGAGTTTTGGGATTCGATTTGCTCAGGGGAGGATCAGAAAAGGAAAGGACCACTAAGGAACCAGGTTATGCAAGCTTACGGAAGGTGAAAGCATCAACCAAATGGTACAGGGATAGCCTATGATGAAACAAAGCAACCAAGAGATGTTCGAGCCATCACAAGAAACGAAGGGCCAAGGATTGAAGGCAATCCTTTTCCAAGAAGGAGAGTATGATGAGGGAGCAAGGGCTCAACAATCCGTCAACCTAGGAAGGAGCGAAGGGTGGCATGAAAGCAACAAGGATAAGGTAGAAGGGTCAAAACCACAAAGGAATGGAGTGCATCCAAGGAACCTACGGCACGGCTCAAGTGAAGAATGAGGGGAGGCTCACACTTGGAAGGGGGCACTGGATTGGGAAGCCTTGCATGGGCTTGCATGCAAGGAGGCGAGGGCGTGGCTTGGAAAGGTGGCCGCCCACCATGAGTTCTATCTCCACAAGGGATAATAGATTAGGATAAAATCTGCCATAGGATAGAATTTAATTTGTTTCCTAAAAGAATTAGTTTCCTTTTGTTATTTTAGTTGGATAGGAAGACTTTTGTTTTGGTATCTAGTTAGGTTTTCTTTCCATCCAAGATTAGGAGTCTTTTTTCTATTAGAGTTAGGATAATTTTGTAAAGCCTTTATAAGGCAAGTTATTTCAATAAACTGGTGTGCAAACTCTTTAAAAAGGACAAGTTTGTTCTTCCTTCGATTATTCTTTCAAGGTGAGTGAAGCCTAGAGAGATTTATCAAACGGTATTCTTTACGACAAGTGAGTGAAGCTTGTCCGGTGAAACCGATTCTATCCTTCTCTATTTCTTTTTCTTTTATTTGTTCATGGCAGCCTGTTCTCCTTTGAAAGGAGGGCAGTCTTGGACAGCATAAGCTTCAAGATCGTGGGCTGTTTTAGGGGCAGGTTAGACGTGAGTTTGGGAGGCAGTTTGGGGCAGGTTCTGTACGTGGAAGTGGCTGGAATCAGGAGGTAGTTTGGGCAGTCCATAACTACATAAGGGTAGACGTGTGAGGGGTTGTTGAGTGGAGATTAGTTTGTTAGTTATTGGGCTATAGTTGTAAGGGAGAATTCCTTAAAAAAACTGTTTTGGGGCTGTAGTTGTTTAGTGTGTTGGAGCAGATTTTTAAAGTTATAAACTGGTCAAATCAATCTAGGATTTTGGGTTGTAATTTACAAAAGAAGCTTAATAATTTTGGGCAGATTTTTAGAGAGTTTTGGGTGTGTTTTTTTGAGCAGTTTTGGGAGAATTGCCGGCTGTTCTTGGACTTTTGATTCAGCCAAAGGGCTGTCCGTTTTTGCTGGAACAGATTCGGTGATTCAAGCTTCCGCATACGCATCAAAATCCCTCTCCAAAAATAATATATAATTCTCCTTAGAAGTTTGAAGTGGCCACGATGACAATTCAATGAAAGTGATTGCAAAGTATACATCAAAAAAAAGAGAGAAAAAAGAAAACACTAAAAGTTGGACATACGCTTCAAGCAGTTGAACTTGGAGGGGTTTATGGCAAGGATGCCTGCCCTTTCCCAAATCAGAGCTATTGCCAGCATCCATTCGTTCTACAAAAAAAATGAGATAATTACTGAAAGAGAAGAAGAGCAAAGAATTCTAACACAGAGAATCAGATTGCCAAAGTTTAGAGAGTGGTATGCAACAGCAAACTCGTTGGCATTTATACTAGTTTCCCATGGGCGTGCATTTAAAAACAAAGTTTAATTACTAAAAAGTGACTCTTTGGATAGGACATCCTGAAAGGGAAAGATAGTTTTTTTAAAGTATTAATAGTATACAGCTTTAAATTCATTGCACCTTTCACTTTCCGATCAGTTAGTTTACATGGTTAAAGTCCTTTACACCGGGCATAAGAATCTAAACGAACATAGACAAAATAATTAATTCACCTACCACCTCACAACTTACTGACCAGAAATAGTGAAATGCCAAGAATATCGATCTTGTCCTCAACTGCCGTAGAATCGGCGTTGATTTGGAATGTGCCATTACCAAGACACTGTTGGAAAAAAGAAAAGAAAGTAAAAATCAATAGTTGTTTCCTTGAACACCATTCACATTGAACTTTCAATGAAGTAGTTAAGTAAAGAAGATCCATGAGATTCTTTCGGTTACACTATCATTAAAGAAGTTTTACAAGTGTCAATCATAACTTGTTTGTCAAATGTGAAAATTGCAGACATTTAAGCAATAACAAATTGGGTTATCTCTTCATTCAACCAATGCTGGAATAAATATAAAATAAAACTATACATCTAATTTCAGTATGAAATCTAACTCAAACAACAGAAACTGAATGGGAGATACTCCAAGTAATAAAAGGAACCAACAATAGTGAAAGTGATATTGGACTGCCAGAGTTTAAGTCAAGAAGATACATGAGATTTTACAGGTTACATGATCATTAAAGAAGTTGAAAATGAATGAGAGATATCAATATTAACTTGTTTGTATCAATAATAACTTGTTTGTCATCTGTGAAAATTGCTGACATTTAAGCACTAACAAATTGGGTTGTCTCTTAGTTCAACCAATTATGCTGGAATAAATATCAAATAAAACTATAGATCTAATTTCAGTATGAAATCTAACTTAAACAACAGAAACAAACTGAATGGGAGATACTCCAAGTAATAAAAGGAACCAACAATAGTGAACGTGATATTGGACTGCCAGAGTTAAGTAAAGAAGAAACATGAGATTTTATTGGTTCCATGATCATTAAAGAAGTTGAAAATGAATGAGAAGATATTAATATTAACTTGTTTGTATCAATAACAACTTGTTTGCCAAATGTGAAACTTGCAGACAATTAGTCAATATCAAATTGGGTTCTCTTATTTCAACCAACGCTGGAGGAATAGGCACATCAATTAATTCTTCTTTGGATATCCAAGTTGAAAATGAGTGAGAGATATATGAAAACAAGTAATAAGAGGAACTAACAATGGTGAAAGTGAAATCTGACTCCCAGAGTTTGAATCGCTTCATGTCTTCTGCTTTCTACACCTGAAAAATAAACAATCCATGCGAAATTAGCCCAAAATAAACTCTTTTAGATATCAATTTCGTAACTTACAAATTGATTCTTACTCGATATCAAGCTATGATCGGAGAAGGACGACGGCTCTGACTGACGCAACCATTTCACTCAGCACTGCGTGTGTGTGTGCGTGTGCGTGTGCGTGTGCGTGTGAGACAGAGGGACGGCGAGCGATACAACGAAAGTGGAAGCCCTACCGTCCTTTAGGGTTGCTTTATACCCGGCATTTGGACATTTTACCCCTTGACTATTTATAGTATTAGTATTAGTATTATTATTAACTAGGTTATTATCCGCGCGATGTACGATTGATTTAGTGTTGTTTTTGAAACTTAATTTTGTAAATAGAATTTGTAAGTTTTTTAAATGAACCAACAATAACAATATGTCCACACAATTAATAATTAATAAATAAATAAAAACGTGAGATCATATCAAATAATCAAACCGAAAATTAATGTGAATTTTGTAGATATAATTTGCAAGCTATTTCGTAGTGGTTGTTTATGGTGTTGGTGGAACATGTTTAATCAAATTTGATAAAATCTATTTTAAATTGACCGAGTATTGGTAAATAATAAAAATTAAAAAAAATTTACCATGAGAATTGAGGAATCATAATCAAATTAAACTTTATCTAAATCAAATGTGATAAAATATGTCCGGTACAAACCGATTTTGCAAGAAAAAATGGTAAATAAAAAAATTACCATGAGAATTGAGAAGTTTTAATTAATTGAAACATGTTTAAATCAAATGTGATAAAATCTACCTGAAAATAAAAAAAATTCACCATGAAAATTTGGAGTACTAATCAATATTAATCAATTGAAACACGTTAAAATCAAATGTGATAAAATCTATATGGTATTAACCGATTTTGATAACAAAAATTGGTAAAAAATAAAAAATAAAATGTTTTACCATGTATAAAGGAGGCATCAGTTTTAAAATTTATTAGACTTTAATTTTTGGCAGAAAAAAGAAAGAATTTATATAGATATATTTAGTACCATACACAATGTTTTGAGAAGTACATGTTTTAAAATCTATCAGACTTTAATAGTTTTAATCAATTGAAACACTTCTAAATTAAATGTGATAAAAGTTATCCACAAATAAAAAAACTTTTACCATCAAAATTTGAAGTACTAATCAAGTGAAATACGTTAAAATCAAATGTGATAAAATGTATATGATATTAACCGATTTTGACAACAAAAAATGGTAAAAAAAACTTTTACCATATATAAAGGAGATATCTATTTTAAAATCTATCAGATTTTAATTTTTGACAGGGAAAAAAAATTATCTATTATACAATACAGTTCAGTCTTATAAAGAACGGCTAAGATTGATTATTTTACTTTATATCAAACGGTTGAGATTGCATATTTATACTTTATATCAAAGCGGGTAATTTATTTACTTTGGCATATGTCCCCTCGAATCGGGAGATCATCAAGAAGATTCATAATCTAATCTAAACTGTTTTTATCTCGTATATAAATCTCATCTAAACTGTTTTTATCTCATATAACTGATTTTAAATAGGTCTCTATTTAATTTACGACTTATTAAATCGACTTATTGGATAGTCGAATTTCAATCTGACGCTTGCACAGTGCCTTGAGATCTTACTTAACAGAGTCTAAGATAGATGAATAAGTTAAGTCATTCATTCTCTTTTGAATAAAATTTTGATAAGAGAAATTACGTAACGAGAGAATTTGACGATAAATAAATAAAATAAAAGACAAAAATTTAGATAAGACAGTTTTGTATATATCTATAATACAATACACTCGGTGTTCTTGTTTTACGGTGATCCAACGACCCTTCTTTCCTGGCTCACATGTGCGAATGACTACATTATTATTTTACATTTACTCTTTTATTGAGATTTTACGGTTTTTATTAATATTTTAAGTTTTTATAATTTTAGTTTTATGATTGCAAAAGTTTGTATTTGTATTTTTTTTTCTTTTTAATTGTTATCGTAATTAACTTAATCAATTAAATTTTTTTCCGACCCGTAATTTCATATACAAATTAATTTTTTTTTTAAAAAAGTGTAAGTTTTGTAATTTGAATTTTTTTAACTGTTATCGTAATTAACTTAAGCAGTTTAATTTTTGTCCGACCCATTTTGTCCGGCCGCAATTTTGTATACAAACTTTTAATTAATCCCTCTGTTCCGGACAAAGAGGACCCGTTTGAAAGTCAATTTTTTTAAGAAAATAATATTTTTAGTAGTTCATTTCCATGATATATTTTTGTCGGTCCGTTTTGTCCTACCGCAATTTCAGATACAAATTTTTAATTAATCCCTCTGTTTCAGGCAAAGAGGCCCGTTTGAAAGTCAATTTTTTTAAGAAAATAATATTTTTAGTAGTTTATTTCCACAGTATCTGCTTCATTTATTGATAAATTTTCAAATTGGCGCCGTGCCATCGGCACGGGAAAGAGTACTAATATAGATATATTTAATATCATATGCATTATATTAATAGTTTTTGTTTTATTTGAAAAAATTGTTTATAATAAGATGATTTTCTAAACTTGTAATAAATAATTTTTTTAATTAGAATAACTTGAAAAAAATAAAAAATAAGGTAAATATTCAAAATTGATCATGTAGTCATGTAATTGAAAGATTAAAATCTATAAGAATTGATAAAATCTATCCGCAAAAAAAAAAATTACCATAAAAATTTGGAGTTCTAATCAAGTGAAACACGTTTAAATCAAATGTTATAAAATATATTTGGTATTAACCGATTTTGACATCAAAAAATGGTTTAAAAAAAACAAAAAAACGTTTACCATGTATAAAGGAGGCACCTGTTTTAAAATATATCCGGTTTTAATTTTTGGTAGGAAAAAAATTATAAACTTGTATAGAAGGTGACACGTTGAGACACATAATTCATTTAAAACTTTAAGAATACAACAGAAACTCCTCATGTGGTAGCAATAGTTTCTGTTTTAATAATAGTTAATAGTTAATAGATAATTAATAGATTAGTAACTAATAATTAATACTTATATATTAGTAGAAAAACAAATAACATAGAATTATCCGTGGATAATTTGTATAAATTAAAAATTATGAAAATAAAAAGAGATGGAAATAGAAGAGTTTTAGTAAAATTAAATTTGTATAAATTTTATAGGATACAATCTAGTTTAATTAAGCGATATTGGAAAAAAAAACCAAAATCATAAATCTCTATCATAAATTTTCTCGTAAAACTATATCCTAAATTTGCTTTATCTTATCAAATTAGTTTTAGGAATTTTATCATATATAATTAGATTTAGAATTTTTATCTTAAACTAATTGATTTTGAAAAAGAAAAAACTTTTACTATTTCAAATGTGACACGTGGCATCACGAAATCTCTTTAAAACTTTTAGCTTTTCACAGAAAGCTGCCACGTGGCAACAGGAACTTTGTTTTAGTAATAGTTATAGATTATTAGCAGTGGAGTATTAGTTCTTTAGAAAACTAGTATTTGTATCCGTGCCTATGACACGGCGCGAGGATAGGAAGATACCAGTATGGAGGGCGTTAATATTTAAATAAATAAAAATATGTTTTAATCATGTTTCAATTTCAATTCCACCAATCTACCTTACCTTTCCACCTTCACCACATCACATCACATCACCCACCCACCAATTTCCACAAACCACATGCAGTGATCACAGACCACTCAGCACGCCACCACGCACTCCAGTTTTCAATCCTCGACCGAAGAAGACTCTTCTGGAGGATTTTTTTTTCCGACGACATTAGGGTGTTCAGTCTAGGGCGTTGATTTGAGCAGTAGATGGACAGAGAAAGACAGGGTTGCACTAATTTACTAACTTTATTTTGATTGATTTGGGTCATGTAAACTCATCTAGATCTATGTAGGTGTTGGTCCTGAAATAGGCTCAATCTAGGCTAAAAGGGGGGGGGGGGTTGAGCACTCGAAACCCTGCCAAAACTCTGCCAAACCTAAAACCAACCGGTCAAAGTGATCCATAGCCCTTTAGTTAGGCATCCACCCTATTTCCCCGGTCCAAAAATCTTGGAAAAAGTTGTTACTCTGCCCAAGTAAAAAGGTCAAAACCACAAAAAATAAGCCTTTATTCTGCCAAAATTCCGCCAATAGCAAGCAAGAAAGCACAAAAAATAAGTTGTTACTCTGCCCAAACTGCAGCAGCAGCAGAATAAAAAGTCTCTCTCTCTCGAGAATGACAGAGCGAGCACTCCCCGCTCTAAAAGGTAAAAGCCTTTAAGGGCGTTTATTTTTATAAAAGTTATTTTCAAATCCAGCCCAACGTAGAAAATATAAGCCGTTGTGCTGCCTGTATTTAGTTAGTAAATACTATGTAAAAGAGCCGTTATTATGGCTAAATATTTTAAAATATATTTGTAACTATTGTAAGGAGACGGCTGCAAGTCCGTAAATAATGTAGCCGCGGATGTATTTGTTTTTATTTCCTGTCTTTTAATGCTTTGTTTATTTGCTAAATAAATATAACAAAAAGCATACTTTAGCCAAAAACCGCTTTTGAGACCGAAATGGCGAGTTGGGTGCCTAGCACTTTCCCAACTCGTAACTTTAGCCTCCGAACCCGTTTTTATAATCTATGGTTTTTTTTTGTTTTTCTTTATTTCTTCCTTAAAATAAAGATGGCGACTCTATAAAACATTTTGGATCCAGTGCGGCGTCGCAACACTCCTTTCTTGCACTTTTCCGTTTTCCCCTAAAAAAGGGAAAATGAGAATGAAAGGGTGATGTATTCCTATATCCTGGGTATCCTCTAAACAGGGGATAACTTGATATAGAAAACTCAAAGCACCCATAGTGATCCGAAATAAGGCCATAAGACTATTTTTATAAAATACATAATGGGGCCTCGCAACATCATTTCTTGCACTTTTTCGTTTTCCCCTAAAAAATGGAGAATGAGAATGAAAGGGTGATGTATTCTTATATCCTGGTATCCCCTAAAAAAGAGATAACTTGATGTAGAAAACTCAAAGATCCCATATTGGACCAAAAATTCACTGAAAGTTACCGAAGAGTATTCAAACGCGCTATCTTAGACAACACTCCTCTCGCACTTTTAATTTCGTCTTCCCCTAAACAAGAGAGGATGGAATAAGAGCAGTGGTATGCCGCATCCGCACGTACGCGCACCCCTATCCAAGGGCCGGGGCGCGAGTGCAGTCCCGGGAACCCACAGTGGCGACTCAGCTGGGGAGATCGTTTTTATTTTAAATAAAAATGGAGGACTAGACTCATAAAAAAAAAAAATTGTTTTCCTTTGTTTCTGGCTAAAGTATGCTTGTTATATTAATTTATGCATTTGAATATTGCGTTCCTATACATCCGTGTCTATATTTGTGGATATGATCCTCCATCTTGCAGCAATTTCGTTCCGATAACTATTACAGGTATGTTTAAAAATATTTAATAAAAAACAACAAACAAAATATTTGAAAGTCAAATAATAATAATAATAATAAATAAATATATATATATATATATATATATATATATATATATATATATATATATAAATTCAATGACACAGCGGCACAATAAAATAAAAGGGCAGGGCTTTATTTTAAATATTGTTTTATTCCGGCCCTATATTATTATTTTGTTCCGTATATTATTTTCCTTTTTATTCCGCAAAATATGTGCATATTTGCATTCATTCTGCCATTTTATTTTGGGGATAAGGATCAATTTGTAATTAATAGGAATAGATAGATTCCTGCTTTTCTTTCTATTTCTTGATGTGATGTGCTTGCTTGCGCTCAAACTAAAAAAGCCGAGAAAATTCATGCATAACAGCAAGACAACCCATATCTATTCATTTTCTGTTTTTTATATCTGAAAAAAGAGATTTTATTGTTTTTTAGCTACCGCACACACGCGCACGCATATAAATATATTCCAAACTGCTACCCTACACCATGGCCAGCCTACTCCCTGCATAAGCCAACATTAGACTATATATAGATTCTCAGGACACTTCAAAGACCGACCGGTTTTTGCATCTTTGAATCGTGGGTCAGCCCCTGTAAAAAAAAATATGAGAACAAAAGAAAAAGAAAGAAAATAAAATAAAAATGCACAAGTCAAAAAAATAAAATAAAGGAGAGAGATAAAAAAGATTTTGCGCAAAGAAAATACGCAAGGGCTGATTTATTATTCTCTGATGCTCGACCTAGACCATTTCGAATGGTGGATCCTGGAAAGAGTATAGGCCCTTCGCCTAAGATCAGCCCGATCTTGGGGAGTCGAAAGGCAAGTGGAATACGTTGGTCCTATACTCTGGAGAAAGAATCCACTGTTCCAGGGAAAGTCCTGAGACCGTCAAAATAAAGCATGTGCTTATTCGGTCAATTGTAGGGAAAACAATAAATAATAAATAAATAAATACTAATAAAGGCACGTTGTACTCCAAGCCCAGAAAGCCTTCAGCCAGCCTTCTGATACCTCCAAACCCATTTTCCTCATAAACCTGGCCCGAATTTAGAAAGACAGAGATAGTACTGGTCGGTTGATACGGGAAATAAGTGCAAAAAGCAGATTAGAGGGTATCAGTATCAGATCAAAAAAGGGCAGAGCCAGTTCAGAAAGTACAAATCTGAGCAAAATGGCAGCTAAAAATAAACAGGTGATGATGGAAGCCAGCAACAACTGGAACATCTGAGGAACCAGAGAAAGAAACTCCTGAGTACGCATCTCCCCCTGGACTTGAGGCTTGGCTAAAAAAGGAATTGGATGCCCATGCGGAAAGGATAACAAATCAGGTAGTGAATGATCCCTAGCAGGTTTCTCAGAAACTCTTGCCGCTTTTTCCCAAAAGATCAAAATCCCGAAATATGTTCCTAACACTTCTCACCTCCCTGAAATAAATTGTCCCGATACCTCAGAAAATATCATTTTCCAAGCTTCTGGGAAACCACCAAGTGCCAGCCATCAGCCAAATAATGATCTCATTGCCCAAAGTAATATGATTTCAAGTGCCCATAATCCTAATCCATATCCTCTAGAAATCAACCCCGATCTCCCTCACCTAAATGCCTGCTATTACAACCAAAAGAACTATCTCCCTCTTGATCCTGCAAATACTTATTCTCAGCAAACGACCCCAGGGATTCCAAAAGAAATCGGTTGTGTACCAGAAAAGGAATCCCTCTTGGCCCAAGGTCCAGGCAACCCAATTCCAGTGCAATATTATCCAAGGGAGAAAACCCCACCCAGTTGCTTGACCAAATCCCAATCTAGCAATTTGCCTAAGCCAAGAGGAAGGAAAGAAGTAATTCCAAGGCATTATGATGATCTGCCTCCTCCAAGATCTGAAATAATCCAAACACTGTGGGCCCATGGGATACTTAAACCCATCGATAATTACCAACTACCCAAACCGTTACCCGTTTACCTGGAATCATGCCCAGTATTGTGAGTACCACCGTTGCAGTGGTCATCTTACTGACAAGTGCTATTCACTCAGAAGTGCAATTCAGGATCTCATTGATAACGAGGTAATTACGGTGGCAGGCACAAGAATTTTTGAAACAGATCAAGCCAAGGAGGTCTAAAAGGGCAAGTTAATTTAATTAGCCAGAAGAAATGTGTTATAAATATGCTAATCAATAAAAGGAGTTTCTAATGAATGCCTAGGAGACAGCTTCCTGGGTATGATAGATGGAGGCACTGATTATGAGAAGCCCCCTGTTAAGTTTGAGCCTATTGTTGATAAGCCTCTACAGAACTGGTATACTACGGCCGGCCCGCTTTTGACACCCGCAGATCTGGTGGACCGCTGTAAGACCCCAAAAATTATGTAATTTTATTATTATATTTCTGAGATCTAATTGTTTTGTAATTGACTCTACGGAGTCAGATTTAGTGAAATAAATTATATGGAGTAGTTTAACTAACTCCTATGAGGTTGGTAATTTATTTAGGGGATGATTATACCCTTATATAAATTTAGATAGTAATAAGAAATTATTATTTGACATTTAGAGACAAATAAATAATTAGCAGTTGTGACCCCAAAGTATTTTAGTATTTTAATTGACCCTACAGGGTTAATTTGTATGATAGTTAAAATATTGATTGAAGGAATAATATATTAGTCCCTACATGTTAGAAATATTTATGTGATATTATTGACTTTTCTGAGAGTCAAATTGGAATTGATTAATAATTAAGCCAACTGAATGGTATACGTTTGACTAGTCAATAATTGTTTTACTTTAAAATAATAATTAAGTTTAGTAGTAATACAATTGTTGACCAATGTTTGACCGGGAGAGTTATTTAGGGGGTGAAGTGGATTCATCTCCTCATTCATAAAAAAGAGAAACCATCAAACAACTAATATCCTTCTTTGAGTTCCTTCCTCTACAAAAACGTCGTACGTCGTCTTCTTCATGCCGGGCTCGGTTTTCACGGGTGTTGCTCTCATGTGGGTAGTGGGAGTATTTGAGACCCAAAAACTATTATCCACTCATTCATCATCTCTATCATCCTCCATTTTCAACCTAAAGATGGAGAAACACCGCCAGTAGGTGTGTTGTGTGTGTTTTTTATTCACGTTGATTCACCCAATGGAATCGCGATCGAAGACCACCCTTGGAAAGCTCTCATCGAGGAGATCGTTTCCCCTTGGTTTGTTTTCGGGTTCTTTCATGTTTAATGACCGAAATAGGTACGTGACTAAATCCCTACTTTCTCTTTCTAGCTCAAATTGATGCTAGGGTGTTAGAGGCTTGTTCCCCATAAATTGTTGAGTTATTACATGTCTTGATGATGGGTTTTGATTTGTAAACATATGGGGTTTAGGGCTGTTGAAGATGAGGTTGGAATTGTTGGGTTTGTTGTGTTTATTGAAGTAATTATGAATGTAATTTACTTGTTATTGGGTTTAGAAACCAAAAGAAAATAAATCCCGAAATTATACATTGCCCTAAATTTTGGAAATTTGTATTTTGACTCAAAGGAGTTAATTAAAATTTTAAAGTGTTGTTTTGAGCCCTAGGATAAATTCCTACGACTTTTTGGGTTCGTCGGGTCTCAATTGAGAGATTTCGAGATTTGGTCGGGTGAGACCGGAATTGGTGAATTTGTGTGTTGAATGAATTTAGAACTCCAATTGAAATCTTTGGGTGATGCTAGCATGAGAATATTGCTAGTTAACAAAATTGAGTAGTTTGAGAATTTGAAAAGAAAAGAAAAAAAAATGAAAACAGATTTTGAAATTAGTGCAGTCCTTGTTTTGGGCTTTATTCCGGAAAATACTGTAGCAATTCCGTCCATGATAATTGTCAAATTCTCGGATATGTTAGACTTCCATATGTTAGGTATTGTGCTGTAAATTTTCATTTAAGTTTGAGTTCGGGAAGTATTTTGATATGATGTTGGATCGTCGCAGCATCTGGTGAACTAAATTCAGTCCCTGTTCTTGGTGTTTTTCTGAAAAATACTGTAGAAAATCCACAATTGGGAATCGTCTGAATTTCGGTTATGTTGTTGTTACACATATTAGGTAACTCCCTGTAAAGTTTCATTAATTTTAGAGTTACGGAAGTATTTTTCATGAGTCACGAAACATTGCTGCGACAGTGCGACTGTAGCAGGGGAAACATATTATTATTATGAAATTGAAGTGATTATATTTTGATGAATACAAGTCCTAATTGAGTAATTTAAAAGCCTAAAATATATTTTAAAGAGTCTAGTTTCATACTACGCAATAATCATATCGTTTGGAGTTGTGAGGAATTAATGGTTGAATTTACAAGTTGACTGGGCAGAATGTGTAATAGCAGGAAATCAGATTTTAGACTTGAACTTGAAATGACCATGACTTGATGAATACAAGTCTGAATTGAGTGTTTTAAAAGGCTAAGTTATAGTTTGAAAAGCCTAGTTTCGGAATATGTAAGATTCATGAAATTTCGAGTTATGATTAGTTATTGGTCAATTTTACAAAATGGTAGCGCAGAATGAGTTATTACTAAGTTGTAATTCCAGTGGTTAGAATGGATATCTTTCGGTGCATGAACATCGAGTAGAGAAGGATTGATTTGGTTTGAGGAATGGATTACCATTCAGAGATATTGTAGAGCGTATTCTTAATTTCGACGTAGAGACCCTTTAGATGCTCTTAGAGCATAGTGGATTGTATCTAATAAACGATCCTATTCACGTGAATATGATGGGATGAGTTTATGAATTAACATGAACTTTAATGAGTTGAGACTATAGAATGATTTATCATTCTAGAAATATTGTAGTGAATATAACATTGTTGATTAACTACCTAGACTAACAAAGTAGTCTTGGTCAATATATGATGAGTTAATGGTTAAGTAAATAACTTAGCTTGGCTGTATACTAGAATATAAAATTCTATGATTGATTTAGATTATGACAAAATGCATAATTCCTACCTTTGTTGAGATTTGTATCTTGTATGCATTTGAGAATATAACTCATGAAGCATGTATTTCCTTTGATTACTTGATGGTTTTATTGGTGTTGATTTCCTAACTTGTATTTAAATTGTATTCCATTAACAAATGGAACTGCGAACTTGAAATCAACTTAGGCTACCAACTCATACTTGACTTAGTGACTTGTGAACTAGGGTGCCTAAATGGAATGAGATCCTAGAAATGCCTTAAATGAAAACGTAGAACGAGACCCTACGACTCCTAGAATCCAATGACTAGATTACTAGATTTTGGATCTTGACTTGGATAGAGTGGACAACTTGACACTTGGGATTTTAAGACTCAAATGAGTTCCTGTTGTGGTTTTGTGATTATTGTAACAATGTGCATAATCGTATGAATTTAGTAGATCATTATATGTACTTGAGAATTGACAAGTAAACATCTACTTGTGCATTGTATATAAGTCCAGCTGGCATTACTTGAGTTTTTATGTTGATAGTGGGATGATGCATTGTCTTCACGAATTATGGGATTCGTGGTTGCAATGTATCGCCGCACCAGATTCGGTTCACACACCCCTCCACTGCCTAGCTACAGTGGGGAATTAGCCCCATTTGTCGTAACCAAAAGAGCGCATTGGCTAGTGCTATTTTCGAGTAGAGAGCTCGGTACTTTGATACCCAATCACGAGTATCAGCGGCACGATATGATTAATATTTGTGATTGCGGGGAGCAACACGGCGACATTGATTCGGTATTCTCTCTTAAACCTTTATGTGGCTTACTATGAGCACTTATGTAATAACAAAGTGTTACGAGACATGAAATATAAATGACCATATTTGTATTGATTGTGAATTAATGAGAGACTTGTTATGTATTTATGTAGATACATATCGATACTTGAGAATTCGGGAATGACATAAAGTGTATATATAGATATACATTCCTTTATATATGTTGATTCTTTGTGAAATGTTTTACGACTTATTTGGTTTGTTTATGATCGAGGGAATTTCACCTAGTCGTTTGGACGGTTTAGTACATGAGCAGAGAGATTATCTTGAGAAGTGTCGAGTATACGACACGTCTTCGTGAGGTTTTAGTCGTAACGACACGATGACATGTTTTATTATAACAATGTTTCATTTATTATATGTTGTTTGTAGTAGCGTCTTGAGTCTTTATGACTCACTCAGTACTTACTTTTCGGTGTCGCGGTTGTTCGTTAGCGCGTTGGTGAGTAGATCCGTCATGCGAGCCACGTGGATCGATAGTTGAGTTGAGGTCGTGATATATGTGCGCTTATCTCCTCTTGAGCTTTTGCTAAGCGGAACCTAGTCCGCTTATTTCGGTGTTATATTTGTGTCCTTGTATTTTGTTGAGGACGATATTTCTTTTGTAAAGTTATATAAACTTTGCAGTCGGGTAGATTGTTCTAGTATTGTTGTATTATTCCAATAGCCGACATTTGTAGTCGGGCCTTAGTACTCCATAGTAGAGTAATCATCGGTTGTACCAGAGGCGTGTAGCCCGGGAATTTCATTATTCTAGTTATCCTAGTTGTTGTTATGGTTACCGGTATGCTTTAGCCGTGGGTCATTGTTATATCGGTTGATTTTGTTGGGCAGGCTGGAGTGCCGATGGTTAGTTGTGCGCAATGTTGCGACACGAGTTTCGTTTTCATACCTTGTGAGGCAACGCCTCTCTTGGTTTCATTGTTTTTCAGGTCTCGAGCTCTTAAGCTCGAGGGCTTGTTCTTTAATGCTTCCGCATCTTGAAATTTTGAAATTTATTTTAGTCAGGCTTCTTGTTAGTGTCTAGAGCTTGTTAGCTCGAATGTTCCACTTACACTTTGTTTTAGCAAGTGTTTGTCCTCTCTTGTGTAGTTCCAACGGCACGACCTCGGGATTCGGTACTGGAATCCGGGTCGGGTCGTGACAACCGCTTCAGATATACCATTCCCCTTTCTTCCCCTAGCTTTACGGATTGGTCATCTACCGATCCGCTCCCTAAAGTTGAGGATCTCAAACCACATGTCCTCAATAATGTAAATAACCCTGTACATTTTGCTTTTAATGATAATCTGAATGTCTTTGCTTATTCCTTAGTTGCACCTACATTAAAAGACACATTAAATAATAATAATAATGAGTCATTTGATAAAATGGACCCAAAAGATAAAAATTATTTGCTTGAACTTGTAAAGTCAGTTGAGCACCAGGAACAACATCATTCATCAGCGGCAATTGAAGACTTGTCCATCATCAATCTGGGGCTGGACAATGAAATCAAAGAAATCAAAATCGGCGACTACCCTCAAAGGGGTAGCACTCATTGATCTCCTCAAAGAGTTCGTGGACATATTTGCATGGTCCTATGAAGATATGCCCGGGCTAGACCCAGCCATAGTCGAACACCGGATCCCAATATATCCGGATGCTCGACCAATCAAGCAAAAGCTCCACCGGATTAAGTCGGGATGGTCACTACAAGTTAAAGAAGAAATCATGAAGCACCTGCACGTCAAGTTCATTCGGGTAGTTGAATACCCGATTTGGCTGTCCAATATAGTGACCGTTCCCAAGCCCAACAGGAAGGTCTGGATCTGCATAGATTTCCGCGACCTCAATAAGGCGTCGCCCAAAGATGACTTCCTTCTACCCAATATTGATATTGTGGTATACGTCGTTACTGCTCATAAAGTCATATCCTTCGTCGACGGCATGCTAGGCTACAATCAAATCAAAATGGCAGCAGAGGACCAGGACAAGACCTCATTCACCACTCCTTGGGGGACCTACTGTTACAATGTCATGCCGCTTGGGCTGAAAAATGCTGGGGCTACTTATCAAAGGGCTGCCACCCACCCTCTTCCACGACATGATCCATAAAGAAATGGAGGTCTATGTTGACGACATGATCGTGCACTCCAGCGACGCCAACGGTGCCCATATCAAAGACCTTCGAAAATTCTTCGAAAGGTTAAGGAAGCATCAGATGAAGCTTAACCCCGCCAAATGCACATTTGGGGTTATCAAAGGCAAGGTCCTGAGATTCTTAGTGACCGAGTAGGGCATCGAGATTGAGCCAGCAAAGATTAAAGCTATCATAGACATGCCACGGCCAAAAACTCCAACCGAAGTCAAAGGCTTCCTAGGTTGATTGCAGTATAGATGTGATGTTTATAATTGTATTTCATTTTCTATGGAATTTTGCATGATGACTTGGCACTAGAACATGATTTAGGCCATCTTTGGATCGTTTGAGCCTTTTAGCTTCCTGACCTATATATATATTATATCCCTAGTGTCCCCTTTTGAGTTTTATTAAAAGAATGACGTGTGCAAAAGCATATATCGACCCCCATTTGACATCATTTCTTTTACCCACATTAACTTAACCTTAAAGCTTATCCACTTTAGCCTACCTTTGAGAGAGTAGAACTTGGGTGAGGAAATGGATGTTGCATGGATAGTCATTATTTAAGATCCTCCTATGATTTCATCTTCTTTCTTGTATTCTCCGTTATTTTAAAAATAAAAATAAAAGGAAAAAAAATGGAGTGAAGAAGATGAAAAGAAATGATCAGAAAATCAAAAGAGCAAAAGGAGTGCAAAGTATAGTAAAAAAATGGCATAGTCAACAAAAGAATAAAGGCGAATGGGCACTTAGTTAAAGTGAATAGATAGAAAAATGCCAGTTTAGGGGAAAATTTTCCCCAAGTCTTCGTCTTTTCAGGTCCTAGCCTAATGCATGTATCCATGCAATGGAAGCAATGGGAATTTGGGGTAGTTGTGCTCTCTCGCTTTGAATTTCTTTCCCTCTTATTGTTACCCATTTACCCAGGCCTTACATTACAAGCTTATTAAAGTCCTATTGATCTAGTGTCGCTTTATCATGTTGTATCTTCCTTGATATGATTAATACATGTTAATTGATCCATGCTTCATTTATACATTTCTTGGTAAAACCCAACGTGTTAGCATAATTTGAGCTATTGCAAGTAATTGAGAAATAAAAGCAGTGTATTCATACATAGGAAGTGCATGGGATGGATGTATAAGCCTTTTTGATTCTTTAATATTCTCTCTTCTATAAAGTGATCGGGTATTGATGGTAGATTCTCCTTTTTATTGCATGTTTGTTTTATTTTCAAAATACGGAGAGAATGAATGTTGTGCTTTGCTTGATTAAACTGTTTAATTTTGGATATGCTATATGAGTGGGAGTTCACACATTTGAATAATCATAGTACTATTTACATGATAGAGTGAACCCATTTGGTACTTGGAATAGTCCTTACACATGTGTAGAGCATTGCTTGAGACTGCCGTTAATTTTCGAACTATTGGACTTGAGAATAAAAACAAAAAGATTTTCTTTATTTCTTGTTTTTCTAGTTTAGTTAGTTTTTTTTTTTTTTGTATTTATTTGCATAGTTGAGTCGCACTTTTGAGTCTTTTTTGAGTTTGTGGGTTTCTAGAGGAGTGTAAATAGTATCACCCTCCAAAAAGATTTTTGTTATTTCTGTATTGTTAGTTTATTTATCGCTTTTGTATTTATTTGTTTACTCGTGGACGAGAAAAGTCTAAGTTTAGGGGTATTTGATAGATGAGTTTTATACGCATCTATTGTGTATATATTCCTACATAGATTGTGCTTTTCTGTGAGAGTTTCTAAAGCTATTGATATGAGTTTTAGTGTTTTATGAGTTTCAGGCTAAAGATGAGGAAAATGATGAATTTCGGGCTTTTATGCACCAATATAAAGTTTCTAGGGACTTGAGTGCAAACAGCTGAAAGAAGAAGGCCCAAATGCTGAAATGAAGGCTGAGCGCTCGCTCAGCTAGAGGCTGGGCGAGTGCGCAAATTCCAGTAGCAAGAATCCGAAAGTTAAGGCCTGAGCGATCGCTCAGTGCAAGGGTTGAGTGACCGCTCAACCCCGTTTTCTGGCCTGGGCAGTTTTCATTTTTTCTCAGAAACCCTAGCTAGTATAAATAAAACCCTAACCTCTCAGCATTAGGGGATCTGTTTTTAGGTTAATTTAGGCTGCTCTCGAGCACTCTCAAGAGGGAGAAACATTTTTTATTTCATTTTTATTTCCAATTGTTGAAGATTGAAGATGTCACAATTCATTCATATGTTGTGTTCATCATCTGTGATGAACTAACCGCCTCATTCTAGGTATTGGAGGTAATTTTGTATCAACTTTTATGTGTTAATATAATTTATTTCTATCAAATTATTTTTTATCATATTAGATTATAATTGGTTTACATTGAAGTTATCGAATAATGGTTGCGTTAATGAATGTGTAGGCTTTTGGGTATGATGAACTGCACGACCATATGCATAAGTATACACTAGCCAACCTAATTGATAAATAGGTCTCTCTGATTCCCGACCGTAGGCTAAGGACTAGATCTAGGTTCGCATTGTGTGAGGAATTCAATAGAGTTAGTTCATTTTCACTTTAGTTCCTAAGGCACTTAATGGACTCTTAATTACCGTGTGAACGGACCAAGAAAGCACAGTCAAAGCGGAGTACTAAGGATTGCAAATCTCAATCAGTAAGTCCCAATCCTTCACCTAGCGAACGAACCCATAATTGATAGACATCTTTAGACTAATACACGTAAAAGGCGATACAAGTGAATCCCAATACCTAGACCTTCTCATCCATAAATCTTCATAAAATTAAGTCTTCTGCAGGTAGTTAATTTAGATCATTTTTATTAATTTAATTTTAGAACTTAAATTATTCCAAAAACAAAACCTCCTTTTTATTTTATTTCTTTTTAATTAGTTTAGATTAAAATCATTTTAATACATTCTCCCTGAGGTTCGACCCTTGCTTCAATCTTTCTATTCTACAATAGTCTTGTGCACTTGCAAGGTATTTTTAAACACATCATCTAAATATTTTTTGTTTTATATATGCAGCTAGATCATAACGAAGCTAACGAAGAGTTTTCTAGTGAAGAAGAACAACATTATGCAGATGATAACATTTTTACAATTTCAATGCTTGACTTTCCAATAGAAGAAGAACATTTTGCTGATATTCATTAATAAGTTAGTCACCCCTCTCGTTCTATATACTGCCAACCCCAGGCATCAGGATTTGTATATATTTGTTTGAAATGGTGATAATTAAATGTTTATGTTTATTCCATGTTTGTTTTAGTGTCTTTTTTTTTTGTCATCATAAACTGTTGAGGTTTGAAACAATTGTGTTAACACTCTTGATGCCAATCCTCCGCAACAGAAACTGGATGGAGGTTTTTGGCTTGAAAAAACTTTGTTAACAGTCCTGATACCTGGTCTTGGCAGCAGAAACTGGATGAGGTTTTTTTGGCTTGAATGTGCAAACAGTCCTGATGACAATCCTCTGCAGCAGAGACTGGATGGGGGTTTTTTGATTTGAAAAAACTATGTATATATTGATAGAATTTTCCGATGCTTAGCTTTTTGGGGATGGTCATAATAATAGCTTAAACAATTTTGATGATTCCTAGGGTTGGCAACATAAATTGGATATATTGATAGAAAGTTTTTTGTTTCATGATTTTTTGTAGGTTTCTGATGATATAGACACAATTGAAAGAAATCTTAGGATAGATAAAGAAAATGAAATAAATAAGTTGAAGTCTGAGATGAATGAGATTCTCTCTACAATTGATGGCCTCAAAGACACTTTGTCTGATAAGGACCATATTATACAATCAAATGATATTGAGATCAAAGGGTTTTTTGTCAACAATTGATGGCCTCAAAGACACTTTGTCGAATAAGGACCATATTATACAATCGAATGATATTGAGATCAAAGGGTTTTTGTCAACAATTGATGGCCTCAAAGAGACTATTGCTGAAAAGGAGAATATTATTCAATTGAAAGCTATTGAGATAGATAGACTAAATGATCAGGTAGAAGTTTCACAAAAGTTAAAAGATATTCCAATGTTATCTTTTGAGTTGTCACCAACATATGAACTTCATGTGAAGCTTCTTGAAGTTCAAACAGAAAATTCAATGTTGAAGAAAAAGGTATTAGAGTTGGACTAAGAAATTGCAATGAACAAGGCTATTCATTTGAAGGCAGTTACTATAAGAATATATTAATTCTGTTTTGAAAGACATCAACAGCATGGACGAATTTGTTAGTGATTCGTCTCATCATGATGATCCTTCTTTTAATGAAAAAGGCTCTACACTTGCAAAAAGAGTCCATGGTCGTCTTGATCGTAAGAAGAAGCGTGTTGGATCATCATGTGAGAAAAATTTGAAAGAAGAAAAAAATTTTTTTTTAAAAAGTGACATAAATTGAAAAAGTGATTCCAGCTTCAAAGATTCTTTCTATGGAAGCAAGAAAGCTACTGAGCAGAATCTATTTTACATCAGTAGACAAAATCAATAAGTAAACCTAACTCACAGAATTTGTAATGGTTTTTATATTACTTTTAAGATTATTTTTCTGTCATCATAAACCGTTGAGGTTTGAAAATATTATGTTAATAGTACTGATGTCAATCCTTGGCAGCATAAACTGTTGAGGTTTGTTGTCTTGAAAAAACTGTGTTAACGGTCTTGAAACTAGATGGGGTTTTTTGGCATGAAAAAATTGTGCAAACAGTCTTGATGCCAATCCTTGGTAATAGAGACTGGATGGGGGTTTTGGCTTGAAAAAACTTTGTTAACAGTCTTGATGCCTAGCCTTGGCAGCAGAAACTGGATAGGGTTTTTTGGCTTGAAAAAACTGTGAAAACACATGGTGTTTTATATTACTTTTAAGATTATTTTTCAATGGTGTTTTTTTGATAAAATTTGGCTTATGCAGAACAAAATTATATAATGGTGAAGAGATCAAACCAGTGATTTTGATGCATGACATTGTACCAATCTTGACTGATAAGTTGGAAGAAAAAGTACGTACATTACTTGTTTACCATTTTTGTTAATCTTTTTACTTGTGTATAATATCAAATAAATATTTTTCTTTAGTACAGCACATAAAAGCATGGTCTCTAATGTGTGAACAAATTATCTCCAAAGAAGTTGGTTATATCAGATACGACACAGTTTTTGATCCTTGCTGTTGAGTAAGAAATTGTCTGTTATGTGTTTAAAAATTAAAATATGGCTTGTTATTTTCTCATTTTTTTTGTTATTAGGTGTATGCTGCAAATATTAAGAGTAATGATTGGTTTTCTGAATTGCTGGTTCAAACAATTGATAATAGACTTAAAGAAGTAATGGGGTATGAGATTCTTATTTTTCCTATAAACACAAGGAGGCAAGTAAAATAAAGTCAGGGGTCTCCGACCATTGGACTCTTTGTATTTTCTGAAGGTGACATGAGATGGACGTTATACAACTCATGCATACACTCAACAGCCAGTAATGATTGGCATTTGAAGTGCGCTAGAATTCTTGTAAGTTTTAATTAGTAATGTATTTAGTATTATTAGTAATGTCTTTTAAGTAATGCCTTTTGTGGCACCCTAGACATTCATATGTTTGCCTTCATGCATTCATAACCTTCATTAGTATGTTTACTTAGTTTATGTGTATATTGTAATCATTTATAAGTTACTAGTTGTTATTTAGTTACTTAATTCCTACTTTGATTCTATTACGTTGCTTATTGTTTTGATTTCATTTAAAGTCTTAATCTATCATGTTCTTGCATTGTAGATCATTCGTGAAGTGCTTAACAAGTTCGTAATCATGTACATTTATGTGTTTAAGCATATATTCAATTGTTACTTTCATATTGCATCTTTTGTGCTTAATTTTGAGACTTTCCTAGTGTGCTACGGGTGAGTTTCAGACCCATTTTGAGTGTAGAATCATCCATTGATGCTTGGGTTTGGATTAGGACTCATTTAGAATGAATTTGGAAGCATTTTAGTTCAAGGGGCTGAGCGGTCGCTCAGAATTTTGGCTAGGCGAGCGCGCAAAATCCTGAAACACATATGGCTGGGAAGAGGGCCTCGTGGGAAGGCGAGCGGCCACCGCTGACAACATTGCCCTGTTTCGTTTTTTTTGTTGAAAGTGACCAATCCAACCCTATTTTACCCACTCTAAACAACCCTAAACATCCTTAATCATATCCTAACATGTCTAATTAGTTTGATTGTTGTTTAGTTGGGAGTAATCAAGCCATTAGCTCACTTAATAATTCCTCCACATGGTAGTGACACATGTCCCACTCACTTTGTGACCCTTTTAAGCCACAAAATCAGTCTTTGTGCCCTCATTTCAACCCCCTCCCTCTCCAAAAATAAGATTTCTCTTCTCCATGGTTCCTCCATGAGTTCTTGAAGGTTCCTCCATGGTTTCCATAGCTTCCTTCCTCCATTGTTAAAGCCAAGCCATAGGATTGAAGAACTTGAAGAGTAGAACACTTCCAACCGAATAGTTTCTTCATTTGATTTCTTGTGTGTGGTTTACAAGTAAGTTACTTTTTCTTCTTCTTGGTTTTGGTACTCATTGATCCTAAGGAAACAAAACCTATACTTTTTGAGGTCAATGAGTACACATACTTGCCTTATATACTTTCAACTTGTGTTTTGAACCTATGAACTTGTTAAAAGCATATGTAGGATGATTTTATGACTATGGAAGCATGTTATTACCTTTCATCTTGTGTATTTAGGATCGTGAGCATGTTAGAAGCAATATTTACATGTTTACCTGAAATGGTGTTATGTGAAAGTATCCTAATTATGGCTTACTTGGTATGTTGGTATGTTGATATGTGTTCTACTCTTTAATTGGACTCTCTATTGAAAAAGAATCATATTGTAGTACTTTGGTTAGTTTATAACCTAGTTGGACTTAGGGTGATTTATAAAGCACATAGCTTCTAAACTCTAAAATTGGGAATGAGTAGTAAAGACTCAACGGAGTCAACTCTAGGGAAGATTAAAACATATTAGACACTACTTTTAATCCCTACGAAGTTTGGACACCATTTGTTCGGGTTTACTCAATTATGAGTTGGGCCTAATTATGTGCAATTGAGTTCGTTGTGATTATTTGGTTATGAGCAATTAATTTCCTTGACATTATTTATGGTAGAGATTAATAGCTTACTTGATCGGATGAGTTCGCTCTTGTCAAATTCGATCTTTATTTGTTTATGACGAGTAAATATCTACTTGTGCATCACATTGAGTCCAGCTGGCATTATTTGGTTTGATTTATACGTCAGGTGGGACGATGCATCGCCTTCACGAATTATAAGATTCATGTTCGCTATGGATCGCCGCACCTGGGACCTCACACATGCCTCCACTGTGGGCCGCAGTGAGGAAGTAGCCCCTTTGCCATATCAATACGTGTCGTATTGGCTTGCTATTTAAATCGAGGTGGTTCTCCATAAGTGCCAATGAATTCACAAAACATCGATGGCACGAATCAGTTAACACATTTTATTGCAGGAGCTACGTAGCGGCCGGGTCTACACCATATCCTACTTGTTTGATTTATTACTCGAACTTAAGCGAATAATGTGTTAAGTGTTATATGATGAGCATGTACCATATTTATGGTCCACTACAGCTTATTCTGCTCATTACTCACTTTAGGTATTATTGTAGACACCCCAATTTCGTACCCCTGGTATGTAACATTGACATGCGATATCAAGACCTGTTAAAACTTAACAAATGTCAAGTTGCAGGGTTAAAAAAATGCAAAAGACAAAGCAGGATGCGCAAAATAGTAAAATGCAGGGGCCAAAAGTGGCAAAAAGAGGCAAAGAAAGGAAGGTTGGCGCGGCCAATATGCAATCTGGGCGCGGCGCCCAAGGGTGCTACAGTTGCCCCCACTTAACGCATTGCACAAATTCTCAAGCACACGGTACAAGATGGTGAAGCATAAAGAACAAAATTTAATCCCAGCGATGTCCCTCTCTCAGCCTATAAATAGAAGGCCCCGGGTTCACTTTCAGGCAGAGAATTCATCTCACTTTCAGCGTTGTTGTTACGCCGAAGAAATATAGAGCGATCGTGAGATAGTGAGTGCCCCCTCCTATAAAGCCTTGAAGCTCTGCCAAATCCCCTCCAAACACAAAACCAACCGGTCAAAGTAGCTAGGTTTCCACCCTATTTCCCCGGTCCAAAAATCTCGAAAATAGCAATTACTCTGCCCGAGTAAAAAGGTCAAATCCGCTAGAAACAAGCAGTTGCTCTGCCCGATTTCCGCCAGCATCAAGCATACAACAGCAAAAACGCAAGCAGTTGCTTCGCTCGTTTGATAGTGCCCAGAAGCAACCTTCGGAAGCAGTCACCCTACCCGAACCGCAGCAGCAGCAGCAAAAAGACACCCTCTCCCTAAAGGACATAACGAGCACACCACGCTCTAAAAGGTGAGCCTTTAAGGGCGTTATTTTATAAAAAAACTATTTTCCATCCGGCCCAATGTAAAAATATAAGTCGTTGTGCTGCCCGGATTTATTTAGGAAATAACATTAAAAAGAGTCATTATTATGACCAAATATTTTTAAGTGTATTTGTAATTATTGGAAGGAGGCGACTACAAGTCCGTAAATAATGTAGACATGGATGTATTTGTTTTCTCTTCTTTCTTTTAATGCTTTATTTATTTGCTAGACAAATATAACAAAAAACATATGTTAGCCAAAAACTGTTTTTGAGACCGAAAGGGCGAGTTGGGTGCCTCGCACCTTGCCTACTCGTAACTTAGCCTCTGAACCCGTTTTTTGCATTCTCTGGTTTTATTTTTGGTTTTTTCTTTGTTTTCTCATTAAAATAAAGATGTCGACTCTGTCAAAACATTTTGGATCACAGTGAGACATCGCAACATTCTTTCTTGCACTTTCCATTTTCCCCTAAACAAGGGAAGATATGAATGAAAGGGTGATGTATTCCTGCATCATGGTATCCCCTAAACAAGGGATAACTTGATACAGAAAATCCAAAGCACTCACAGCGATCCGAAATAGGCCTTAAGGTAGTTTTCATAAAATTCATAGTGGGGCCCGCAACATCCTTTTTTGCACTTTCCATTTCCCCTACACAAGGGAAGATGTGAATAAAAGGGTGATATTTTCCTGCATCCTGTAATCCCCTAAACAAGGGATAATTTGATACATAAATCCCAAAGCTCCCATAATGGATAAAAAATCACTCAAGTGACCGAGGTGTATTCAACGCGCTTCTTGACAACACCCTTTCGCATTTTTAATTTCGTCTTCCCCTACACAAGGGAGGGTGGAATGGAAAGCGTGGTGTCCTTCCGCACGTCGCGCCCTCTATCCAAGGAGCGCGGGGCGCGGGAGCATCCGGGGCACCCACAGTGGCAACTTTGCTGGGGAGATCGTTTTTATTTTAAATAAAAATGGAGGGCTAGACTCAGTAACAAAACTTTTTTTTTCTTTTGGTTTCTGGCTAAAGTATGCTGTTATATTTTTTTAAGCATTTGAATATTGCTTTCTTATACATCCATGTATATATTTGTGGATATGATCCTCCATCTTGTAGCAGTTTCGTTCCAATCACCATTACATGTATATTTAAAAATATATATTTTTCAAAAAAAAATTCAAAAAAAAAAACAATAAATTTCCGGGCAGCATAACAAAATGGCCTGGGTTTTATTTTTATCATCGCTTTTATTTTTGCCTTATATTATTATTATGTTTGTTTTTTTATTACGCAAAATATGCCCATACTTTATTTCATTCTGTTATTTTATTTTGGGGATTAGGACAAATTTGTAATTAATAGGAATAGATAGATTCCCCATTTTTTCTTTCTATTTCTTGATGTGATTGGCTGCTTGCTCGCGCTCAAACTAAAAAGCTGAGAAAATCTACAAATAACAGCAAGACATGTCATATCTGTTTTATTTTCTGTTTTATATTTGTATAAAGAAAAAATATTTTATTGATTTTTAGATGTCGCACACACGCGCATGCATGTAGATATATTCCGAACTGCTACCCTACACCACGGCCAGCTTACCCCCTGTATAAGCCGACGTTAAATTGCATATAAATTCACAGGACACTTCATGGACCGATCGGTTTTTGCATTTCTGAATAATTGGTCAGACCTTGTGTAAAAAAAGAAAAAAAGAAAAAAAATCATCAAGCAAGAAAATCGAAAAAAAAAAGGTTAAAAAATGTGCAAAGGATATGAATAAATACACAGGGGCTGATTGATTATTTTCTAATGCTCGACTTAGACCGTTTTGAATGGTGGATCCTAGAAAGAGTATAGGCCCTTCGCCTAAGATTAGTCCGATCTTGGGGAATCGAAAGGCAGGTGGAATACGAGGGTCCTATACTCTGGAGAAAGAATTCACTGTTCCAGGAATAGTCCTGAGACTATCAAAACAAAGCAGGTGCTTACCATAGAGAAAATTGAATAATAATAAAAAATACTAATAAAGGCACACTATACTCGTAGCCCAGAAAGCCTCCAGCCAACCCCTTCTGATATCTCCAAACCCATTTTCCTCATAAACTTAGCCTGAATTTGGAAAGGCAGAGATAGTACTGGCCGGTTGATACGGGGTACAGGCACAGAAAACAAATCAGAAAGTATCAGGGTCAGATCAGAAAAAGAAAGAATCAGTGCAGAGGATGCAAATTTGAGCGAAATGGCCACTAACAACAAACAGGCTATGACGGGGACTAGCAATGATTGGAACAACTGGAAACCATAAAAAGAAACTCCTAAGTATGTACCTCCTTCCGAACTCAAAATCTGGCTAAAGAAGGAATTAGATGCCCATGCGGAAAGAATAACAAACCAGGTGTTTGGTGATCTTTTAGTAGGTTTTGCATAAACTCTTGCTGCCCTCTCTCAAAAGATCAAGAGCCCGAAGTATGCCCTTGATATTTCTTGTCTTCCTGAAACAAACTGTCCTGATACCTCAGAAAATATCCTTTTTCAAGCCTCTAGAAAACAACCAAGTACTAGCCATCAACCAGATATTAACCCCATTGCCCAAAGTGGTATGGTTCCAAATGTTCATAATTTTAATCCATCTCCTCCAGAAATCAATCCTAAACTCCTTCACCTAAACGCCTGCTACCATAACCAAAAGAATTACGTTCCCCTCGATCCCTCAAATACTTATCCTCAGCAAATAACCCAGGAGATTCCAAAAGACATCATTTGTACACAAGAAAAAGAACTTCCCTTAAGTCGAGGCCCAGGCAGCCAAATCCCAATGCAATATTACCCAAGAGAAAAAACACAATCCAACTATTTGACCAAACCTCAGTCTGGTAGTCTACCCAGGCCAAAAGGAAGAAAAGAAATAATTCCAAGACACTATGATGATCTACCTGCCCCAAGGTCTGAAATATTCCAAACATTATGGGCCCATGAGAAACTTAAGCCCGTTATTAATTATCAATCGCCCAATCCATTGCCTGTTACGTGGAATCATGCCCAGTATTGTGAGTACCACCGTTGCAGTGGTCATCTTACCGATAAATGCTACTCACTCAGAAACGCAATTCAGGATCTTATCGACAACGAGGTAATTACGGTGACAAGTACAAGAATCTTTGAAACGAATCATGCAAAGGAGGTCTAAAGGGAAAATGAACCTATTTAGCCAGAATAAAGGTGATGTAAATATCCCCATCAATAAAGATAGTTTCCAATAAGTCTGGAAGATAACTTCCTGGGTATGATAGATGGAGGCGCTGGTTATGAAAAACTCCCTGCTAAGTTTGAGTCTATTATTGATAAGCCTCTGCAGAATTGGTATACTACAACCGGCCCGCTTTTAACTCCCGTAGTGTGGCACCCTAGACATTCATTGCTTGCCTTCATGCATTCATATTGTTTGTGAGCATGTTTACTTAGTCTAAATATGTTTTAGAATCATTTATAAGTAATTCATAATACTCTTAATATGCTTAGAAACTTATTTGCATGCTTGTTGAATCGTTGATTGAATCGCTCGTTTAGTTCTCTTTCTTTCCCTCCTTCGTTTGGATTGCTCGAGTGTTGTTCGAGGGTGTTTGTGGTGAGTTTTAGACTCACTTTGAATGAGGTTTAAAGCCTCATTGATTTGACTAAATGTTTGGGGGTCTTTTAGGTTGTTTTTCAAGCCATTTTGGGTCTGTCAGGCTTGCGGTCGCAAGGGGGAATGGCTTTGCCTTCGCAAGGTAACCAGAAAACTTGAGGTTGTGGTGTTAGCTAGCATGCGGTCGCATGCTTATGGGTCCATGCGACCGCATGGTCCCCCGAGGCAGATTGTTCTGTTTTGGCTATTTGTTGAATTGTGCACTGAAACCCCTATCCAAACCCTTCCTAAACCTAACCTAAATCTCCCTAACCCTCATTACTTATAACCTAACCTTATTAACTTGTTTTAAGTGTGATTAAGTGAGTGCATTAGTTGGATTATTAAGCCCAAATCAGATTTTTAAGGGACCACATTGTTGTGACACTTGTCCCACTAACTTTTCTAACCCATAAACACCACAAACCAGATTTTGTGACTTCATTTCCCTCCCCACTCTCCAAAAACGGGATTCCTCTTCCCCAAAGATCCTCCATGAGTTCTTGAAGCTTCTCCCATGGTCCTCCATGATTCCTTCCTCCATTGCTCAAATAAACTCCATATAAGTAAAGAGCTTGAAGAATAGAGCATTTCCAACCGAATAGTTTTCCCATTTGGTTTCTTGGGTGTAGTATACAAGTAAGTTACTCTTCTTCATCTTGGTTTTAGTACTCATTGACCCTAAGGAAACAAAACCTATGATTTTTGAGGTCAATGAGTACACATACTTTCTTTTTATGCCATCATCTTGTGATTTTAACATGTGAACTTAGTAGGAGCATGTGTAGGATGGTTTTATGATTATGGAAGCATATTATATCCTATCATCTTGTGTATTTGGGATTTTGAACATGTTAGAGGCAACATTTACATGTTTACTTGAAATGGTGATATGTGAAAGTATCTTAACTAGAGCTTACTTGATATGTTGTTATGTTGAAATGTGTTCTAGCCTTTAATTGGATTATATGGTGTTTATGGACTACATTGTAGTGCATTGGATAGTTTATAACCTAAATGGACTTAGTAATGAACTTAGGATGGTTTTTGAAGCACATAGCTTCTATTCTTTAAAATTGGGAATGTGTAGTAAAGACTCAACGAAGTCGACTCTAGGGAAGTTTTGAATATGTTGAACACCACTTTCAATCTCTACGAAGTTTGGACATTGTTTGATTGGGTTTACTCAATTATAAGTTGAGCCTATTTATGTGCAATCAAGTTTGTTGTGATTATTGGGTTTTGAGCAATTAATTACCTTGACATGATTTATGGTAGAGATTAATAGCCTACTTGATCGGATGAGTTCGCTCTTGTCGAATTTGGTCCTTATTTGTTTATGACGAGTAAATATCTACTTGTGCATCACATTGAGTCCAGCTGGCATTATTTGGTTTGTTTTATACGTCAGGGTGGGACGATGCATCGCCTTCATGAATTGTGAGATTCATGTTCGCTATGGATCGCCGCACCTGGGACCTCACACACGCCTCCACTGTGGGCCGCAGTGGGGAAGTAGCCCCTTTGCCATATCAATACGTGTCGCATTGGCTTGCTATTTAAATCGAGGCGGTTCTCGATATGAGTCGATGAATTCACAAAACATCGATGGCACGAACCAGTTAACACAGTTTATTGCAGGAGCTACGTAGCGGCCGTGCCTATATCATATCCTACTTGTATGATTTATTTCCCGCACTTACTTGAATAATGTGCTAAGTGTTATATGATGAACATGTATTATAATTGTGATAAATGTTATGCAATGACATGAACATGCATTTTTAGTAGCTTACTAAATCTTTATGACTTACCCTATTTGTTTGTTTTGTTTTCCTTAGATCCGAGCCAAGGAGAAGGTCCTCGTTAGATTTGCCGTATCCGAGCTAGATAGCCGTAAGCTTGGAGGTTGTACTTTTGAGACTTTGTATAGCTAGTCTTTTATTTTGGTAAGGACGATGGGAAGCAAGTCACTTAGACTTGACTTGGGATTTTTGTTTTGTTGTATAACTTTTGCTTATGTTAGGATTATAATCTTTTGTATGCCGACTTCTATGTCGAGCTTGTTTATATGTTATGGTTCACTACATCTTATTCCGCTTATTACTCTTTTAAAGTATTGTTGTTGTTGTTGCCTCCGGCATGTTATGGCCGTTGAGGTTATTATATGCATGTGTTATAATTGTAGGAGTAGTTGTTGGGTTCCAGCTGTAACGTCGCCGAAGACTTGTTTATTTTACGTTCTTTCCGGCCAAGTGTAGCCGAGTTGTTATTCGTATGCGATGTTGCGCCACGTGAAATTTTATATTCCTACTTGCGCATGCTTACTTGTGTATATTTGGGTGGTCCGACTTGGGATTTCGCATTGGAATCCGGGTCGGGGTGCCACACGCAGATCTAATTGACCGCTTCGGATATACTATTCCCCTTCCTCCCCCTAGCTTTACGGATTGGTCATCTACCGATCCGCTCCCCAAAATTGAGGATCTCAAATCCCAGGTCCTCAATAATGTAAATAACCCTATACAGTTTACTATTAATGATAATCTTAATGTCTTTGCTTATTCCTTAGTTGCACCTACATTAAAAGACACATTAAATAATTTTAATAATGAGTCATTTGATGAAATGGATCCAAAAGACAAAAATTATTTGCTTGAGCTCGTAAAGTCAGTCGAGCACCAGGAAAAACATTCATCAACAGCAAATGAAGACCTATCCACTATAAATCTTGGGCTGAACAATGAGATCAAGATCGATCAGCTACCTAGAAGGCTCTGAAAGGATAGCACTTATTGGCCTCCTCAAAGAGTTCGTAAACATCTTTGCCTGGTCCTATGAAGATATGCCTGGGCTGGATCCAGCCATTGCCGAACACCGGATCCCCATATATCCGGATGCTCGGCCAATCAAGCAGAAGCTCTACCAAATCAAACCGGAATGGTCACTACAAGAAAAAAATCATGAAGCAGCTACATGTCAAATTTATTTGGGTAGTAGAATACCCGATTTGGTTGTCCAACATAGTAACTGTTCCCAAACCCAACGGGAAAGTTCGGATCTGTGTAGACTTCCGCGACCTCAATAAAGCATCGCTCAAAGATGACTTCCCTCTACCAAATATTGATATCGTGGTAGACGCCGTCGCTGCTCACAAAATCGATCTTTCGCCGACGCATGTGGGCTATAATCGAATCAAAAGGCAAGCAGAAGACCGAGTGAAAAACCTCATTCACTACTCCCTGGGGGACCTACTGCTACAATGTCATGCCATTTGGGCTAAAAAATTCCAGGGCTACCAATCAAAGAGCTGGCACCGCCCTTTTCCACGACATGATTCATAAAGAAGTTGAGGTCTATGTTGATGACATGATCGTGCACTCCAGCGACGCCAACGGTGCTCATATCAAAGACCTTCGAAAATTCTTCGAAAGGTTAAGAAAGCACCAGATGAAGCTTAACCCCACCATATGCACATTTGGGGTTACCAAAGGCAAGGTCCTGGGATTCATGGTGACTGAGCAGGGCATCGAGATCGAGCCAGCCAAAATTAAAGCCATTATAGAGATGCCGCAGCCAAAAATGCCAACAGAAGTCAAAAGCTTCCTAGGCCGATTGCAGTATATCAGCCGCTTCATCAGACAGCTGACATCCATATGTGAGTCCTTATTTAAACTCCGAAAGAAAAATACTTGCCAAGTCTGGGACAAGAAATGCCAGCTAGCCTTCGAAAAAATAAAAGTCTACCTTACCAATCCACCTGTGCTAGCTCCTCCCCATACACATAAACCTCTCCTCCTATATTTAACCGTCACAGACACGTCAGTAGGGGCTATGCTCGCCCAAGAAAAAGAAAATTCCTACATTGAAAATGTCATATACTTTATAAGTAGGAAGCTGCAAGGAAGCGAGCTAAATTATTCAACACTAGAGAAAAGTTGCACCGGCCTAGTCTGGGCAACGCAAAGGCTCAAAATTTATCTGCAAGGACGATCCATCAAGCTCATCTCCAAGATGGATCCTATAAAATACATCTTCAGCAAGCTATCACTTTCAAGCCGACTGGCTAAGTGGTCATTTCTTCTCAACGAGTTTGACATAACCTATGTCACACTCAAATCTATCAAAGGCAGTATAATCGCATACCATTTAGCCGATCTGCCCCTAGAAGCAGAAGATGCAACTGAGCCCAGTTTCCCAGATGAAGGTGTCCTGGAAAATACTGACCTCGACACCAGTTGGCAAATGTTCTTTGACGGAGCCGCAAATAAAAGAGGTTTTGGCATAGGAATCTTGCTAATCGACCCAGTAGATTCCTATACTTCGTTGGCCATAAGGTTGGAGTTCGAGTGCTCGAACAATTCAGCTGAATACGAAGCCTGTATTGCTGGCCTAGAAAAAGCTCTCCAAAATGGAGCCAAGAACTTGGAAGTCTACGGGGACTCCGCCCTGATCATAAATCAAATCGAAGGGAAATGGAAGACCCAAGATCCCCGGCCGCAGCTCTATCACGCCAAATTGACAGCACTCGCCACCAAATTTGATTCTATCTCGTTTCATTACTTGCCGTGAGATAGAAATCAATTCATCGATGCCTTGGCCACTCTGGCATCATCGGTCCAAATTCCCACGGAAACTAATGTCCAACCATTCATAGTTGAGAAAAAGATCACTTCGGCATACTTCTCCATAATTAATGGTGCTCCTGAAACAGATCACGAGCCTTGGTATTCTGATATCTTAAATCTGCTTCAGAAAGGGATCTATCCTCCCAGCCTAGACAAAAGAGGGAAAATCTCCCTACGAAGATGGGCATCACAATTTGTATTTAGCGGCGGCAGCCTGTACAAGAGGCATTATCAGGGTCTAAACCTATTATGCGTCGACCAAACAAAAGCCGAGCAAATCATGGACCAGCTTCATGGTGGTACCTGCAGGCCCCACATGAACGGGCATATGTTATCCAAAAAAAAGTCATTCGGCAAGGATATTATTGGAACACGCTCGAAACCGACTGTATCCAGTGGGTACGTCATTGCGACAAATGCCAGCGTTTTGCAAACCTGCAGCACGTGCCCCCGCACATCTTATATAACTCCACAGCCCCCTGGCCCTTTTCAACTTGGGGAATCGATGTCATAGGCCAAATTCACCCCAAAGGATCCAATAGCCACGAATATGTTTTAGTAGCCGTCGACTACTTCATGAAGTGGGTGGAAGCCTCTTCCTATAAAGTTCTAAATGCTTGAAAGGTGTCCGAATTCATCCAGACCAACATCTTATATCGATACAGAGTGCCTTTCGAAATAATCTCTGACAACGGCACACACTTTGAAGGGGACGTGAATCGTCTACTCGACGAATTCAAAATCCAAAGACATAAATCCTCTCCCTACCGGCCACAAGCCAACGGTGCCGTTGAAGCAGCCAACAAAACATTGGAAAACATTATCAGAAAAATGGCTGATACATGAAGGGATTGGCCAGAAAAAATTGTCCTTAGCCCTCTGGGGCTACCGCACTTCAGTTCGCACACCCACTGGGGCTACTCCTTATTCTCTAGCATATGGCATGGAGGCAGTGCTGCCCATAGAAGTTGAAATTCCATCATTAAGAATAATGATGGAATCCGGCATATCAGAAGTTGACTGGGTCAAAGGGCGATACGAAGAATTATCCCTGATTGATGGACGACGACTGTTGACCTTGGATCACACTCGGGCATATCAAAGCGAATAGCCCGAGCGTTCAATAAAAAAGTCAAAGGCCGCGACCTCCAAGTTGGAGACTTGGTACTTCGAGAAAAACCCCCTAGTTATGTTGATACTAGGGGAAAATGGAAATATCCTTGGATGTGACCTTATGTTGTCAAAGAAATCCGGTCAGGAGGGGTAGTACTCCTTACGAATCAGGAAGGGGAGGATCTTGTTCAGCCCTTTAACCTCGAAAAGCTCAAAAGGTACTATGCTTGAGCCGATATATCTGGCAGTTGCTTCCCTCTCTAGCTCGCTAGGTTGAAAACCCGAAAGGGCAGCTTAGGCAAAAGTTAGAGCATAATAAAAAAAAACAACAACAAAAAGGAGAAATAAGGGCTCGCTAGGTTGAAAATTTGAAAGGGCAGCCTAGGCAAAAGTTAGAGCATATATATATAAAAAAAGAAATAATGAATCAGGAGAAAAGGAGAAGGAATGCATTTTCTGAATCCTCAGCATCCAACCTCCAGTCTTCAGCATGCAGAGTCTTGACTGACGAAGAAAGAGAATAATCATGACAAGAGCTCATATAAAATATCAAAATATAATACAAAACAGGTCTTACGGTGTAACTTAGGAATAATTGCATAAGATATATAGGACTATTCATTTATTGCCTGTACATTCTACTATTATCTTGCTACCTCTACCCCCTTGTTCCCCCCAAACTATCCTTTATTTGCAGCTCAGACCCGAAGCGGTCTATTAATGCCTGCGGCGTCCGCCCAGCCGAGCCCATATACTCCTTCTGCGAGGTGCAGAAGAGGCTCCAGTCTCACTAGCGTGAGAACCCCCAGAAGTATCCTCGTCCTCATCATCGGCATCCCCATTATCCTGAATAGCCGTATTGCTCGGGCCAGCGCCATCATCCCCGTGGGTAGTGCCCCATCCGCCAGCTTGAGAGGGAGGGACAACCTCATTTGGTTCCCAAGGATTATTCCGCCGACTTGCATTGCTCAGTTAAGGAGGTGCGTTACTAGGACCTGCCTCATTCGGATCTGGAGCCATTCGAGCACCAAGGCCATGTACCCACCTAAAGTCCTCTTGCAAGGCCTGAGGGACCACAAGCCCGAACTCTCTATGTCCTCGCCTATCTCCATCAGCGAGCATCCAGACCATTGGTTATTCGACGGCCCAACATCCGCCTCAGTGCTCGCCTAATCATGCGAGAATGCCCCTCGGCAACCACAATGATACATGATAGATATTCATGGGAAAGGAGCATATAATCGGAGTAAACATAAGCCACCTCCAACGAGTCATAATCCAGCTGCCATATATTCTGGATAAGGGTGCCCAAGTCCCTATCCATCTCTAGCTCCTCAGTAATAGGACGGCTCGGGTCAGGAATAAGTTGCTCCCTGCCAAATTGGCGAAGGACCCTGTCCGCCCGATAAAAGGAGGTATGATCAATACCCGACAAAATGACCTGGGCATAAAGCTCGATATAATGGAAGAAGCGGCGAATCTGCCAGTGGCCGATGACCCATATAATCTCCATGGAGCCTCTGCGCAAGAAATTCTCAACCCAATCTAATTCCGAGAAATTTGTCTGGGTGTAATGACCACGAGAGCCATAAAGCCCCGGGTCATACCTTGCTCCTGCCGTCATTGGGCCCATCACCCAGTTAAAATGCTCCTCTAACCACATATGGATCAGAAGAGGGCTACCAGAAGGGAATAGCTCGTCGCCAGTTGCAAAGGCGTTCATGCCTGCCAGGGTCTCTGCCAAGATCACGGAATAATATTCACCCAGCGATCCCGAGCCTGCAATACTAAGTCCACAACCCCCACGTCAATATACCCGGGTTGGCCCACCAACAGATACCACCCCGCAAGGCAAAGAAAAAGAGACGACAACTGGCGTCTCAAATAATCAAGGTCATCCTCCCTGTACTCCGTAAAAGCTCCAGGAAGAATGGTCAGATCAAAATTTACTCCATTATAAAAGCCTGGAGTAGCTGCGCGAGTGGTGCCAAAGAGCTCCCTTATTGCCATATATGGACACCTTCGTGGAGAAGGCACGACAATAGGTCCAGCAGTGGTCATCCCCACCATGGCACAGAATTCTTCGAAGGTGGGACACATCTCATTTATGCCAAAATTAAAGAGATGGTCCTGAGGTGACCAGAACCGGGAAGCTCCCCGCATCATATCCCAGTTGATGAGAAGGGTCCATCATGATAGCATAAACCTGTACCCATAGATAAGCTCGAACCAGTCCCACTCATCTGACCGCAGGGAGAGGACCCAAAATTTCAGGGCATTCTCATAAATCTCCATTTCTAAAACATTATGAGTTGGTACAACCATCTTTGGAGAAGGGCAAAAGTTTATCTGATAAAAAGAATGGCAAACTGAGCAAAAGAAAGATCAAAAGACTGAGCAGAAAGAGAGAAGACAAGCAGGCTGATGAAAAATAAACGCTGCCTCGTCCTCCATTTATACCAAAAATATGAAGAAACAGACGATTTATAAGCACAGTGCACGAACAGTGTATGAACAGGGATTGAATAGGAAAGCCCCCTAGCGTCGCCAACCCTTTTCCCTGGCGCGGAGCTCAAACTGCCTTGTATGCCGGTATTGGTTCCGACCGCCCACTGCTGCTTTGTCTGCTCGCGAAGAAAATGCAGAAGCTATGAAAATAGCCTTCTGCGAATTGGGAAATATCCAGCACAGGAAGAGGCGGTTGCCTCTCCCTCCCCACAGATTATCAGAAAAGCCCACTCGAACCCGAAGGTGTATTTTTCTAAAATCCGTTTCTGAGCTACAGTGTGCCATTGCCCCTAGATAATGGTCTAGCTTTACTTTGTGCATGAATATTGAGTCGGCATTTTAATTTCTTGCATCATATAAAATTATATTGAATTGCATAAAATAAATATATGTACAAATTTTGGAACAAGAAAAAGAAAAGAAAGAAAAGAAAAGGCTAATAAATGCAGGTAGCTAAAAGCTAATGAGCACGGGAAGACTAGCTCCTGTCCAAATTGCCACCCATAACTCGAGCGCCGTGTCCGCCGCCAGCCCTATATGCTCATCCTCTCGCCCGAGCGCGACTCGATCCGGCAGCCGCTTCATCATCATCATCATCATCCTCCGGCGCCTGGTCTGCCGCACTGCGTCATTCCCCCGGTAGGAGAACTTATCCACAAGCTTCTGATAAAGCTTGTTGATACTGAAGAAACCCCGCAGCAGCTTCTTGTACATAGACACGTTTACCTAAAAAAAGGGGGTGAGACAGCAAAAGAAAATATATATCAGTCTCCAAAAAAATGAATAAAATGAAATGATAAAGAAAAAAAGATGCAAAAGAAATGTGTCTACCGTGCGAGCCTGCTCTGGGACCTGGCACTCTTCAGGGATATCTGCATCTGGAAGAACTTCCTCCACCATCCTACCATCTCGATGATATTGAAAGGTAGAGAAAGCATCAGCGGGCCCAGTAACTCCAGATGTGCATCAAGAACTGGGATAGAAGGCCCTGGCCTATCGATGGCATTAGAAGCACACCTGGCCATCACAGGAACAGGAGGGGGAGGATGCAACATAATCCTCAGAAAGTCCTCATATGCCATAACCGGAAAATCAGTCTGAGGCAGGAGAAATCTCGACAGGTATTGATACCTGTTCGGCAAAAAGTCTGGCACAACTACCCAAATGGGAGGCATAGGAGGTACTATTGGGGGTGTCATAAGTGCAGAGTGCTGGCAGTTTACCCGCTCGCCCATGTATAACGAGTCAACCATAATGGATACCATCAGTATCCGACATTGGCTCATTTCCAAAGTAACTGCATAATGCCCCACCAGGCCCCTCCAAGGAAGGAAATGCACCGTGCCTGCACTCGAGCTGGTAATCCTCTCCTGCACCCTCTTTGTCTCGAAAGCGCCCACCCTCTCGATCCAGACTCATTATCATTCACTTAACTCGCCTAAGTAAGGTGGCTCGTGAAAACGCCGACGCCGACGCACTGAATCTGAAGTGAAATGGAAAATGAATAAGCCCAAACCTGCAAAAAAAAAAATAAAATAAAAATAAAAACGCTTTAGCAACGCGAGCTACGGCCTCGCTGTCATTCTCTGGAACCCTCCCGACATTCTCTAAAAGTCATTTCCGCACGCTGTTGATATAGATCTCGTCGATCGATTTATATTCGGGCTCAAAGCCTAGGAGATCTTCCACTACATCGTGGTGGTGACAGAGGGTGTAATCAGGCTCCAAAATCCTACCAATGCTAGTAGGAATGCCTATAATCGCAAAGAAAATCATTGTGGGGTCATGGTCAGTGAGACACCCAAATTCGCACTCTCGATATGTAACTCGGCATGCGATATCAAGAATCGCTTAAACTTAACAAAATGTCAAGTTATAGGGTTGAAAATGCAAAAGGAGAAAGTAGGATGAACAAGAACCGCAGGGGGAAAGTGTCAAAAATTGAGAAATTTGAACATTGGCGCCGCGCCAAGGAGCTTTGTCGCTGCCAAGGTCTTCAATGCTCGCTTCGTTAACGCATTGTACAAAATGTCAAGCTGCGTACAAGCCGATGAAGCACGGATCCAACTATAAATAGAGGTGCCGGCTCCCCATTTCGAAGAAGAATTTTCGACACAAGTTTTTCGATGAAGAGTTACTCTGCGTAATTTTTATGCCGAGAGCGATCAGTGAGCGAGTGATCCCTCCCCTCTCAAAAAGCCTCAAAACCCTGTCCAAACTCCTCCAAAATACAAATCCAACCGATTAAAGTGATCCCTAGCCCTTTAGTTAGGTATCCACCCTGTTTCCCCGACCCAAAAACCATAAAGTAAGTCGTTACTCTGCCCGAGTAAATAGGCTGAAATCACCCTAAATAAGCTGTTATTCCGCCTAACCAAAAAGGCCAAAACCACCGAAACTAAGTCGTCATTCTGCCCGAGTGAGTAAGCCCAAAACTACCATATATAAGTCGTCACTCTGCCCAAATCACATCAGCAACAGCAATAAAAGTCTCCCTCTCCCGAGAAGGACAGAGCGAGCAAACCCCGCTCTAAAAGGTAATAGCCTTTAAGGGCGTTTTTATTTATTTATTTATTTGTTTATTTATTATTTATAAAGTTGTTATTTAAATCCGGCCCATTGTAGTCAATATAAGTCGTTGTGCTGCCCGGATTAGAATAGGAAATAGTATGTAAAAAAGTCGTTATAATAGCCAAATATTTTTAAATACATTTGTAATTATTGTAAGGAAATGACTGCAAGTCCGTAAATAATGTAGCCACGGATGTATTTGTTTTATTTTCCTGTCTTTTAATGCTTTATTTATTTGCTAAATAAATATAACAATAAGCATACTTTAGCCAAAAACTATTTTGAGACCGAAAGGGCGAGTTGGGTGCCTAGCACCTTCCCAATTCGTAACTTAGCCTCCGAACCCGTTTTCTATCTCTGGTTTTCTTTTTCTGGTTTTGCTTTATTTTTGCAACACTCCTTTGCACTTTTCCGTTTTCCCCTAAAAATGGGAGAATGAGAATGGAAGGGTGATGTATTCTCATATCCTGATATCCCCTAAACAAGGGATAACTTGATGCGGGAAACCCAAAGCTCCCATAGTGATCCGAAACGGGCCATATGACTATTTTTAATAAAATCCATAGTGGGGGCGTCGCAATATCCTTTTTTACACTTTTCCGTTTTCCCCTAAAAAAGGGAAAATGAGAATGAAAGGGTAATGCATTCCCATATCCTGGTATCCCCTAAAAAAGGGATAACTTGATGCGAGAAATCACAAGTTCCCATATTGGGTTAAAAATCCACTAAAGGCAACTGAGGCGCATTCCAACGCGCTATCATAGGCATCACTCCTCTCGCACTTTTGATTTCGTCTTCCCCTAAACAAGGGAGGGTGGAACGAGAGCAGTGGTGTACCGCATCCGCACGTACGTGGCGCTCGGGGCGCGGGCGCACGGTCCCGGGAGCCCATAGTGGCGACTCTGCTGGGGAGTTGTTTTATTTTAAATAAAATGGAGGGTTATACTCATAAAATAAAACTTATTTGTTTTTATTTGTTTCTGGCTAAAGTATGCTTGTTATATTAATTTTTGCATTTGAATATTGCGTTCCTATACATCCGTGCCTATATTTGTGGATATGATCATCCATCTTGTAGTAGTTTCGTTCCGATAACTGTTACAGGTGTATTTAAAAATATTTATAAAAAAGCAAAAATTGAAAAAAAATTGAAAAATCAAAAAATATATATATATATATATATATATATATATATATATATATATTATCTATGTTACAAATAAAAATTCCGGGCAGCACAATAAAAGGGCCGGGGCTTTATTTTATTATTGCTTTATTTTCGGCTCTGTATTATTATTTCTTTCCGTTCATTTTTCTTTTTTTATTATTATTCTATACATTTGTACATATTTGCATTCATTCTGTCATTTTACTTTGGGGACATAGGACCAAATTTGTAATTAATAGAGATAGATAGTTTCCCTACTTTTTTTTCTATTTCTTAAATGTGATGTGCTTGCTTGCTTGCGTCCAAACTAAAAAGCCGAGAAAATCCACCACATATAACAACAAGACATGCCATATTTGTTATATATTTTCTGTTTATATATCTGTAAATAAATAAAGATTTTACTGTTTTCTAGATACCGCACACACGCACACGCATATAGGCATATTCCGAACTGTTACCCTACACCATGACCAACCTACCCCCTGCATAAGCCAACACTAGAATGCATATAGATTCTCAGGACACCTCATAGAACGACCGGTTTTTGCATCTCTGAATAGTGAGTCGCCCTTGTCAAAAAAAAAAAAAAGATTGTCAAAAAAAAAAAAAAGATATATATATATATATATATATATATATATATTATATATATATATATATATTATATATGTAAACAAAAAAAAAAAGGAAAAATGCGCAAGTTTTAAAAAAATGATGAAAATAAATTGTGGAACAAAAAAAATGATAATAAAAAAAATAAATAATACGCAAGGGGTTGATTTATTATTCTCGATGTTCGATGTTCCTAGACCATTTCGACCATTTCGGTGGATCTCGATGGTGGATCCCGGGTAAAGGGTATGGCCCTTCACTCGGGACCACCCAACTGGGAGGAGTCGAAAAGCGGTGGAATACTTGGCCTGATACTGCGAGAAAGAATCCACTATTCCAGGAAAGTCCCGAGACCGTCAAAATAAAGCGTGTGCTTATCCCAATTAAGGAAACAAAATAGGAAACAAAAATAAATAAAATATACTAATAGGAAAATAGTGCGTAAATCGAATTTTAAGGTATCGAGATTATAGATCGTATTAAGCGCGACCGCATGAAAATACAGCATCCAAGCAAAGATACTGGCAACATGAGCAAATCAAGACATGGGTGGCAGATTCGGATGAGCAGTCCTGTATTCTCCAACTCCGACAATGCATCGGGGCTCGGGGTATTCTCCATGGCTACCCGACAATTGGACACGCCAATCGCTAAGGCTAAGCCAAATAACACGCCATCTTATACAAGGTCGGCTACTGGTGAGGTGAACTATTCAAGTCCCGCAAGCCCCCTTAAAACGGTGGTGATTATTCCCCGGGTCCCCCTGATGTGCCTAAAACCCAAACCCCCACCAAACACTCCCACCAAATCATGTGCCTACAAACCCAAACCCCACCAAACACTAACCCCAAATCCTAATCCTCCACCATGTCCCTACTACCCCAAATCTAATCCTCCACCATGTCCCTATCCTTCAAATATCCTTCCCCAAGTCCTATCCTTCATATCCTTCCCCAAGAAATTCCCCAAAGAAATTCCCCAAAGACTCCATGTTCCCACCTCCAACCAACCCACCTGGAAGAGCCCACATAACCAACCCACCTGTAACCCACAAAAAGTTATAACCCACAAAGCCAAGTTACCATGAGCTTATTTACCTTACCAATTATTTACCTTATAATGCCCAAATCGGCCGCCCAAACCATTTAAACCAAAATCCACATACCCCAATCCACCAACCCAAAAATCCTTATACGACCCAAGTTCCACCCACCTGCATCCTTATCCACCTAAATCCGTGATCCGGCTTCCCACCTTAATCCATATCCATATCCGCCCAAAACCCTTACCGACATCGCAGCCGAAATTAACCCAGCCTTCCCTAATCCAAACAAGATATACAAAAGCCAACTCCCCAAACCACCAAAAATAAGCCGACGTGGAAAATATAAAGGCCATGGTACTCAAGCTTCTCAACAAAGGGGAATTTTCTACGCTGGCACCGACATTACAACCTCGGCGTGCAAGATGCCTTTCAAATTCAAAATGCTCGACATAGAAAAATTTGATGGACCTGGATGCCCTATATCCCACTTAAAATCTTATTCCACCGGCATGCAGTCAAGGGGCTAGCTTTGAGGCTATGGCTTCAATTTTCACCTAACCTAATAGGGTCGCAAAACAATGGCTAATGTTGTCTGATAGCAACACCATGAATATGTGGAACATAGTGGGGCTGCCTCGAAGGTATAAAGAAAACACCAGCCCTAAAAATAGAAGGACCTTAAGTCGTGCACCCACGAAAAGAAACCTGTGGCTGAAGTTCAAGGTCCGTGGAAAGAAAGTTGGCTCAGACCTTTGATAGACCTGATCCAATGAGTCATGCCGAATGTTCATCAAAACCTCCACCCCATTTACTGAACACACGCGGTACCTTCCCTACACCAATTTTAAAGAAATAGTAGAGATAGGAGCCCGTATTGACGAAGATATACCTGACGGGCAATTACAAGTCAATACGCCTCCTAGCTCTTTCATACTCTAAGGGGAAGTACCGCAGGCCACACACCAGCACCATCGTCATGGTAGGAAATGCTTCAGCCACTTTTCCTACCCAAAATTATGGCAATGCTCCATGGTCTTATGGAGTGATAACGTTCCTCAACACAATGAGGGAATAATGGCCCGAGCTTAAATTTAAATCGAAGAGCATTATGATGAGCCGCAAGCCTCCCATTCTCAAGCGATCCTCGCAGGGGCTAATGGCACAAGGAGTGTTAAAGCCCATGGAAAATTATAAGCCACGAACCCCGTTTCGGGACACGGAATCATGCCCAAGATCTTGTGAATATCATCGCCGCATGCGGTGGTCACCTCACCGATAAATGTTATATACTCAGAGATGCTATCCAATATCTTATAGATGATAAGGTTATTGAAAAGCCTCCTCCTAGACCAAATATAGTCAATAACCCTCTACCTCAAATCAACATGATTGAGGTTGATGAAAACTTCCTGGGTATGATGGATGAAGGCACTTATTATAAAAGAACTCCTAGCGAGTTTGTGTCTATTTCCAATAAGCCTCTGTGAACTAGTATACTACTGACCGAATCCCGCTTTTTGCCTTGCAGAGTCACGGTGGACGCTCGGATATATTATCCCTATTCCTTTCCCTAGCCTTACGGATTGGTCATCAAACCCCAGGTCCTCAATAATGTAATAAACTCTGTACGGTTTGCTTTTAATAATAATCTAAATGTCTTGGCTTATTTCTTAGTTGCACCTACATTAAAAGACGCATTAAATAATTATAATGATGAGTCATTTAATAGGACCCAAAAAGATAAAAAAAATTATTTGCTTGAGCTTGTAAAGTCAGTAGAGCACCAGGGACAACATTATTCATCAACAACAACTGAAGACTGATCCACTATTAATCTGGGACTGGACAATGAAATCAAATGAATCAAAATTGGCAACTACCTGCAAGGCTCAGAAAAGGCAGCACTCATGGATTTCCTCAAAAGAGTTCGTGGACACATTTGCCTAGTCCTATGAAGATGTCGGGGCTAGATCGGCCATAGTCGAACAGCGTCCCGTATGTCGGGATGCTCGGCAAATCAAGCAAAACTCTGCCCGGATAAGCCGAATGGTCACTACAAGTTTAAAAAAAATCATCAGCGCACGTCAACTTCATTCGGGTAGTAAAAAAAGAAAGCGAAAAAAAAAAGAGTAAGAAAAAAAAGTTAAAAAAAAAATACTCGATATGGCTGTCCAATATAGTGACCGTTCCCAAGCCCAACAGGAAGGTCTAGATCTGCGTATACTTCCGTGACCTCAACAAGGCGTCGCCCAAAGATGACTTCCCTCTCTACCCAATATCAATATTGTGGTAGATGTCGTTACTGCTCATAAAGTCAGATCCTTCATCGACAGCATGCTGGGCTATAGTCAAATCAAAGGTAGCGAGGGGACCAAGAAAAGACCTCATTCACCACCCCGGGGACCTACGCCATCATGTCATCCGTTTGTGGGCTAAAAAAATGGGACTACTTATCAAAAGGCTTCACCACTCTTCCGATGTGTTGTATATTGTCGAGATCCGGTCGAGGAGATGTTGCTCCTCACAGCCGGAAAAAGACCTTGTTCACCCTCAATCTCAACGAGCTTAAAAGATATTATGCTCGAACCACCCTATCCGCAAGTGCTTCCCTCTCCGGCTCGCTAGAGTGAAAACCGAAAGAGCGGCCTAGGCAAAAATTAAAGCAAAATAAAAAAAATAAAAAGGAGAAATAATGGCTCGCTAGGTTGAAAACCCAAAGGCGGCCCTAGGCAAAAGTTAGAGCCAAATAAAAAATATATATATCGAGGAAAAAAAAAAGGGGAGGGAAGCACTCTTTGAACCTCGACATCCTACCTCGGTCTTGGCATGCAAGGGGCTCGGTGACAGAAGAAAAAGAAAAAACCACAACGAGAGGCTCACATTAAAACACTAAAATATAATATTTTCAGTCCTAAGGTGCAACTTAGGAATAATTGCTAAAGAAATTTAGGTTATGCATTAATTGCACGTACATATCTATTATTGCCTCTACCCCTTGTTTCCCCAAAACTATCCTTCATTTGCGGCTTAAGCCGGAGGCGATCCATCGAATACTGCGTCTGCGGCCGAGGCAATGCTTCTTCTCGCAAGGCCTGAAAAGGCTCGTCTCATCGAATGAGAAGCACAGAAGTTCCCGTCCTATTCATTATCCGTTGCCATTGTCTGAAAGCTTGACAGACGACTTGGGTTCGACCATTCACTGCGCCTTGTCGATTGCGGAAATCACGGGGCTAGGAGAATAGCCTTATGCCAAGTGTAGCCACCACAATTATATGGCGAAACGAGGAGGAGGTACGCCTTTTCCTCTCCCGCATATCATAAAAAAAAGAAAAGAAAAACTTGTTCGAGGCAGAAGGTATATTCCTTTAAAATCCATTTATGAGATACAACGTGCCATTACCCATTAGACATCGGTATAGCTTTGCTTTGTGCGTGTGTTTAGTCTGCATTTATTTTATTTATTTTGCATCATATAAAATTATATTGCATTATAAATGTTTGTACATGTTTTAACAAAACAAAAAAAAAAAAAAAAAAAAAAAACAACAAATTTTTTTATGTATTGTTTTGTATCTAAATAAACGTTTTGCATTCTAGGCATCATAAAAAGTGTATTTTGCATTTTTTAAAAATAAAAAATATGCTACATTTTGCATTATGCATGCATGATAGAATAAAGAATGCCCATGCATCATGTTAATAAGCATCCTGTAATTTTTAGGCATAACATTTGCATCAAATAAAGTAGTAGATGCATCCAGCATTTGCATTTATTATCCAATAAACTGCATTAGGGGTGCGCTAAAAAGAAAATAAAATGCCACCAATCATGAAAATAAATATTCTTATGGCATTTACTATGTCCCACTGACATAAGCATGCATGAAAAATAAATTTTAGGGCATGAAATATATATGTTTTGTCTTCATTTATCCGGAAATATGCCCAAAATGTGTTCGAGAAAAATTGAATTGTATTAGAAAAGTCCGTTTAGTGAACACATAGCATGCAAAATATGTTTTAGCCTAGAACATGCATCATATAGCTTCATTTGCATTTATAGTATAAATCATGCATAGTAGGGTCAAATAGTGACCACTAGTTTAATCATGCATCGTAAGAATAAATTGCATAAATTTCATGCATCATTACCTAATTGCATCATTTAGGCATAAATAGGACATGCATAAACATTATTAATAAAGTCAGGAATGCTTCAAAAGTTCCAAATAGTGCCAAAATCTAGCAGATCTGAAGTATATCCAGGCAGAAAAAAAAGGAATATAAGAAAAAAAAAAAAGAAAAAAAAAAGAGAGAATAAAACAAATAATAAGCATGCAAATAAAAAGAAATGGCAAGCATGCGGAATAAAAAGAAAAAAAAAAAAGAGAAAAAACAAAAAAAAATCGGAGAGGGAAAATGCATGTACAAGAAAAGAAAAATTTATAAGTGCATGCAACAAGGAAAGAATGCGGCGGAGAAGAAATTTTTCGATAAAAGCTAGAAAATGGCGAAAGGCAACAAAGAAAAGATGATTCGGCGGTGGTATCAAGAGATCTTTGCTGACGAGGAAAGGAAGTTCGACCATGGTTAGAAGCGATAAAGAAAAATTTGGCGGACATCAGAAGATTTTCAGCTAAAGAGCGAAAATAAACAAGTGGGACAGGGAAAAGATTTTCCATGAAATTTGGAGCTGTGACAAAAGAAAAATCCCACAAAGTCGCGACGAAGAACAAGTAAGCGACAGAAGGCAATAACAACAACAACGATAATTTCTTTGCATGGCGCGGCGAGGTAAAGAAAAAGGAAGGTATTTTCCTTTTTTCGCAGTGCATTTGTTAATGTTTGGAAACTTTCCTTTAA